>JABTXL010001959.1:3148678-3298313 GCA_025134845.1 Neodon shergylaensis | reverse complement strand
CTCTCTCTCTCTCTCTCTCTCTCTCTCTCTCTCTCTCTCTCTCTCTCCCTCTCATTCTTTCTGTGTGAGGAAGCCAGAGTTTTACGTTCAGTCTCTCTTTTGAACTTTTGAAACAGAGCCCTTTCTTGAACCTGGATCTCTGCTTTCCTAGGCTTCCCCCTGACCAATGATCTTCATTGATTCCCCCTCTCTCCACCCCATGCTGGGGTTACAGATGCTTGTCTTTCACTGCAGACCTAGCTTTTCATGTGGGTTCTGCCAGTCTAAACTTGGGTCCTCAGACTTGCTCACCTGGCACTTTATCCTCTGAACCGTCTCCACAGCTCCTGCACTGATCTTATGAGGCTATTGTTTCCTGTTGTATGAATGGTTTGAAGTCACTTCTCCATGCGCCATCAACAAGATGCAATCATGCCTGGCTTTATCCACAAGTGTAACCCCTTCCCCCGCCCCATATCTTCTATTTTAAACACACTCTTTCTCCTAGATGTTCTCCTAAGTCCTCAGGGGCTTCTTATCAGTCTGTTTCTCTTATCAGTAGACATCCATCTAGTCAATAGTCTATTGTTTTTCTGCCCTGCCTCACACTATTCTTATAGTTTTTATTGAAATCTTATTATCTAGAAAAGTATTTTTTTTACCTTGTTCTTTTAAAAGGGTGTTTGGTATGTTATTGATCATTTTAATATCCAGATACTTTCTATACTTGTTTGTGGTCTCCAACACACACACACAGATACACAAACACACACATTCTTGGGTTTGGATTGCATCGTATCTTTAGAATCAACTGGAGGGAAGTATAAATATTTTTATATTTAATATTTTTTCAATTTATAAAATTATTCATCTAATCTTTTATAGTTTACCTGTTTTTATTACATTTTGTAATAAAATTTTATGATTTCTAGTCTTCTTTATAGAAGATCTATTTTGTTAATTTCTGCAAGTTATATTTTAAATGCTATTTTAAGATATATTTTTATTTTATTTGTAACATTTCAGCACTATATATATATATATATATATATATATATATATGCAGAATCGAGCTTTTGGTTTCCCTTGCTCATGTGTTGTCCTGCTAGTGACTGAATGCAGAGCCTTTCATATTCTAACCACGTGGCTGTCACTGAACCACACTCATTTGTGATTATGTAAGTGCATTTGAAATGAAGCATATTTGTAAAAATTTTAACTTTTTTCTTTAACTACTATATATATTTATGGCTTTATAGATATATTTATAAATATATGTCACATATATTTATATCTTATATTTATTATATTTCATTATATTAATTAGTATATTTAGATTTTATTATATGACTATATATATATATTCGTGCCTTTGTGAATGATGAGAGTTTTGTTCTTTCATCTCCAGACAGTATATATCTTACTTATTTTTCATGTTTTAGGAAGGCTATGCAGCCCATATGTCTATGAATGGTATAACGAGCACTTTGAGTGGTTGGTATCATAAACAATTTTTCTCCATCACCACAAACTTAGAGAGGGATTTTTATTTTCACTTTCTCTTTATGAATGAAGAAAGCAGAATTTAAGATGATAGGATAAATTGCTTCAAATAGTAATGTAAGTATTTAAGGTGGGAATCCCCCCAGGGATGTAGTTCTATTTCAGTCTTGTTCTGAGCTCTGGGGTGTCCTGTGCAGTGTTTAGACTGCATAGGACCCCAGGACCTTTGGAAGAAATGAAAGGTCAGAAGCTACAGGATGAATGAAGAAAGGCATTAGTGTGTCTAGCTAGATAGACAAAGGGTTAGGAAGAGGTGTAATAAGGAACTTGATTCTCTGTGTCTGTAAAAAGCACCTGAAATATTCTAGATCAAAATACCAAGCCAATCTCTAACAATTTTATGTCCATATTTATTGAGACTTACATTTTGTAGCACCCAAACAAGTGAGCTCTTAAACCACACGACTCTACTCTGGCCGGGCATTCAGTGCTTGGGGCCAAGTGGCACAGGGGATGTGCTGCAATCCAGACTTTCACGTTTGGGCCTGAAAACGCAAAGTGACCATTGGGATTATTCTCAGACATTTGAAAGGGGCCTACACCTTCCCGTGTGGGAATAAGCACAGTGGGAATAAACACTAGAAACTTGAACATCGTGTCACCATCCATCCCAGGACTGCACCTGTGGGGAGGCCTGTGTCACCACCCGCAGCTTACCTTACCAGGTGTGTACCCCCATGGCTCTCCTTTCTACATGGTCTCAGGACCGACCTCAGGTCCTCTCGCTTGTGAGAAAATCACTTGCTCAGCACTCTCGTTCCTATTTCTAACCACTCATGCCTTTATTATATTCATATCTCCTGCTCTCACACACAAGCTGGGTACACAACTCTCCTGACGCAGAATGGAAAGGCTTCCGTTATCTGTCTAGTTCAGACTGAGTGGTCCTAGATCTCTGGTCATCCTCTGAATTTCCCATCCTTTAAGCAGGAAATGTGGGCACCTTGGCACACAAAGCTCTGAGTAGACCCTTTGCAGGAGGAGTAGCGAAAGCAGGGATCTGAATAGTCAGCTAGTTGTTGCTGCTCCAGTATCTGCAGACTGTAGGGTTCAAGGGCCTTCGGTGAGCTTTATGAAGATTGAACTACACTGCCCAGACTGTATTCACAGGATATCGTAATATAGGAATGATAACCTTGGGTATAAAACCCATGTTTGTACCATGCTGTGTTTATAGGATGTAGTAGCATGGGGAATGATAGCCTTCTGTTTATACCCTGTTTATCTCCTGGTGCCTTTGTCAAGCTCTGTGATCTTTATTAGGTTGACATTCTTTTCTTGAAGCCAGTGCTGCTGAGGCTCCCTTGCAGGGCTGTGGGAAGATACTGAGGGGATGTTGGTAGGTGCAGTGCCCGTCAGAGAAGGAAAACAGCGCATGGCTTCTGCTCCACTTGCAGCAGCAGAGTCTGGAGACTTGTCCCTTGGCATGATGCTCTCCTTATGTGCTTGGTCAGAAGCACTTTTAGGTTCAAATTAGCTGTCTAGATTCGTTCTTATTTGAGGAGTTGAAGTCTGCATAATCCAAGCCTTGCTGTGTTGTCGGGTTGCCTAATTGCTACATAAAAAATGAGTATAAGAGCCTTTTGATCTCTAGGCATCAGGTGTTATTTATTAAATATTATTTTTTAGGATATGCAGTGTGTACATATCACCATTTTCTTGTTGGCCTTGTTGGTGACAGGTGTCTTCCGTGGCTTTTTTTTTCCTTGAGCACTAGAACATTGCAGGTGAAACTTGTAGTGCTTTTTTTCCTCCCTCATACTTTCCAAATGTTTTACATCTGAAGATTAAAATGATCTCCCTTAGGATATTATTTGGACTTTTCGACTTTCTAAGAGGTTTCTTTTTCAAACCCGGGTATAAAATCTGGTGCATGAATTTATCTCCCGTCTTCTGAAGCCAGCTTTTATGTTTTAAATAGAAAACAAACAGCCACATTCTAGAAAGCACAAGCAAGACCAAAAATAAGATAGTGGGGGAGGCAGAGTTGAAAATACAGCATTTCAAGAGATAATCTGCATACAGTGTTCTCGACAGGCAAATTCTGGGCCTCCGGGAGCTGTCCTGTCCTGCCAGAAGCAGACAATAGGATAGCACGTAGGAGGAGGAAGCCACACATTCACTTTGCACAGTCTTGGGAAGGAGAGAACTTCTAAGCATTAGTTAAAATGCTGGTATGTTTCCAATCTTGCGATAAGGAACCTGTGTTGTAGTTACTGTTTTCTTTAGATAGATATATTTCATTTCATATGTGTGAGTGTTTTGCATGCACGTATGTGTGTGTGCCACATGTGCCTGGTGCTGCAGAGATCAGAAGGTTTTCTGGTGCAGGAGAGCCTGTAACTGGAGTTACAGATGGCTGTGAGTCACCATGTGGGTGCTGGGAATTGAATCTAGGTCCTCTCTAAAAGCAACAAGTGCGCTTAACCACTGAGTGAACTCTCCAGCCCCGAGGACCTTGGGGATAGGCATTCATTCCTTTTTGATTCTAACTGGCTCAAATCTGGAGAAAGTGTACTAGTCTTTGACACATCCTGAGTTAGTCTAGCTGACATCTAATAACAACAGTTATTTCAGGTTCCTTTCTATTCACCCTGTGGTGTAGTGGTGCTTACCAGCCCTGATTTGAGGTGTACTTCATTTGAACGAAGCTGGACTGCTTTTCTATTCTCTTTGATTAGGATATGCCCCAGAGACAGCCAGTGAGGCTTTGTGACTAGTCTCAGTTTTCTAGTTGTCATTCAAGTCCTTTTGTTCTCCTGAGAATCCAGTCCGGTTAATTTTACCAATAGGTGGTCCAACCCTGCTACTGAAAGTATAGTCAGTGGACCTATGAACTCACCAAAAATCAAGACGATCTAGAAGGGCTGGGGAAATAACTGTGCAAATACAAAGACCTGGATTTGATACCTAGTGTCCATGTGAACATCCATTTGTAGTGGTTTGTTTGTAGTCCCGATGCTAAAGAGGTAGAGAAGCGTCCTGGAACTCAGCAGCCACCCTAGGCTACCCCATGGGTCTCAGATCCCTATGAGAGACTTGGAATCCAAAACCAAAATGGATGTGGCCTAAGGAATGACAATCAAGATTGACACCTGGCCTCTCTATGCAGGCATGCAAATGTGCATGTGCACCAGTTTATGCAGGAGCACATACATGTGCATGCACACACGATACACATATACACATGCATTCATTTACACACACGTGCACATCCACATCTACTCATTCATACACATACATAGGCACACACTCAAGTGCATGCTGGCATACATGCGTACACAGACACACACACACACACACTTAGATCAGCATCATCCCAGATGGACTGAAGCAGAACCTGCATTTTTCTAAGTTCCCTGGGAGACTGTTTCCCTGTTCAAATTTGTGAAGAATGATCTCGAAACACATGGGCCTCCACATAATGGAGCTTTTATTTTTAGTGCCCACTACTAATTGGCAACGGAGAGAAAAAAAATCACTGACTGTTTTTCAAGACTCTCTACTTTCCTTGTCTATAAGATAAGGCTTCCAACCTTGACAAACACCAGAGAGATGAAGGGCAATAGATCATCAGGTGCTCATGTGTTGATTGAAGTCCTGTCCCACAGGGAAGATGCAATACACGCATGAGAAGGGACACTTCACTGTCAGACAAAATTCACTTGTTTTGTCTCGGGAGATAAGGGAGGTAGGAATAACTCACATGGCTTCTGTTTCCAATGGGGGAGAGATGAGGGATCACTGCTGCCAACCCTCTCAATCTAGTAAGATGAGAAAGATAAATTCGTGCTTTCTAGAATGAAAATATAATTCAGAAAAAAACTGCATGTATACAGAAAGGGATGTTAAATTTATTTCACTACAAGGCTAACCTAGAAAGGCAGAAAGATGCTTGGTGGTTCAGAGGACCCCTTGTTGCTTTTGCAGAGGACCTCGGTAGGCTTTCAGCGTCAACATGGGGGCTCACAACTATCTGCAACTCCAGATCCAGAGGATCTGATGCCACTTCTGACCTCTGCTGGCACCAGGCATACATGCACATGGTGCATGTACAGACATGCAGGAAAAACACCACAGAATAAAATAAATATTAGGAAGATATTGAAAGGCTAATTCAGAGAGGCTTACCTGGCAGGGCCTGAGCTCCTATAGCAACCCATCACGGTACAGCCATGCTTGGAGAGGGTAGCCCAGAAGCACTAGAGCAGGTACACAGATTCAGAAGGACTCCTCTCTCCTCTACTTCATGGTCAGGGGCAAGCTGTATTGTCATACATGTGTAGCTTGGGATCCCCCTTTATCCAGTGTTTCCATTATCACCTGCTTCCGTTATTACTAGATGTTCATTTTATGGTCCTGCAACGACCTGAGCACGAGCCACTAACAGCAGTAAAAACAATACGTATCCCGTCTTGGTGTGGACGCGATAAGTCACAGACAGGTCCCCGGGGTGTCTGGTAACACGCCGCACCTCTCCTAGAATAGGACTCAGTAGAAAGTCACTGGAGCATTTTCTTTACTCCTGACGGTACTGTCTGCTCGTTCATTTTCTATGAGTTTGTGGAGCATTTGAGAATTGTATTATTAGAGTCTGACATTAGTCTCTCAGGTTCTGGTTTCTGCTGAGGGAGAAGAATCAGATGACTGATTTGGTTCTGTTTGTCAGTTGGTCTTTAACTGGACACATCCAGTCCTTACTGGGATGGGATCTTGCTCCTGGATGGGCTGAAGCAAAAGTCCTTATCTTTCAGGCATTGCAGATGGCTTACAGAGAACTGATTATTATTTTTTACGCACACACACAAGCACACACATACATACACATGTATGCATGTACACGCACACATCTCTGTGCTTGTACACACATGTGCACACACACAGACATGCATGCATACACATGCACACTCACACACACATGCCCATGCACACACACACACACACACAACATGTGCACACACACACACAAAGACATGCATACACAACGCACACTCAATACACGCTCGCTCACACATGCACATGCATGCATGCACACACACTCACACATACCCATTCTCACACACACACAAAACATGTGTGTACACACATGCACACAGACATGCATGCACACACAAGATAATTAATATCTTCATGACTAACAACCCAAAGTTTAAACTAGGTAAAGAGGAAATTCTGTGTATGTGTCAGTGAGGGAGTGTGCCAGATATAGCTTCTGATATTTTTAACATAAACATTATTTATTTTACATCTGTATATTAAACATAATAAAAATTATCCAAAAGAAGAAATCCTATTCATTTTTTTTAATTTGGAGAACATACTCTGTGCCTTCTCATCCCAAATCTCTAAGTTTATTTTTATCTTGACTGATTTATTATCTGTTGAGCCAGATGAATTATCTTGCTATAGTTTAACCCTGGCATAATTATACATGTGATGTATTAGTGAAAAACAAATTACGCTTTTTATCTCTGTCTTTAGTAACTACTGCTTGGTGCGCACGAGGCATCTCAGTGAAACAGTTCTTTATTTAGCTTTTTCATACATTTGCTTATTTCTTAAAGCTTGTTCTGTGGATGTTACTTATGAAATAAATACAGTGAGGATTTTTTAGATACAGTGTTACATGGTTGACTGTGAAAAAGAGGGCATAGTGGGTTATGTGTCCGTATGCTTGTGACAAGTTCTCAGTGCCAATGGGTCTTTATGAGCTGTTTGTCTTTGCCTCTGTTTCTGTGAAATAAGATCTTGTACAGAGCCCCGGCTGACCTTGAATTGGATAGCTTCCTCTCTCTACTTCCCAACTGCTAGGATCACAGGGTCTGGCTCCATTTGTTGTTGTTGCTTTTGAAAGACTTTATTCTAGGACTTGGGGTTTCTCTGTGAACATGGCACCTGCTATCATGATGCCTTCTAAGAGCCCACTTTAGCTTTTTCTGTTGTAGTGACATACTTCACACAGCCTCAGATTTATCGCTGGTGTGCTGTAGTTTGCTCGCAGAGCTGGGCAGCTATCACCACAGCATGACTCGAGAACATTCAGCCCCACAGAAAAAAGACCCTATGCATGGCAGGCGTTCCTCACTCCTGTCTGTGCCCTCGGCTTCCCAGGTGCTTTCTGTCTCCATGAGTTGACTTGTTCTGGATATTTCATATGATAGAACCTGTGGTCTTTTGTGAATGTCTTCTTTTTTAAATAATTAGGATCCCGAGTTGAATCCAGGTTGTAATGTGGTGGGTGATTTAACACTTCATTTTATTAAGTTGCTGGTGAGGGCTCTAGCGTGTGCACACCACATTCCCTTCATCCACTCAAGCACTGATAAAACTTTATGTTCATCTCCTTTTTTCCTTCTGAATTATGCTGTTATGAGTAGCTATGTACAATTGATGTGAGAACGTGTTTCTCTTTCTCTTTAATATAAATGCAGAGTTGGAACTGCAGGGTGCTATTGTCATTGTAACATCTTGAGGACCATCAATCTGCTTTCTACAATGGTGGCTTGCTTTTCATTTCTACTGGTGGTAAAGGAGAGCCTCCATCTCTCCTCATCCTTGACTACTCTTAATGACTGTCTGTCTTCTTTATATTAGCCATCCAGACAAGTATGGCCCAGCATCCCTTAGGCTTTGGGTTTTCATTTCCCTAGTGATTAACAATGAGAATTTCTTTTCTTGAGCTGATTGACATAAGTTGACTTTTGGTGGTTGTACAATGTACAAGGTCAAAGGTCTATTTTCAGATATATTTTTACACACTTTCCTCCCTTTTTTGATACCATTGGATTAGGAGACAAAGTAGTTGCTCTGGGTCAGGAGTGGTGGTGCACGCCTTTAATCTCAGTACTCAGGAGGTAGAAATAATCGGATCTCTGTGAGTTCTGGGACAGTCTGGTTGACATCGACATCGCCAGTTCCAGCTTGCTGAGGCTACACAGTGAGACATTGTCTCAAACAAAAGAAAAAATGCTGCTCTAGTTAACACTTTAAGCCAGTTGTTGGAAAGATTTTGTTTTGTATTGAGGCAAGTATTGAAGATAACTCATAACGACTGCCCGAGGTGAAGGAGCAGAAACTCATGTTTAAGGATTTCTAGTCACAGAAGAGTAGCTATGATGTGAGCAGAGTCCCTGGGTTCTGGTACTCCTCTGCTGTCCTATGTATCCGTCTCAGACCTGGTTTTGTTCAGTGCCCCTGTGTGATCATACTGTCCATACTGCTCTCTCTGAATTTTCTTTCTCAGCACAGGAGGGGAGACCTAAACACTGAAAGCTTCGTGAGGGAAAGAAACCTCATTGTGTTTATTTTTCAAGATACTTTTCAGGAAACAAAGGAAAAAGGAATTGAAATGCTCTGTGAGAAATAGAAGCCATGCAGAGTCATTATTTCCTTCAGGTGCTGCTGCTGTCATTTAAGGTCCCCATGGTTACCTATGATTGAAAGCCATAGCCACTGTAGCCTCACAAGGGGAATACACTGGCTCCTTAGGTCTAGAGGCTCCTAGACACTGGATCCATTCTGATTCTTGGGACGACTCCTGGAAACTTTTAGCTCATATATTTACTTTTTTTTTTAAGTAGAAAGCATCCCTGACACCCCAAACAAATGTTCCAGGACTGAGTCTTTGTGGTGCCCACTGGCCTACCTGGGCCATGTGTCTACTCCTTAGTGGTCTTCAGAGGCACATTGCTCTCTAGACTATGGTGGGCTGAGGCCAGATAGATGTAGTTAAAGTGGGGGGGGCTAATATAGTATGGGGCGGGGTGGGAAATGCTGTCTTCTACCACCAGCGAACAGGGAGACTTCTTCCTCAGAAAACACTGGGAGGCACCAGGAAATAGGTGTTCAGACTTTGTGGTAAACGTTAGCTTGCAGGGCTTGCCTGTCAGATAACTAACTTGAAGTATCACAGGTTCAGAAATGGACAGGGATTTTGAACCCAGATGAATTATCTCCTAGCCTAACTCCTAGCCTGATTTGGATGTGAGATGGATCTTGGAGTCGCTATTGAAATGATTTAAGATTTTAGGAGATATTGAAATGAGATGTGTGGGATTTGTGTGAGAGAAGGATGTAAATTTTAAGGGGCTAGAAGTGGATTGAAATGTCTCCCACAAAATCTTGTAAAATTGAAGTACTATACCGTACTCTCAAAGTCTCCAAGCAATAGGTCAGTGTGTGGCCTTACGAGGAAATGCTACAGTTATGCATTAATAAGTGGTTCGTGGTTTCCTGAGTAGCAAAATAGCGTGGTACGAGTGGCCCGACAACAGAGCATCACTGCTTTGCATGCTGGAGACTGGCAGTCTGAGAGGAACGTCTGAACAGTACTGCTTGAGAAACACATTATCTGATGTCTGTGCTTTGGTTTTCACTGGATTTGTGGACACTGTTCTTTTTTAAACAGAAGAAACAAAAGTATCCGAAGATGACGAGATGGAGAAACTCTATAAATCGCTGGAGCAAGCAAGCCTGTCTCCTCTAGGGGACCGACGGCCTTCCACCAAGAAGGAACTGAGAAAGTCTTTTGTCAAGCGGTGCAAAAACCCATCTGTAAATGAGAAACTCCACAAGATCAGAACCTTGAATAGTACATTAAAGGTAAGGCAGTCTCGAACTGTGAAGCCTGGGGAGTGGGAGGGAAGGCAGGTAGAGAATGGCTGGCTGCAGAGAGATTCATAGCCAGCTCAGAGTGCTTCTGTGGGAGGAGGAAAGAGCAGAGCGGGTAGCATCCTCATAGTGGGATGACTCTGGCCTTTGAGAAGCTCTGGGTCGCTCACACAGCAGCATCCGTACATAACAGGCTTCAATTTTACATACAGTCTGATTCAGAGTTTGGATTCCCAAATCCCAGATGACAAGGACTGTGTGTAATTTGGTTCTGTAATTTTGTGTCTAGCACAATACTTGGCTCTAAAAACTTTTTATTGTTTGAGAATTTTGAGAATTTCATACATGCATGTAATATATTTTGATCAAAATCTACCCTGTTCCCTCCCTTCTTCCTCTCCCACCACCGCTTTCCCCACTCAACTTTGTGGGCTCTTTCTATCCCTTGTTTTAAAACCCACCAAGTGTACTTAGTGCTGCTGGTATGTGCATGGGGCAGGACCATCAACTGGAGCACGGGCCCATATCCCTGAAGTAAACTTACTCTCCCTCGCCGCTCAGCAATCAGTCTTTTCAGCGAGGGATGGGATGTATGAGCCCCATACTGGGTCCATAATGGGATCTGGGCTGAGCTTGATCTTGTTTGGGTCTTATGCATAGAGTCAGTCACTGTTAGCTTATGTGTTCATGTCCAGAAAGTACTATTCCTCTGCAGACATCCACCATCACTGGCTCTTATGATCTTTTGCTGTTTAGCAACATAGAACATCCTTTGGCAAAAATAAACAGTAATAGAGATAAGGGTTTCCCCTGACTCCATGTCTCCATGTGTGCTACTAGATCAGGAGAAAATTCTTCTTCTTCTTCTTCTTCTTCTTCTTCTTCTTCTTCTTCTTCTTCTTCTTCTTCTTCTTCTTCTTCTTCTTCTTCTTCTTCTTCTTCTTCTTCTTTCTTCTCCTTCTCCTTCTCCTCCTTCTCCTTCCTCCTCCTCCTCTTCCTCCTTCTCCTCCTCCTCCTCTTCCCTCTTCCTCCTCCCCCTCTCTTTCTTTCTCTCTTTATCCTCTCTTTCTTTTGTGACAGATTTTCTCTGTGTAGCCCTGGCTATCCTGGAACTCATTCTTTAAGACCATACTGACCTTGAACTCAGAGATTTGCCTGCCTCTGCCCCCCAAGTGCTAAAATTAAAAGCATGAGCTACTGCTGTTTGGCCAGGAGACTATTTACTAATTGCCAGCCAGGCACTACAGCCAAGAAGCATGGTGAGAACCAGGCAGTGGAAGGCACACATTCTGTGGTACTAAACCAACAGGTGTTGTCACATGGGAACAGGGGACAGGATGCAGGATTGCACTGAAGCTATTTCCAGAGCTTCCCCTAACAAAGGCTTGCTCACAATAGGAGCATCTTACTTTTACATTTAGACTATAATACTGGCAGGCGGAGGGCAGGGCACTCTGTAGTCATCTTAAATTATCAGAAGATTCATAGGCTCTGAAAAGCCTCACTGAAGCCTGCGATTTAATTCTGAAGTGTGCATGTCTTTTCATGTTAAAAATTTTGAGTCCCCTTTCCAGGAAGAAATGTCACCAATCACGAGTATAATACTGAGATAGCTGAGTGGGTTATTGGTAGTCAGATGTCCCAGTTAGTCAAGAGAAAAACCAAGCACCACAAAAGGCTGCAAAACATGATGTTGGAAAGGACAAGGAGAAGAATGTTTTAGTTCTACAAAGGAACACCTCACCTCATTCAGAGCAATTCTCTATAGTTAATGATGAAAAGCCTTTACTAACACTCATTTCACAGTGTGTGCAGAACTGATGAATGTGTTGGGTTCTTCAGTGCAATCTGCGAGAGAAAGTTGGAATTTTACCATCTTGTATGATGAATGACTTCATTATTGGAGAGTAATATTTCCTGAATTTTACTGTGTACCAGGTACTAGCCTAGGTCACTGTGACCATGGAGTGGGATGCTCAGGACAATGGAGACAGGAAAACAGGTGGCTAAAATATAGCACAATAAATAGCATCGTGGGTACAAGCTTTGAAGGCCTTAATGGCCCAGAGGACTGAATTGACTGAGCATCTAGGGTCATTATGTTTAGCAGGCAGCTGGTCAATCAGTAAGAAGTTTAAAATATGGGGAAAATGAGGGAAAGACCTTCAGGGAGGTGACCATCTACTGAGGGATGATCTGTTTGGTTCAGGTTGGGACCAGCAGGAAGCAGAAGCCAGTGGGGATATGGGTAGCTCAGGACATGATGGAAGAATACTGCAACTCCAGATTTCATAGAGCAACAGACTGAAGATTCTAGACTTTGACAACACAGTCTGTGCTCTAACAAAAGGATCAAAGGCTTTACCAGCCTCACTGGTTTTCTATGAATTCTTGCTCTTCATAGTTAGGGCATGTGATGGATGACCTCAGTGACTTCTTTTCTCCCAGTAGAGTAAGCCTCATGGTTAAAGAATGGCCCTGAAGCTTGAGAGCTTCAAGCAAAAAGCATTTATTACATTAGAATTTTTGTGGATCTATGGTCTGGGCATGGCTTGGGTATGGGATTCTATCATTAACTCTTGTGCAAGTGTGTGATCAAGGTGTCCTCTAGGCTTGTCTTTCTCCACCGGGGGATGTCTGCTCCTCAGTCCACACGTTAGAATTGGCAGCTTTCAGTTCCTTACAGCCTATGGCTCTGAGCATGTCTGCAGCTGAGTGGAGGCTGACCTCAGGTTCTTGTTAAGTAGACTACGTGGGGCAGCTCACAGCTGAGAAGCTGACCTATCCCAGCAAGTGTGAAGACAGTGACAGCGAGTGAGCGAAGTGAGTGCTAACCCAGTCTCCATCGCTAAACCACCTTACTTCTGCGATGTTTCCTTCCACAGAAACAGGCTATCAGGTCAGCCAATAATGTGGAAGAGGATTCCATAGACAGATGAATCTCAGGAAGCAGGGAATGGTAGGAGCCTTCTCAAGGGTCATCTCATGTCCAATCTAATTGTTCTCTGCTCTGTAGAAAATATTCCTTTCCACAGATCACCTAGGCCTCAGAGAAGTACAGTGCTGGAGACCCATGAACTGTAGCTCATGTTATGATGCCCAGAGATCCTTGACAGGTGGCAAACCACTGTTATGTGTAAACCGACCATGATAAAGAATGACAACAAGGGCTAGGTATATAGCTCTGTGGTAGAGTGTTTGCATATCATGCAATAAAACTTTGAATTTAAGCTCCTAGTATTACAAAACAAACAAAAATGACAACCATAGTAACAACAAAAATACCACAACTCACTATAACAATGCTGTACTTTGATGAAATGTTTATTTAGAAATACTTGAAATCTAGAGTGTGGACACCTAAAGGCATCAGGCAGTAAAATGACCTCAAGTTTATGCCTATTGTATTTGACTTGACAATTAGCTATTTAAGCAGAGCTCATGGTAAATTTAAATGAACATCTATGAAGTTTCAGGTATAAGTCTGGGATCATAAGCTCGTGGGGGTATGGGAATAGAAGAGATGATAGGAGGCCATCAAGAGAGAGAATATACAGAGAACATAGGCACAGACAACGATTGGCTCTTGGACACTGCAGTTTCAAGAGTTTGGGTAATGAGAAGCCAGGGACAAGGGACAAGGAAAGTCAAGAAAGTGTCTTATAGAAGCAACCAGGTAGACACGTCCAAGGTGGAACAGTGGCCAGAAGTTTTAGATATATTAATTAATATGAAGATGGATGAGGCAACATGGAGGTTACGAGTGAGCATCCCTGGTTTGATGGGGTCGTAGGGATGAGCGCCTGGCAGAGCAGAAGTAAGACTGTGAAGGGATGGTCACTGGGGACAAAGAAGAGAGTGGAGCCTGAGCTAGAGAGAGGTGGGGTCGGAGAGGACTTACAAAGTAGAAGAAATAACATGGTGCATGAGCATCAGCGAGGATGCCCCAGTGGAGAGGGGAGATTGCTGAGTCATAGGAGAGTGTCCTGAGTAAGAGAGCAGAAGTCCCGGTGCCCGAGGGGAGAGGGCAGCCTGTGCCCAGAGCACAGATCTTTCATCTGCACAAACAGGAAGGAAGGCAGTGTGTGTTCTTGCTGGTGTGGGCAGTGGGTACAAGAAGTTTGGAAATGCTTTTCTGGTTGCTTTCATCTCTTCCAAAAGTACAGAACAAAGTTATTGGCAATGAGTAATGAGGAGGTTTGAAATACAGTGAGAAGAGCTTTCTTCTTTTCTAATTGTTGTGTGTGCAAACATGTTTGTGTGTTCGATCGTGGGTGTGTGTACAACAGTGCCTATGTAGCAGTCAGAGAACCTGTATGAGACAGGTCTCTGCTCATTTTTGTCTCTTCTGGCTAGCTGGCCTGCTGGCTTCCGGGGACTCACTGTAGGAATACCAGTGTTATGGTTACATGCTTCCATGTCTGGCTCTACATGGGCCTCAGGGTCCAAACTCAGGTCTTTATGCTTTTGTGACTGGCATAGGTTTCCTTACATGCTGAGCCTTCTTCCAGTCCAGGGGAGTTTTAAATATTCCTTTGGAAAGGTGGAAAGAGAAAGAAGGTAGAGTGTGATTCCTGGTTGACTTTTGGTGACTGTCCTTTCAATCCTTCTCTCCTTGGAGATTAGCAGTAGAAGTATGGAGGAGAGCTTTATTATTATTAACACATATTAATTAACATCTCGTGATTCTGTACTATGTTATATTCATCACATCCAAACACTATGCATTCACCATGGATGTCCACCTTTCTGCTTTTGTTTTCTGATGGCCCTTCTGTTCCCAGTCCTTAGCAATTGCTCGTTTACTTTCATGTTGGTTTCTTAAAGGTTTTTCCATCTGAGGGAGATCATGGGATGGTTGTGTTTATTTGGTTTGTTTTCATTTAACCCAATGCCTTCTAGTCCTATGCTTCAAATGACAGTATCCCATTCTTCATTATGGCTGGACATAGTCAGGCATTCAGTAAATATTAAGAGAGTGTGTACTGTGTGTCAGTTGTTCACTCAGGCATGGGAGGCCAGTGGTCCTATCAGACAAACATGTTGGTCCTCATGGGGCTTTGAGTTCAGAAGAGGAAGACAGAAGCATGATCCCACTGACATTTTAGGATGAGAATGATGATTGGTGGTCTTGAACTTGAGATGAGAGCAGTGAGAATAACTGTGAGTGACATTTGAGCTGTGCATTTGCCTCCATGGGGGTGGGCAGAGATGGGTCCAATGGTGGAAAGGTACTCACTGTCAACATGCCACTTGGCATTGTGTTATGAGCCAAGACTATAAGAAGAGAGGAAATGTATTTTCGGTTATCTTTTTTAGGCTTCGTTAGTGAATTAACCAATTGTGTGTGTATGTGTGTGTGTGTGTGTGTGTGTGCATGGTTCACGAATGTGAATATATCATCACTCATACATACACATGTGGAGACCAGAGGAAGAGGTGAGATGTTCTCATCTACCTGTTTCCCACTTTTTCCCCCGAGTTGAGGCCATTCATTGAATCAAAAGGGACCTTTCTGTGAGGCTGACTGTTCCAGGAGCCCTCTGGATCCTCCTGTCTCTGCCCCCACTGAAGTTCTGAAATTACAGACACATGCAACTATCCTGGCCTTTTATGTGGGTGCTAGTGGTTCAAACTCTGAGTGTCCTAGTTAGGGCTACTATTGCTGTGATGAAACACTATGATATCAGTTGAGGCTCCCTCCTTTTCTCTACTTTGCATCAAATTGTCATAAAACTAGCTAATGCACAAACACTCAAGATTGCACAGCAAGGTGCCATTACCAATAGCACCATCTCTCCGGCCTCTTTTAGGCTTTGGGGGCAGATGTCTAGGGGACAGTGAATTCTGAGCTCTGCATTGGATGGCAGGAGAGCATGAACATAAGACTGTGTGGTTCAAGCTGGGGGCTCCCAGTTTTCCACTGGTCATGCTAGCTGGCACTAAGTCTAAGCTAAGGAAGGTGCTCCAGAGAGCCGGGCCTTCAGGAGGTGTGAACCAGCATTGTGAGGGTGAGCAAATTCGGGGCAGTCACTGGGCCTGTGTGACTTATTGGACTGCACATGCCCAGTTAGCACCATGGTTGCAGAGATGGAAAAAAAGCCATTTGGGATCAAATTATTCTAAGAATGCAGTGTTAGGCCCAATCCTCTGCTCAGGCTTCCTCTTGCAGATACCGACAGACACTCTACCCAGACATTGTGAGGTCCTGGCTAACAGACAGGATTTCTTACCTGAGAAATGAATTAACATTGAAGTGAGCATTAGCAATATTGAGGGTACTGGTGCTGTATACATGCTGTTTGCCACCCCTCCCTGCCTTCTGTCTGGGATTTAGACCTGCAGCCTCCTGCTGAGAACTCCCCTGTCCTCCGGGAGCTATAAAAAGAGAATTCCACTTCTCCCACCTAGGCTCTGGTTCCCTTCAGTGAACCCTCCAAACTGTCTCTCTGGTGGTGCCAGAATCCCTACCATGCAGTTACTCCATCTGTCTGTCTGTCTGTCTGTCTGTCCATGGTATCATAAGTCTCCTAATAAACTCCTTAGTCCCTAGTAACCTGTCCCAGTGTCATCCTGAAACACCCAGACCCCGAGCAAACCTCACAATTGTCAGGGATGAATGATCTACCTTTTTGTTGATCCTGATCATAATTTTACTCTATTTTCTTACGTAAAATGTGAATGACTGATTGCCAGTGAAATGAGGACACAGCACTGATCTTTTATCCTGGCACACATACTGTTTCGGTGGAAGTTAGGCGTCTCATCTTTGAATAAAAAAGGAAACCATATTTTCATATATAAATATGCATGTTAATAGAATATAACTTACTAAAATAATTTTAAAAATCTACAAAATTTAAAAACATATATTTCGTGACCTTATGCCTCAGGTAAACTGCTACGTTCCAGTTTTACTTAGTGAAGTCAGGATGATCAGTGAAGAACCCGTGTGTACAACTAACTAATCTTCAGGGTATGCCAGCACCCGGTGACACACTCAGATAGAGTCACCTTAAGTGTGGAGTAATAGATGGGTTAGGGCGGACCAGCCTAGAAGACAGACTGTCTGGCTCTTTCACTAACTTGGGGGTGAATATATACAGCTTCTTGGTGGCTCCCATGTGCGAAGAGATATTGTGTCAGACCTCAGT
Organism: Neodon shergylaensis; assembly: GCA_025134845.1. NCBI lineage: Eukaryota > Metazoa > Chordata > Mammalia > Rodentia > Cricetidae > Neodon > Neodon shergylaensis. The sequence goes on along the minus strand of JABTXL010001959.1, from coordinate 3,281,007 downwards.
CATGTTGAGAGATTAAGAATATTAATGGGCAAAACCACTTCAGTTGTGCTGTGGCAGATAGGGCCATGTCTCTGTGAAAGGGTTGAGGAAGTTGACTCACCGAAGTTCAGATACGCATGTCCTCACTGATGCCCCTTTCCTTCCTGTTTTCTTCTTGGCCAGTGCAAAGAACGTGATCTGGCCATGATTAACCAACTGCTGGATGATCCGAAGCTGACAGCCAGGAAGTACAGGGAGTGGAAGGTCATGAACACACTGCTGATCCAGGACATCTATCAGCAGCAGCAGGTACCTCAGGACCCTGAAGACACCCCCCAGGAACTCAAGAACCCCAGTTCTTCTGACTGTGTTGAAAAGTCTCTTTGAGCAGAAGCCAGGACTGCTTCCTTCCTTGTTCCTGTGCCATTCTCCAAGATGCTGCCAGGGCGGACATTTTGCTTACAAGGAAACCCCAAACCCAGCTCCTGAGGCATCCTCCCTCCCTTCTGAGGATGTGACCAGGGTGAAGCCAGTTCTGATGCAGTGGGAGTCCTGGCTTCTGTGTGTTGCATGCATCGATACTGGAGTTATAGAGTTCATCTGAGCAGGCGTATCTTCTGTGCTCCTTCTGGGAGCTGCTAGGAATGCTAGGCTCTAGGGGAGATGTGGAAGGGGTAACCCCTCTTTTGCTTTCAAAAGAATTGCAACCTACCATAGATAAGAGGCCCGATTTTACTATGGATAATAACTTATTGGGACATTCTGTTTACAAAGAAGCATGGAGGACCGCCTTTGGTGGGCAGCAGAGTTTGAGTAGAAGGGTCTCTTCCGCAGTAGCTGCTGGAACTGGACATGTGTTGGCATTTGTGGAACACAAGGCTCTTCTTAACTTTGGTACAGAGAGCAGTGCCTTTTGGATTTGTTGAGTGCTTATTTGAAGAGTATGGCCTGGTGTGGTGGAGAGTGGGGAGCCCACGGAGGAGGCAAGCTTTCTGTTCCACTCAGAGGACAATTTCAAATGTTCATGCTTTGCCTAGGCTGTGTGTGTGGGATCTGATTAAGTTGTCCCTTCCTCCCAAAGTCTAGGAGACAGACCATCACAAGACATTTGGAGACCTTTGTCCTCCACCCCCAGCTTCTCAGAACAGTGGTAGGAGATTGTAATATCCACTGCCAGGAATGTTATACTGTGTTCATCCCAGGCTGTGGTATGAATTTATATCCAGCTTTCCTGGGATCCAAATTTGCAAGGTTATTTCTGAATTGTCCTGAACTTGGAAAAGAACCTAGACCCACAAAACAACAAGAAGACAGTTAAGCAGGATTGCTTTATTTTTGTAAGTTTGTGTGTCATATGGTGTGAGATGTGAATAGCTATCTATGTTTCTTATTTAAATATATTTATAGAAGTACAAGTCATAGTGTTTTAAAAGACTACTATTATGTGTTGTTCAATATATATATATATTCTAGAGGCATATCATTTTTGCTTGAGAAAAATAGGCATACTAGTGACTTACTGAAGTTGTGTTGCACTATGATTCGTGAGAAATGCTCAGGAAATCTCATGAGAAAACTATGGGAGCATGTATTGATATTCATTTCTGAATAATGAATATCATTTTCTGAATGCTTTCTTTCTATTATTGTCCCCCAGCCAGCTCCAGAGCTCTTAAATTTCAATGTTTCTTGCACATCATTTTCTTAACTTGCACCTTAGACTAGCTCACCTCCTCATAAAGTTCAAGGTTTATGACATTTATGCCATACATTGTAGACCCAAAGGAACATATCTCATGAAATCTTGACCCAAATGAAATATAAGCAATATAATTCCCAACTAAATATTAATAGAAATTAAGGTTTGTTGTTAAAGAAATCCCAAGGAGAAACAATATATTAGTTACAATGACATCTTCTCCTCATAAAAATAACCATTATTTGAGTCCAGATATAAAATAAATAAATAAATTACATAATATAACCACAGTTCACTAAGAACCCTTCTAAGTCTCACCTGCCCTTTGCAAATTGTTGACTAACATATTCCTATCATAGCATCAAATATGGCTTGACAGATTCAAATAGAAGTAGTTACCCAATCTATATCTACAAATTAAATGTAGAGAATCGTTTCATATTTCCCTGTATATTATCAAGACTTTTTTGTACACCAGAATGAAAAAATAATCCTTGCCTCAAGGAAGGAAAAGTTAATCAAGAAGCAAAGAAGAACTAGAAGATTCACTAAGTTGTGAGATAAAGTCTCAGGATGAGATGGAAAAGGACACCCTGGGTCCTCCACCTGGATAATATACCGAGAGGCTAATGCCTCAACCTCAGGACATCACTGTTGACTCTTCCTGTGGCTAGCAGCTGTTAGGAGGGCAGTGCTTTGGGACTCACAGTGTAAGGAATTATCGAAGAAAAGCAGATTAACAATGGAGCAAACGTTAACCTGGGAAAAATGTTCATTCACATCTTCTATTTACAATACGAATCTACACACTTCCATCCACCCCTGACCCTCCCCTCAAGTTGAAGCTCCAAACACTTTTTATCAGGGCTGATTGCCATATTAAATGCTTTACTTTGGCTTCTCATTTAACTGACCTTTGAATGCAAATTCCTTTAATAACACTTAGATCTAAAGGCAAAATTAGTCCATGAAATCCGTTGACCAAACTGTAGGGTTATTTTTCAAAGTAACTTCAAAAAGGCCAAAGGAGAAATTTCTGCTTTGATAGTTACCCCGACCTGTAGATTGCTCCCCAGTCATTCTCAGTTGTGTCCTGGTCTCCCAGACATGAATCAACCACTCCCTGTTTCTAATTTTGTAAATAAATACCTTTCCACTTTGTGCTGGGTTCAGTTAGGAAGTAGAGATGTGTGCTTCTGTGGGTACATAGTCTCAGCTGTGATCACTAGAGGAGGGCAAGGACAGAGGGGGGGAAGTAGAAGAGCCGTGAATGACGCTTCTAGAGACCCCCAGTGCAGAAGAAACCATGATCAGCTCTCCCTTGGTCTCAAATCTCTTCTCTGGTTCAAGACAATTGGGAAAAGCAGATCTCCTTTAGTTAATTGCTGGGAAATGGATTATAGATAGTTAATGAAGCCCCAGGGGAGGCTGTTGGCCTGTGTCCGTGGAAGGTACCAGAACCATGGCTGCTCAGGACCCCAGTGACGGATCTTCGAGCACAAGTCTTTCCAAACCTGCGGCACTGGTTAGGGGTTAAGTTTCTCCAGAGGAGGAGGATTTTTCTCAGTCCTTTTCTGAAGATCCAGGCAAGAGGTTGTTAACATACATGGATCCCATATTTTTCCAGCGTTTGGAGGATGCCCGTTGTTTAGAATAGTTCTTAGTTTTGCCGGTAGCTTTAATCTGATACTGGAATCAGAGTCCCAGAAAGATCCCAGAGTAAACAATTGCTAGGATTCTGACGCGCTGGTTGAAAGAGAGGTCAAGTTCGGAGTCAGATTCGGTGTGAACCCAAGTCTTATGTTTACATAGCATTTTGTGGTTTGTAAATTGTGTGATCCAGACCCCCTTCCCCGCATCCTACCACCCCATAGGCTCATCAGGGTGACTGTGAACTATGGGTAGAGTGAAATGCCTGGCTCAAAGCCTCAAGTGGTACAGCCAGACTCTGAGTTTGAATTCTGGCTCTGTCAGCCTTCACTGTTGAGGAAATCACTGTCAGAGCACAGCCTGCTGGGGAACAAGAGGTCTGAGGAGGCTCCTGTGTTCATCACAATAGGCTAGGCATACCTGGCTGTGATGGCAATAGCTTTTGCTGAATCCCCAGGGACTCTGTTGTGAGCATTCCCTCCCAAGAGGTCCTGTTGCCTTGCCTCTGGGTTCTTCAAGGATTGAAAGTGACCTGACGGTTGTGTTTCTTTTCTTCCCATCAACACTAGGTTACTACTGTGAGAACTTTAGAGCCGGAGGAAAGAGGAATCTTTAAAGAGATAAAAAGGGCTTGTTTTTTTATTTTTTATTTTTTTTTCTTTTGAGCCCAATTGTGTCAGCTATCAAAGAGTTAGTGTTTAGGAGTGTGTCCCCTGTTTTCAGTTCTCACTTTCTTCTCAGCTCTTGTATTATAGGGATGCTTATTTCCTCAGGGAGTCTTCAGGTCATATTGTCATAGAGATGAAACAAATTAAAAGAAAAATATTTTAAAGTCTTTTGAGGAGAGGCACTCTACCAGTGAAAGCCATAGTTAATTTTATGGACGCAGACTTCTTTTTTAAAAAAAAGAAAATATTTTGATATAGCAATACAAATTATTTAGGCACAGAGGGTGGATGTCCAAATGTCACATTATTTTGAAGAGCTGCTGTGTCCAAATGCAGTTTTAGAATGTATCTTTGTTTCCGGCTAACAGAATGGGATATATGAAGGAGATTTCCAATTTATTTCCCCTCAAATACTTCTGTATATTCACCCCCAAGAGAAATTCAGTCCTAGATATACGGACTGGCTACCTGCCCAAGGGTTTGTGACACATAATAGTAAAAGCCCCTTATACTAGATTTTTTTTTTTAGTCTCTGTGAAATGGGTGGGGGAGGGAATTCATAGAAAGCCAGGTCACACAAGGTCATGTGGTAGAGCACATTAAAATGGATTTTGCATTTAAAAAAGTTTTCCATATCTCTCATTGTGAAGATACATAGTTGCTCTGTGCTGTTGTCTCTTTAGCGTTAGTCCAAAGGGAAGCATGCCCTGTGGAGACATTTAACATCCTCTAATAAAAACCATGGTTGAGGTTACCACATATGTTCTGATGTTTGCATGGTGGGGATGGGGTTCAACAGTGCATGGTTCTGGGGCCAGATGTTGATGTGGGATTGCTATCTTAACTGTCATTGTGCTTTTGGTCCTTGTCGTCGGTCTGTTTCCACTAAACTGAAAACACAGGCATGCCTCATTTCTCCTGTCCCCGGCTCCCGGGATAACTTGTAAGATAATGATAAAAGCAAACCGTCTAGTAAAATGGTATGGATCAAGACAAGCTGCACGACTGTTGTTGATTTTCTGCCGTGCATTATCGGCTCCTCTTTAAAAACTAAAAGAAAGTAAACAATCCCAAACCCAGCAGACTCACTAACAGCAACCCAGAATGCTACCCTGAAGATGGGTTTTGCTCTTCAACAAAGGTAATTGCGCCCTCTGGTGACCATGATAAAGATAACAGATTCCGGAGTTGATGGGATTTTAAAGCAAAAGATAATTACAAAAGACAATTTTATGTTGGGGACTTATTTCTACATGAACTTTTGTGGTCTTTGTCAATGCCTTTCATTTTACAGGCCTATCAGTGTAACTGTTTAAAAAGTTGTCACTGCCCATGAAATTTGGCTTGTCTATTCGATAACATTTTGACCATCCACATTATTTAGAGAATTTTTTAAAACACAGATTTACAAGACTTACAAGCTTATTAAAATACGAACAAAGAACATATTGAAAATAGGACAGATTGAGTTCCACTTTCCCCACCGACCCCAGGAAGCTGGCCTGCATTTCCGCCTGTTCCACACATCCGGGGTTGCAGTGTCCACAGATGGAGTCGTTTCCCGTTTCTCTTCCCCTCCTGCAGTTCTTTCCTTTTCCAGTTCCATTCTTCCTCAGCTCCATCTTAAGTATTTCTAAGCATTCCTCTCCCAGCCCCACACACCAGAAACAGTAAAGTTATTTTAGCTCAGAAGGATCTCGACTGGGGATGTAGCTCACAGGTAGAGTGCTTGCCCAGCGGGTGTGAGGGCTTGGGTCTGATTCCCCTGCATAAAGTGTGCATGAGCAGGGACAACATGATGATGGGAGGCTTAGGAGTTCATTCATTATCCTCTGCGTTGGAGTAGAACCTCGATCACACAAGACCCCGGCTCCACGAAAAGAAAAAAAAAAGGTATTAGCAAACGGCATAGGAAAAGGATTAGCCAATGGCGTGGTTACACTGATGTTTCTAGAACAACCTCTGAGTTTCCGAGTGCCGCTGTAGCAGAGCGTCAGCATTAACAGCTCACACATGCTCGTTTCCTTACAGTTCTGAGGTTGGGAAGCTACCACCGGGATTCCCGCCTAATGTCAGGCACTGGAAGGGTGGCACGTTTTATGGAGGCTGGCAGGAGTTATTCCCGACAGCTTTCAGAACTCACTCATGTCTGTTGCCTCTCTGTGTGCTTCTCCTGTCTTCAAAGTCAGCACTGTCCTATTTCTTTGTGCCTTTTAAACCACATCTGCCTCAGCCTGACGTTTCTCAGTTGCCTTGTGGTCCCAGTGGATCTTTTGGAATGACCCAGGATAGCCTGTCTACACTTCTAACCCTCATTTGTCTTCAGTTCCCCTGTATAGCCTGCTCATAGGTTCCAGATCATGGTGCTTACCACAAATGTCCATTTCAAATATACTGTGGAGTACCCGTACGTCATCAACATCTGCCAGAAAGTCTGGGGTTTCAAAGCTATTAACAAGCTCGAATGTCCTTTGCTAGGACCTGAATTTGATTCCATCAGAATGTGTTCCTGGCTGGGAATACCCATGGCTTTTTACCATCACAGGTATACAGATACAAAGGCAAAACCCTGTTCAGTAACCATATCAGGTGTTCACAGTGTCTGCCTGCAAGGACAGGAAGGTCAGCATGGCTGGCTTTTGACAGGTGTGAATGGGGAGTAGCAGCTGAGTGCCCCTGGATGCCAATGATGCACTGCACGATCTTTAACGCTGATGGAGCTCCATCCTTCAAGACAGATTTTATTTTATTTTTAAAATTGCTATTTGCTTTTTACTTCTTTTTTTTATGTGCATGGGAATGTCTGTTCAAGTGGTTTGGGCGAGCATGTGATTGTGGGAGCATATGCAAAAATGATTTTGGTGAGCTCAGAGGTCAGCTGTGGATAGCCGTCTTCAGGCGCTGTCTGCTTTGTTTCTTTGAGAGTGTCTTTCATTGGCTCAGTACTCTGTGATTTGGCTAGGCTACCTGGCCAGTAAGCTCCAAGGATCTGCCTGTTTTCTCCCCAGCTGTGGGATTACAAGCATGTGCCACACCTGGGGTACTGGGGATTGAACTCAGGTCCTTGGTCTTGCACAGAAAGTGGTTTATCGATTGAGCTGCCTCTTCAGCCCCAAATAGAGGACTTTTAACAAGTGGCCACTATAGGCTATCCTGTTCACAAAGGTTGACTTGCGCAGTTTAGGGAACTGGAAGGTGCACATAGGACTAGCTCAGTTTGCCAGTACTCCAAAAAATCCACTTAAGAATTTGTGACTTCTCTCCTCAAAAATTTAGGCCCTATGAACTCATAGATCCTGCTTCTACCACAGGATAAGGTAATAATTTTGACTAATCTAAAGTGAAGTCTACTATCTAGTTCGTTGGGTTCCTCAAACTAGGAGAACAGGAGACACAAAAGTAGGTACCATATGAATGACATTGATGCTAATGGTAGCAAGGAGGGAGGATGACTACTTCCTTGCAGAAGAGTAGCCCAATGTGACAGATTTGCTGGGGAATCTCTTGGTGCTCTCAGGCTCTGTCATAACTACTTATCCAGTTAAAGAGAAGCACAGTCCCCAGGCTTGTAAGTAATGATAATCAGGGGCTTAGTTGTGCCGGGATGAAGGTCTGAGACCCAAAGGAAAGCCAGCGTGTGTGGAAGTAGAGGGAGACGATGTGTCTTCAATGCCTTAAGATCAGTTAAGCAGCAAGGGTGCCCTGTCATCCCTCACTTTCCCCTTGTGGTTGTTCAGAGGTTGTGACTGTGGGCAAACAGCTTGCACTTGTACAGCAAACGCGATATAAGAAGGTAAGAGGACTTTAACAACATGTAAGGTAGCTCCATTGGATGTGAGTGTTCTATATGGGTCTCTTTATTCAGGCAGATGGACCAAATGCCCAGCAAACGATGCCTACAAACAGCACACCCCCTTTTCTTTAGTCTAGAGCTTTGCCTGTGGCTGAGGAACAGGTGCCTTTCTGGAAATGGCACCTATTGTCTCTCCTTGCCCAACCCACCTCCAGCAGTAAGTGACCGGAAATTGATTCCTGTAGGGTGTTTTCTTTGCCTTAGGATTGGACCAGTTCAGAGACTAAGTGCCCTACGTGAACTCCAGAGCTCCCTAGAGACTCATTTGAAGGTGGTTTCTATCTATCTCACCTTGTCAGTTTTGCTTTCTTCCTCTGCGCTGTCCTGTTTATCCTCTGCCCATTCCTCAAACTCCCACATCAACAGTGACTGACTCTATTTTAAAGACACCTGACCTAGGACAGCTAAATGCCTTTGCATGGCTCTTCCATGCAGATCCTTTCTGTCCCATGTTTTATAAATGTGCCTCGGGAATCACGGCACAATGAAGGTGACGTCACATTTCTTCTTGTTCCATAGTTTTTCAGCCCTGAGAATGAAATCATGGTGCAGGCTCTCCCTTTTCCCAGCTTATCCTGTGAATGATCCTGTGAGTGAATTTCAGAGTCTCTGCCCAACAATTAGGTGCACACTGTAACATTTATTTTAGATATCATGTACAAAATGCTTGATTAAGCACTCAGAGACTTTTGTCGGAATTGAAGACGCTCAAGTTAAGCAAACAGCTCTCCAAAGAGTCGCGGCCTTGCAAGAATGCTGCTTTTCATAGTTAACTCGACACAAGTAAGGGTTATCTGTGAAGAAGGATCCTTAATTGAGGGATTGCTTCCATCTGTTTGACCTGTAAGTGTGTCTGTGCAGTCATTTCTTTATTAATGATTATGTGGGAGGTCCCAGGCCACGATGGGCAGTGCCACGCCTGGGAAGGTGGTCCTAGGTGGTATGAGAAAACAGACCGAGCAGGCTGGGCAAGCCATGTGGAGCCAGGCTGTAAGCAGTGTTTCTCAGCAGTCTCTACTTCGGCTCCTGCCTCCCGGTTGGTTCTTGCCCTGAGCTCCTGTCCCGACTTCTGACTTCTGGCAGTGATGGACTGAGATGCGCAACTCAAATGAACTTTTCCTTCCACTAATTGATTTTGGTCAGAGCTTATTACAGCAACGGAGAAAGCAAACTAGGACCCCCGAGAAGAGGGAATTTCATGTGAGGAGAACAGTTGAGCAAGCCTGAGGAAGTGAGCCTTTCTCCATGCCCTCTGCTTCAGTTCCTGTCTTGGCCTCCGTCCGTGATCGACTAGCACCAGTAAAATGAAAAAAGAAAAACATCCTCCCTTATCCCTAAGCTGCTTCTGGTCAATGTTTTGTAATGGTAACAGAGAAACAAACCAGAGCACCTGTCCTAACAATGTCTTGGAATAGGTGATTTTATCAAGGGACGTGCAATGTTCCATATAAGGTGTGATGCTCCTGGCTATTATGAGTCATGTTCTTATCACGTGAATGTCCAATCACTCCAATGCTGTTTGTTGACAATGCTCACCTTTCTTAGGGAGTCTCCTTTGAGCCTTTGTCAAAAACAAGGCCGGCTTGCTGGTGAGTCTGTTTCTGGTTTTCTATTCCAGTCATTTGATCCACAGTGCTACAAATTTTCTCACTACAAGAATTTTTGATGGTTGAAGCTATTTAGATAAATAATTATCAAAATAAGTCAATTGCTTCCTCTCACTTTTTTTCTTCCTTTTCAAAAGGCTTTAGCTATTTCACTCCCTTGTGTTTAAATGTAAAGTTTAGAAAAATCTCTTCTATATCTACTTATAAAGCAGACCTTGCTGAGAGTTTGACAGGAACAACATAACAACTATTTTAGGGAGATCTGACATCTTCAATATATTGGGTCTATAAACAAATATGTCTTTCAAGTTATTCAGGGCTCTTTGACTTTTGTCATCAATGATTTATATTTTAAGCATATATGGTCTATGTATTTTTGGTATATTAATGCTGAAACATATTTTTGAGCTGCTAAAAATAGAATTGTATATTTAACTTTGGTATCTACATGTCCATTGCAAATATCTAGAAATACAATCATCTGGGGAATATTTTATCTAGAGTCAGTCTTTGATTTTTTAAAAAAGTCTCTTATCAATGATAGGATTTTTTTATTATAAAAATTTTCTACACAGCTGTCTAATTTACAAATAGGGGAGTTAATTTTTTTCTTACCTAAGCTGAATGCCTTTTAGACCTATGCACTTATTTTTGTCCTGCTGCATTTGCTATCATTTTCAACACCTTGTTTAGTCGGAGTGTTTAGAGTAGATTTCTGCTGCTCCCAGTCTTAGAAATAAAATGTTCAGCTTTTCACCAGTAAGTGAAAAGGCAAGGATGGACATTTGGTGGATATTTCTTATCAAGTTGAATAATTTTCTTCTTTTCTTTTTTTTCTTATTATTTTGAACATTCTAGTTATGAACAGATATTGAATTTCGTAAAATAAAATTTTAGTATCAAAAGGTATAGTCATAATTTTTCTTTGGCTGCTGATATGATGGAATTTTTTAGAATTTGGTTTTGAATATCAAACTTACTTTGGTCTTGGTGTAATGATTGTGTTATATATTGGTTATCTAATTGGCTGATATGTTGCTAAAAATTTTAACTTCTACATTCATGAGAGGTGTTGGTTGATGATTTTATTTTGTCTATGTTTGTCTGGTTTTGTTGTTGGTATAACAGTTACTTTAGTAAATTGAGGTCTCTCCTCTTGGTTCTTGGAAAGACTGTAGAATTGATTTGATTCCTTAACTATGTGGTAGAATTCCATAGCAAAAATCTGCTGTGATAATACCTGTTCTGGAGAAGATTTAAATAAGAAATCTTACCTATTTAGGATATTTGTATTATCTATTTCGTATTTTCTAATTTGTGATACTTTATGATTTTTTATAGTCAGTGATAGTTTTAATATGAAAACAAGAAAGCAAAGATTAATGATATGTAATAAGTAATATGAATGAAAGCTGAATAAGTGCCAAACAATAAAATATGAGACCGTCCTGACATATTGTCAAATATTAACATGAATAAATATGTAGTACTCAGATCCTACCACTTCATTTTCTTCTGAGATATCAGAATTCAGTTCAATAATCGAAAAGATGACTGCATATTAAAATCAGAATAACTTTCACTTATAAATTAAAATGAGTTTTCATTTGGAATAATTTGGAAGGATTTCTTTTTCTTGACAATTTTAAAGATATTGGTACTTATGCATACACAGCTGTCGTGAACCATTCCCAGATTCAGCTCATGACCCTTGTCACCTTGACAGTCAGTTTTGGTAACATGTAAATCAAGGAATTGAGAGGCTTTAAAATGAGACCCAAATGTCATTGCACCCTGCCATCAACATATAGCTTGTCAGTTTTGAACATGAAGCTTGCGAGCATGTGTCCATCCATACAGTATAACCACAGGGAACGGATCAATCACCTTCTAAAGAGAGGTTTCTCTCAGTGATAACAATGGGGCAGGGGCTGAAATGGCAGCAGTACTTCACATTTTAGGTCTGACAAGCTTGTCTCTCAGAGAAGATGGCTTGGGAATCCATTCGGTCTGTGGATGAGCTTATAAACTACAGTGTGATGGTGTTAATGAGGATGGTTCCCAGAGGCACATGCTTTTGAATGCGATATTTAATGATCTTTAAGGAGTTATCCCAGTTCACTGAAGTTGCGACATTTAATTTTGTTTTTTTTTTTTTGTTTTTTTTATGTAATTATGCTGTTTTTATGTCTGTGGGATCTGTAGTTGTAAACCTTGTTTAAACACAGATTTCAGGAATGTGTGTCTTTACTCTTCCTTTCAGTCTTGTTAGAGACCAGCAAATTACTGTTAACACTGTGACCCTTTTATGTTCATTGATTTTATATATTGTGTTTGTTCTCAGCTTTTAGTTGCATTTTGTGGGAGAAGTAGGGAAAAGCAGTATATCTGTGCCATCTTCCCAGGAACAGAGTTTTCTTTAATGTGCACAACTCTTTCTGCTCTCAAGGATCCTAAATTGTGGGGGGTAACTCCCTAGAAAGGAAACTTCTAATTTATTATGCTAAGTGTCATGTTTGGAAAAAGTATAGGATGCTTTGGGAGAACATGAGGCAGGACCTAATTGATGTGGGAGTGTCATCTATCTATTGCTTTCATTGGTTAATTAATAAAGAAACTGCTTGGCCTTTGATAGGCCAGCCCTTAGGTGGGTGGAGTAGACAGAACAGAATGCTGGGAGAAAGAAGCCGAGTCAGGCAGTCGCCATGATTCTCCCACCCGACACAGACGCAGGTTAAGATCTTTCCTGGTAAGCCACACCTCGTGGTGCTACATAGATTATAAATATGGGTTAATCAAGATGTGAGAATTAGCCAGTAAGAGGCTAGAGCTAATGGGCCAGGCAGCGTTTAAAAAGAATACAATTTGTGTGTTGTTATTTTGGGTGTAAAGCTAGCCGTGCGGAGCTGGGCGGAAACGCAGCCCACAGCTCCTACTACACCTAATATCTTGGAGTGGTGTCTAGTGGTGGTGATACCATGCTTACATATGTGAAAAAGACATCTGACAGCAGGAAACACATGACATGTAAGAAAAATAACAAGTAATTTTTGTGGCCGAAGCAAATAGTCTGTGTTATAGGTAAGATGATAAGGAGTGGGTTTGTGGCGTTAATCAGGGACCAGACAATGAAAAACACCACAGGTCGTGTGAAAGAGTCTGAATTCAAGGGCCAAAGTGGGAACCACCCAGCTTTTGAGCTGAAGAACAGCAGATTTAATGATCACAAGACTTGAAGCAGGGAAGCAGTTTAAAGGTCTTGGTAATGGTCTCATAAACATAGTGATGGGTGTATGAAGGAGACGATGGGGTGGACAGTGCTGGATGGATTTAAGCACCTCAAAGTCATGGGAGCTATACTGGGTGAGTTTGTGTGACAACTTGACACAAGCTAGAGTCATCCGAGGAAGGAGCCTCACCTGAGGAAATCCAGCCGTATTGCATTTTCTCAATTAGTGATCAATGGCTGAGGGCCCAGTTTATGGTGGGTGGTGCCATCCCTGGGCTGGTGGTCCAGGTTCTATAAGGTAGGCTAAGGAAGCCATGAAAAGCAAACCAATAAGCAGTACCCCTCCATGGTCTTTGCATCAGATCCTGCCTCCGGGATCCTGCCCTGATTGAGTTCCTGCCCCTTCTTCCTTTAGCAATGAACAGCAATGCTGAAGTGTAAGCCAAAGAAACACTTACTTCCACAACTTGCTTGTCGATCTTTGAGGTTCATCACAGCAAGAGAAGCCCTAACTAAGACAGAAACCTTAGGATCTGGAGAGTATTATATACATGGAGGGGGAGAAGTAAGAGCTTTGTGGGTATTCTATACAACAAGGCATATGGAGTTGTCAATTATGAAAACAAACAGAGGAGGAAGTTTTAAGCAGAGTTTGGTTTGGGAAAACATGCCCTGGGGAGAAGGTGTGTGTGTGTGTGTGTGTGTGTGTGTGTGTGTGATTATCTAGACCACAGGCTGTGAGTCAGCTTCCTGAGTCAGATTCTACTGTTCCATTTTAATGCTAGGTGATCTAAAAAAGTCATTTAACTTTGCTGTGTGTAAGATTCTTCATCAAAGCGAGCATTGTGTATTTGGGGAAAATAAGTTGGCATCTACTTTCAGAGAGAAGGGGGAAGCAGGTGATTGCTCTAAGTGCTATTTTGACTGGTTTATAAATGACCTAGGTTGCCTTATCAGACAAATAAGATAAGGAGTAAAGATGATTTGTGAGATAATAAAGCCGATGTAAGATCTATTTAATCTAGAGACTGTTTAGAGATTGTATCAGAAATGTTTCCCTTAAAGCCACCCTGTGGCGAAGTAGAGTAAAACCATGAATGTCCAACTTTTAATTATCATCCCATTGCATTGATTTTACACTCAGACTATGTGCCCTGTGACTGTATGGTAGAGTGAAGCTGAGACCCTAATTTTTTTCTCTACCATAGTTCAGTTACTTCACTGTAAGAGGAATATGTTCAGCACCTTGGTATGGATGTTGGTCATATGGCTCATTTTGATGTATGACAGAGAAACCATGCCTCATGTTCTTTCTTCCTCTAACTAGTTAGTTGGCAGGTGTAAGTAGGTTTGCCATGTAGCAGAGGTGATGGGTAGACCTGCAGTAAGAAGCAAAACCAACCAGCACACAGATACCAGTCTACCTGCACCTCTGCGAATGCACACATAGAACTGTAGGCTACTGAGAGCCTTCATATTTGTCGCGCAGCATTATGGTGGAACTAGCTGATACAAACATCTGATAGGACATTGGTGTAGGCAGTCCTTCTGTTTATGTGTTTCTTTCATTGGTTGAATAAAGAAACTGCCTTGGCCTGGTTGATAGGACAGAACTTAGGTAGGAGGAGTAGACAGAACTGAATGCTGGGAAGAAGGGCAGAGTGGCAGAAGCCATGGATCTCCTGCCTGAGATGGATGCTGGTTAGAATCTTGCAAGTAAGCCACAGTCATGCGGCGATACACAGATTTAATAAAATGGATTAAATCAATATCTAAGAATTGTTGAAGGAACGGTGGGAAAGAATTAGCCAATAAGAAGTTAGAGCTAATGGGCCAGGCAGTATTTAAGTGAATACAGTTTCTGTGTGATTATTTTGAGTCTAAGCTATCCAGGTGGCAGGGACAAACAAAGGGCCCCCACTATCCTTGTAACAGGACATGCTTATTCTTAATGAACTTAATACCTTTCCAAGACACTCAGAATCTATTGATATTCTTCTAGGAGTGGGAAACCACTTACACACACACACACACACATACACACACATGTGCACACACGCACACACATACACAAATAGCTCATTATGCTAGTTTCTCTAAGACTCAACTGTCAATCACCAGTCTGCTTAAAAAGAAATTCTTATTAGTCCACAGTGCTGCTACAACAGAAAAGCACAGAGTGGGTAATTTATAATAAATGAAAATTTTTTGCCTCACTATTCTGGAGCATTAGAAGTCCAGGATCAGGATGCTAGATCTGGAGAAGTTCTAGAGATAAAACAAGGCCTGGACTTACTCCATCACAGAGGCGTTGATCCTACCCACAAGGCAGGTGTCCTCATGGCTCTGTCATCTTCTAGGAGCCCCATTTCCCAGCACTGTTACAATACAGCTTAGACCTCAACTTGAGTATCGGAGGGAAGACAGTCAAACCATAGTACCCCACACTCTTCCCATTCTTCTTCTCCATAACTTATGTGGGAGCGTGATTCATGCTCTTATGCGGCTATCTACACTTTATTACTCTTTCCTGATCATTTCTCATGTTGTGGAAAAGGCAAATTCATTTATCAAACTAAATCACCGACATCTGAAATATATACTGATGACGAAAACTGTGTGTTGGAGGGGGTAGTTAAGGAAGGCTTCACGGAAGAGAGGAGATCTAAATGGGCTTTGAGATGTTGATGGAGATGTAGGAAGAAAAAGAAACGAATGATACAATGGAAAGAGAGGGGAGGTCAATTCAGGAAAGTACAGGAGGGGCTTCTCCTTATGACCTCATTTCATCCTATGTGACCCCCCCATGTGGCTCCACCTTAGAGTATCACTGACATGGTACATAATATGGGGGATGAGATTTCTAATACATGAACTTTGGAGGGACATGTTAAAAATATAGCGGCACAGAAGACTGGATTAAGAAAAAGAAAAATTCGTCAAGAGAAACATAAACAGGTTGACTTTGTATGGAAATGGATTGAAATGATGTCAGGCATGTTTGACTGGCCATGTTTTGTACCCATGCAATTGTGTACATATGTGTGTTTTTTCATGCATGACTTTAATTCTGATGTATGATGAGATGCTTTTAATTTGGCTCCAGTTCATCTACTCTGGGTTGAGAATATTCAAGGAATTCAAGCCAATATCAGACTGTCAAAGAACCTAGGAAAACTGAAAGACCTGGTGCATGGTGGGAGTTCCAAGCTAGACGAGTAACAGAGTGCAGGCTCATAAATAGCACCTGACAAGTAATTATCACATTGGATTTGATCATATGGAAATGCAGTCTGCATAGCGAAGGAAGGAAGATTGCAGAAAGGGCGCTGTGATGGCGAGCTTTTATTGACACAAACTAGAAGTATTTGGGAAAAGTACCTCAGTGAAGAATTGTCAACAAGTATATTATAGCAGGTACCATTCATAGGAGTGAGTTCATGGGAGTGGTGTAGCCTGGCGCCCTCTGTGGGCTGTTGACTCAGTGCCTCTATGTTCCCTAGTCTCTGCCAACACTCTGAGCTCCATGGGTATCTTGGGAGGTGCACCTGCAAGCAGCTCCTCAAATAGAAATGGCTGAACTTTATATTATTTTTAAGATTGATGATGAAATAAATCATAGGTTTGGGAAGTGTGTGAGCCCGAAAGTTGAGGAGTTCTTAAAGTCTTCCTTCCTCAGAAAGGATTAAAGCTGTAGTTCTTTTGTGTGATAATGACAGACTGTCAGCTTCTGTCTGTTTGCCTGACTCTCAGTCACTGAATAAATGCTGGTAATTGCTAATTGCCTGGAGAAGAAAACTGACTCACAGACCCAAAGTGCTTTGCATCTTGAGCTGGCTTTATGTCTAAATCAGGGCATAGCTTGCTGGAGTCTGCCTCCTCTACTGTTTTGGGGTTAGATTAATTCAAGTTTGAATTTCTGTCAATGACACCTCACTGGGAACTTTGAGGAATCCTATACCTGTATCTTTCCTTATAAATACAACAAGGAAGCGAAAAGCATTTGATGAAATTTCTTGCAAGTTGTTTGCATGCTTGGTAGTGGTTGACTGAAGTGACTATTACACTTGCCAGAGTCCTTTAAGTGTCTTGCACTCTGATTGGTTCTCTGAAAATATATGAACTATCACAGATTTATGGCTGCATAAATAGTAGCTGCAACAATTCATTTTTACCTTAAAGATAATTTGAACATGATATGGAACCCCCAGGATCCACATATCAGAGGGTCACTTGAGTGAGGATGGGAGTGTGACCAGGTACCACTCAGTAGGCCACTGATATTGATTATTCAGTCCCTGTGAAATGGCTGTGGATTTTCTGGATATCAGTGTGTTCCAGGTTATAATAAAGTTTAAAAGGAAAGAGATTTTAAGGAGAGAATTCAGAGTTTGAGATGCAACACAGGGGGGAACCATTTTTAAATATCAAAAGGGAAAGAATGCAGCTCTCCTTGGCACCTCTCCAATATCTGCTAAATATCTGACACCCTTTTGGTATTTTCTATTGGGGTCATAAGCCAGCAATAAGAGTCTGGATTCATTAGTTCTGGGAGGCCCAGTGTGATTGTTCTCCTCCCTCCAAAGTTACTACATACTTCCACATTAAAACCAGAGGATATGAGGGGGTCATCCGTCTTGATGATAAGGTCCTATCTCCAGAGGCTTAAATGATAATAGATATCTAGAGCAGGGCTTAGGCAATAGCACTTTGTATTTTCAAGTAATTGGGTGGTTTTAATAAGTAGCTGGGATGAGAATCCCTTCTATACAAAGGCTTCTATCATTAGCAAAATCCCTGTAAGCTCTTTTTGACGGAAAGATTTAATAGTAGTGCTTGATTCAAAGCACATGCTGATTATTAGTGGTTTTGCAGTGGTAGAAATCTGCTCTGAAAGGTTCAAAATATCCTGGAAGGTAAAAATAAGGGTGAGTTTCAGGTGTCTTCGTTACTTTTCTAGTGCTATACAATACACCATGACCAAAAGGTAAGTTGGGGAGGAAAGGGTTTATTTGAATTACACTTCCATATTGCTGTTCATCACTGAAAGAAGTCAGGACAGGAATTCAAGCACGGGCAGGATCCTGGAGACAGGAACTGATGCAGAGACCATGAAGGGGAGCTACTTACTGGCTTCCTTTTCAAGGCTTGCTCAGCCACCTTCTTATAGAACACAGGACCAGCAACCCAGGGATGGCAACACTCACCAACGGCTGAGCCCTCTCCCATTAATCACTAAATGAGAAAATGCCTTAGAGTTGGATCTCATGGAGATAGTTCCTCAACTGAGGCTCTTTCCTCTGATGACTCTAACTTGTTTCAAGTTGACATGTAAAACCTATCAGTTTACAACTTATAAAAGAAAATATTAATTACACTTATGTTGTAGGAGGGGCCACTTGATTGTTTCCTGGATGCCCAGACTCCCCAAATAACCACACAGAAATGGTATTAATTAAACTACTGCTTGGCCCATTAGCTCTAGCTTCTTATTGGCTAACTCTTATAACTTAATTTAACCCATTTCTATTAATCTGTTTATTGCCATGTGGCTATTGTTTACCAGGTAAAGTTCTGGTGTCTGTCTCTGGCTGGGCTACATGCCCTCTCCTCACTCTGTCTTCCTTCTCCCAGCATTCAGTTTTCCCCACCTAACTCAATTCTTTTGCCCTATCACAGGCCAAGACAGTTTCTTTATTAACCAATGGTATTCACAGCATACAGAGGGGAATCCCACATCACCTCCCCTTTTCCATTTAAATAAAAAGGAAGGTTTTAACTTTAACACAGAATTACATATGGCAAAACATTATCAAGCAAGAATTACAGTTATAATACTTATATCTACTTTATATTTATCATAACTAAGGAAAACTATAACTATAGGTATTTATTCTTCAACTCCAGATTCCAGAAAGATATAATATTACCTAAGTACACAGGAAGTACATTGTAAACAAATTCCAAAACTCTAGAAATGACAGAGTCTTCTTGTTGCCTGGACAGTCACCCAAAGTTCTTCTGTACTGCTGGGGCATCCATCTTCAACCTACAGGGCCATAGTATCCAGCAAACTTTTCCATGAAACAGAAAATTTCAAAGACAGTTAGTTTCACTTATATTGGCAGTTTGTCAGTCACTTTTTTCTGTGTCCTGCAGAATGCCTTGCAGACTCTTGCCTGTAGCAGGAACCCTAAAGGACCATCTCACCTTCCTTAGGCAACTTCAGCAGTCATTTTTCCATGGGTCCTGCATGTCCAGTTTACACAGCATACCATCAAGCAGTCCAAGCAAGAGCAGTTTCTTGCCCAAATGCCTAACCAATTCACCAACTCCATAATGAGCCTTTTCATTGCCTGCCATCTACTTGAAGAAGATTGGTACTGCCAGGAGCAGATGTGTCTCATTGTTACAAAAAATCCTGTTATTAAAAAAAATTTAAATGCCATATTCTGTAGTCTTTGAAAGGTTTGAAAAATGCCTATCCATCTGAAATATATCTCTGTACATCTAGAAAATCTAACATGACTACAAGCTTGATGATTATCTATTAACCTATATTTCTTAATTATGCATTACATTTTTTAAATGAGCTGCACAAACACAATACCTTAATCAAGAGTAGAAATGTATCTAAAACAAAATTGACCTAAAATTTGCATCAATAGGCCAAGATCTATACCAATGCAAACCTCTATAGCATATCCCTCTTTAAATGTAAACAAACATTCACAGACAATATTTGGAAATATGGGCATAGTTCTCTACAAACTGCTTTCTGTTTTTTGTTGGGTCAAGTATTTTTGGAGGTGTTCATAGTAGCCTCTCAGGGGGTCTTGGTACATACAACGTATGTATGGTTTTAAAGGCTTGAAGTCTATGATGGCTGAGCAAAGGTATGGTAGCAGGAACTTCTGAGAGCTCATTCCTTGTTCCACAAATAGGAGGCAGAAAAGACTAGTACAAAATGGCATGAGTCATTTGAAACCTTAAAGCCTTCCCACAGAGACATCTTTCTGCAAGGCCACATGTCCGTGTTCTTCCCATACAATTCCACCAACTGGGACCAAGTGCTCAAACATATGAGCCTGTGGGACCCTGATGTGGGAGTGTCATATATCAATCTGTTGATTTCATTGGTTAAGCAATAAAGAGACTGCTTGGCCCTGATAGGTTAAAACATAGGTGGGGGGAGTAAACAGAACAGAATGCTGGGAGGAAGAGGAAATGAGGTAAGACTCCTCAGACAGACTCCATAGCTCCTTTCGGAGACATCACACAGCTCCTCTCAGGGCAGACGCGATGAAGCTCCGACCCAGGATGGACATAGGCTAGAATCTTCCCGGTAAGCACACCTAGCGGTGCTACACAGATGATTAGAAATGGGCTAAATTAATATGAGAGAATTAGCCTAGAAGATGCTAGATAGAAATGGGCCAAGCAGTGTTTAAATGAATACAGTTTGTGTGTTGTTATTTCGGGGCATAAGCTAGCCAGGCAGCCAGGGTGCTGGGGACGCAGCCCTGCCGCTCCTATTAAAACAGGACCCATTTTTATCTAAATCTCTACATTCCACTTCTAGGCCTCTATAGAGTTGTGATAATATTATAATGCAAAATTCTTTCAGTCCAACTTCAGAACTCCCTATATTCTTTCACATTCTCAGCACTACGTTAAGGTTCAAAGTTCAAAATCTCTTCTGAGACTCAAAACAATGTTTTGGTTGTAGTCACCTGTAAAATCAAAAAGCAATTATACACTTCCAACATACACTGACACAGAATATCCATTATCAGTTTTAAATGGAGAAGTTGGGGCATAGTGAGGAAATATTGAACCAAAGCAAGACTGAAACTTGGCAGGGAAATCTCTAAATCTTGTAGTTCCATGATGGAGGAGGGTCATCTGTCTATCTGTTGCTTGGCCTGGTAGGTCAAAACATACGTAGGCAGGGAAGACAGATCAGAATTCTTGGAAAAAGAAAGCTGAGTCAAGCAGACGCTATAGCTCTCCTCTCCAAGATGGACACAGGTTAGAATCTTTCTGGTAAGCCACCACCTCATGGTGCTACACATATTAATAGAAATGGGTTAATCAAGATGTGAGAGTTAGTCAATAAGAGGCTGAAACTAATGGGCCAGGCAGTGCTTAAAAGAATACAGTTTCCATGTAATTATTTTGGGTAAAGCTAGCCGGTGGCTGGGAGCCCTCCCAGGCGGTGTTATAGCTTTACGCAATGGCCTTTCAGGGTCTCCATACTCCTTCTCACAGTGACTCTCCTTAAACATCAAGGAAGATTCTACAGCTTCTTTATATGTATATCCTTCATGACTAAAGCCTGGACTACATGGAGGACATGACCAGGTTTGACTACTAACTTGGGATGTACCCTGGCATCCTTGAATCACATTTGTAGCAGCTTTGATTTGTTGTTGGTTTTTGAGAGAAGAAAGTTCATCAGGTCTTTGCCTTTTACAAGGTGGAAGCTTATCTAGGTAGGGTTGTAACTGGAGGTTACACTTTTGTCTCCTGGCTACCCAGTCCCAACTCAGATAACAGCTTCTCCCTCTTTGTCCTTTTTATTCTTATTCAATGAGCTCCACTTTTATTTACTTATTTCACTTGTGAATTTTTTTATATTAACTTCACCATTATCATTCTTTGATATCTTATGTTCATAAAGGATTATAATTATTATGCATACACATATATATAATACACACATATATATGCATTTTATATACATGTGTATTGAACTTGAATAGATCTCTATCATCTTTTTGTCTTATACTTAAGACCATCTTCATGTGAATCTGTAATATTAACTTGGAGCAAAATTGGAAAATGATCAGAATCTTTGATTTTGAAATTTCAGTTTTTGCCAGTATGGCTATCAGTATAAAATATTTACTGTTAAATTGGTGTTTAGTTTATTGTGTCCAAATTATAAATATAAAATATAAATATTTATAGTTTAGGAAAGAAATTAGCATCAAAAGAATTTAGTATATAGCTATTACATAATTCAATTTGAAAAACAGAAAGGTATTTATATTTTGTGATTTTTTTTTATACTTTGAGAATATCAGGGACAATACTGATGCATTATTTATTTTTCTGAAGCAGGAGAAAATAAAGGTAACAATTAATAATTAAGAAAAGTCATTTGTTGACTTTGTATTAGGCATGAGTAGACAACAAGCAAAGTCAGAGAAATGGAGGAAGATATAAAACTTACCCTATTGATTGTGTACTATACCACCAGCTGGCCTCTAGATTTATATCTCCAATTATGTACTGCTGTTTATATTGTAGTGACATACTACCCTTTATTGTGTAGCAGTTTCCTCACAAACAAAACCTTCCATCGTGAATAGAAGCTCATCAAGACGTAGGTTGTTCTTACTGGAGGTAAAACATCCCATCTTTGCATGGAAGCCTATTGAACTAAAAAAGTAAACACCAAACTGACTGGATTCACTGGGGGCTCTCCCTCCTCAAGTTTATATAAGTTGTAAGGACTGCCAAGAGCCACTATCTGATCAGCCTAGTGGCTTGGAAGAGGCAGAACGCTTAAAAGAAATCCCACCTTAGCCCAGAATTGAGTATAATAGAGGGTTATTTATTTAGGGGTAGACTCACAGATCACAATCCTCTGCTGGAACAGGGAAGAACAACTGAATCCTGCAGCTGGAAAAGAGGCTGGACACATGCTTTACATCAGCATAATAGTATAAGAGGCCACGCCCAAGTGGGTGGGTAACTTAAAGGATACTGGTAGTAGGAATTCCACAGCACCAAGCAAGCTGCCTGGAAGAGGCTCAGACAATGCACAACTCAGACACCTGGGAAATATCCTTTGCAACTTGTTGAACTGCCTGCAGTCTGTGCAGTGTGCTCCATGTTTACAGCTTTTGTGAGATGTCACCCATGCTGGGGTGAGCTTTGTTGATGCAACTATCTTTGAGTCATTTCAGCTCTCAAAACCCCCCGTGCATGTTCTTGTAAGAAACCCCAATAAAACTTATTCTTTCACTACGTTGGACCTTGGTGGTATCCTTACTTTGGTCTGTTGTTGGTTCTGGGATGAGTAGACACTTTTTTTCCCACATCTCTCCTGAAATACTGTCACAACACTTCGTATGCTTGGGAAATGATTTTATTAAAAGTGCTACCAATCTTAGCCTCGACTTCTTTGTCTGTAAAATGGGATTCTAGTAGTGTCACCTGACAAAGTTGTTGTGAAGATTGGATGAAATAATAACCATAAAGAACTTAGGGGTAGGCTGCAGATGGATCACAATTCACACACGCTTACAGCATTAGTACTATTATTAAGTGGGCCATTAAGTGTGCTGTGAAGGTACTTTGTATTCTCAAATGGCAATAGGGGAGTTTTCTTACAGCAGGCAGTGAGCGTCTACTTACTTTTTGCTTGGTTCCCTCTTCTACCCTTCCATACAAGCAGCGTGTTGGGAATCCTTTCTAATCAACAGCCATACCCACACTTTATGATGCAGTATAGAAGGCTGCCTCAGATGCTACCTCCAAACAGTATGTTCATATTCATGGCTTTTGAGAACATTTAATATCATGTTCTTTTAATTTTCTTCCTCTGTCTTGAAGTGTTAGATGACTTGCTTTGAGTTTTCTCTTAGAAAACTTGCACTTCTTTTCAATAAGAAACAGCTATAAATGCCAGGCTCCAATGGGGAAATTTTGAATGGTGTCCCCAGCTGCTGATTTCATTCTCTGGGGGTTCCAGGTCTCTGCAAGGGTTGGGAAAGGTCTATACTTCAGGACCTCAGTCTTAAGTAGACCAGAGAGGCCAGCATTGAGGCTGCTCAGTTCTGGTTATGGATTCTGTAACTTGGGTGAAGATGAAAGTAGTAACAGCTAATGTTGCTATGTATGTAGACAGAGATTAAGTGTATCAGTATTTACAAGCATGGGTATCCAGCCTTACTAATAGGAGGAAACCTGTGGCTCTCATATACATTCTACTATTCTAACTAATTTTGTCTTTGCAAAAGACATCTCCAGTTAATTGTATGCAATGATAAAGGAATCAGTAAACAAAAGGTCTTATCAAGTCCAAGGTTTAGTTGACCACCAGCCTGCCCCTGGGAGTCCTATGACCCCATTAAAAGTGTCTGATAAATAAAAACTGAAGTTTTTCTCTTCCCAACATGAACTCTCATTTCAATAAGCCATTCCTGTCACCTATTTTTGATAACTGGGTTAGCTATTCTTCTCATTTTCACTTCTTGAATAGCATTTCTCTTAGACTCTACCCTGAAAATGCATATAAATTTTTAAATAAGCCTCTCAGCTGGCCAGTTTCTGGAAGGATGTTTCTGCAGGGTGACCTGATTACTCCTGTTATCTGGGTCAGCAGTTTGGGGAGGGAGCTTCTGAGCCATCGCTAACATCTAACATGTTGCTGTCCTGAATGTAATTTGTCATTCCTGGTGCGGTGCTAGGTGTGTTACTTTTCTCAGTGACTCTTTGAGGGAGCATGAGGGTTCCAGTGGCTGAGGGTAAGTTATTTAGGGACATTGCATCTGCTGCCATTATTATACATACCTTAGAGATCTGATCTCTTTCCATCTGGATAGCACTCACACACAAAGTCTTGGGTTGAATGTTGGTGCCTTAGAAAGGGACACCATGTAGACAGTGTTGACTCTATTCCATGAGGCTCTTCCCTAATCCTTTGGATGAAACAACTCAGCTTCATGCTTCAAAGGGTAGCTCGTTCCTAGTCTCTGGGTAACAACAGAACTCTATATTTTCAGTAGGTATCTGAGTAGAATTAAGTGATATATCCCAATTCTGCATCTACACATGTGCACAGTTATATATATATATATATATATATATATATATATATATATATATATATATGTGTGTGTGTGTGTGTGTGTGTGTGTGTGTGTGTGTGTGTATTTGTGTATATCTCCAGTGAAGGATTTGTATTCAGAAAACATAAAGAACTATAATCCAATTGAGTGTAATGTATAACCTAATAAAGAATAGATAGGATAAAGAATAATTTATACAGGCATATTATAAAAGGAAGTACCCAAATCTCTTTAAGGGAATGATAAGATACTTATCATAACTTCTTTACTGTATAAGTTATCATTGCATATCACCAACGGCTAAAACTGCTGAAAAGCTGGCTCTCTCAAGTGCTGACTTGGATAAAGAGCACCAGGACTCTCCCAGACTGCAGGAGGAAAGAGAAACCAGTGTAATCACTTTAGAGAACCATTGGGAATTACATACCAAATTGTTCTGTACTGAGATATACACCTAAGATCTCTGGGGAAAGTAGGGCATCTGACGCTATGTCTGTGAAATGCACTTCCCCATCCCTAAGGTTCTTGTCAAGTAAAGAACTATGAGAACAGACTGAGACTGGAATATGCAGATAAAAGTCCACCTACTCCTTACACATACCCGGAATCAGGGCATCAGCTTTGTCTCCAAAGGCGATATGCCTTCCTGCACCTATGCTTGGTCATCGACTCCTTGAAAGCTGTGGTACAAGGACAAAGGGAGCTAATGATGCACTGTTCAGGCGTTCTAGCTTATGAAACCCCTTCCTCTATAGTAAACAGTCCAGGACTGAGCATTATGGGGAGGAGAGGCGCTTTTTGTCCAGCTTGCGCTGACTGGTGAAGTTTCTGAGGTGTTCCGTTGGCCACATACGGTCTTCATGGACCTAGTGAATAGCAGTACTGTTATCCCGTTGTAGTGGCCTTTCACTTGTATTTTAATAAATAAAGCTTGCCTGAAGATCAGAAAAGTAAGACAACCACACTGACCAGCCTTACAGACCAGGCAGCAATGACACACACATTTAATCCCAGTAGCCACACTAGCTTACCATAGAAACCAGGTGGTAGTGGTGCATGTCCTTAATCCCAGAACTAGAGAAGAATGGGAGGAGACAGCTCTCAGTCTCAGTCTCCTTCTGAGGTTTCCTGAAGGCAGGATCACCATTTTCAGACTGAAGTCGAGGTAAGAGCCAGTGGCTGGCTGCTTTGCTCTTCTGGAGAGGCAAGCTTTATTTATTAAAATACAAGTGAAATACCACTACAGCCCATGCATGTATTTCATGGGTACTCCTTGTTAGTAAGCTTTCCTTGTGTCACACCAGGTCTTAGCATGCTGTTTTCAGTGTCTACAACCCTTCTGACTGTTCTATCACACTATGGACATAACACTACTCAGGGAAATGGTTGTATCATGTGAACTGGATCTGTACATATGGAAACTGCTTATGGTACTAAGATGAGGAACAGCCTATATGCCTATTGTCATATATTTTCTATAAATATGAAGACCATTGGAGGTCATGGGACAGGATTGGTCCTTAACTGTTAGCAAATGGAAGACCATTAAGGGATTGGAAAGTAATGAATGCCTGTGTCAGGAAGTTGTATTTGGTGGTGGTCTATAGAATTCACACAGGAGCATTTAACAGTTTCTGTAAATAAAAAATACAAAGCTATCCAGATACTGAAGTAGGTTTTATTTCTCATTAAATGTATGAATGAAATGTCCCACTCAAAATAATACCTAACCAGTAAATGTGCTCTGTATTTCACCCGTTGAAACCTTTTTTTTCTTAAAAAGAATTTCATCGCTTAATGTCAATCAATAGTATGCTTATTTTTGGAAAGTTTGTTAGCAATAACTGGAGTGATTCATATTTTCAACTCTGTTGCTTGCAACGGTGAAATTTTGTTGCTGTTTTGCTGTTTGGCTTGACTGACCAGTTAAGCCAATAAAACTAAACTTGTTGAGGATTGGGGTTAGTTTGATCCTAAAATTAGAAACTGGAAAGATAAAAGCCTCTTTCTTTCATTCCTATTGAATTACTACTTATTGAGTACCAGAGTTAATATTATTTTTATTTTTAGGTAATTAATTAATTAATTGGTATATGATTATTATAACCCTTTAGCTTACAACATTTATCTGGAGAATATATATTATTTGTGTGTGTGTGTGTTGTGTGTGTGTGCATGTTTGCCTGTATATAGGTACATGTGTATATGTAGATATGAATGCATGTGGAGACCAGAAGTCAACTTGGTTATAATTCCTCAGATGCTATCTACCTTATTTTTTAAGACATGGTCTCTTACTAGGACCTAGGGCTTATGGATTAGGGTAGGATGACTGGCTAGTGATCTGTGGGGATTGGTCTGTCTTTACTTCCCTAACTGTGGGATTGCAAGTACACACCACCATATTTGATATTTATTTATTTATTTATTTATTTATTTACTTATTTATTTATTTATTTTAACATGGGCGCTGGAGAAAGAACTCAGGTCCTCGTGAGACTAATAACTTCAAACAGATGTAATATGTGACAATAGAAAAGCAAATTATATTTGCTTTACTAGTAGGTTTTCTTTATTAATCATAGATAATCATACATCACATGCAAGAAAATCACAATACAGCCCAAAATGTTTATGGATTCTGGCACAATAACAGTAACACAATGCAAGAGTTTACATGTTGCTTTTTTACATACAACTTCCATAAAAGAGTCAAAGAGAAATGCTGCAAAAAGAATTCAGCAACGTTCTTAATGCTTGGTATACTAGTCAATACTTTGATCTGTGTAAGAGTCATTATCATACAACAGGTAATTGTTGGAAAAGCTACAGTTGATCATCTTTTCCTACCTGGAAGTGTGCACAATATAGAATGATAGCTTAGTCTTTTCTGCAAGCACGGGTGTTTTTTTCTTTAATAATAACATTATTGTAGGGCCAACATAATAAGTAAACAAATAACCAAGCATTAAAGGAAGGACTCTCAGGAAAGAATGCTGTGTGCTTTGGACCATTCCTCTGTGAATCATCACAACAAGCCAGAAAAATATTTTTGAAAGGTGTGTGCATGCGCACATGCGTGTGTGTTTGTGTTAGGGAAGTTGTGAAAAACAACTTATCTAGGCAGCATACTGTGTTCATTGCTATGCCAGTGGATTGTAACACAGTTTTGGAAGATATGTTTGTGGTTTTATTTACATGGATATAAAAATCTGCAAAGCATGAACTATGTCACACTTCTTTTTATTCTTATTGTTTTATATGCTACTTACTGGCATTTCTCCATCAATTAAAATGTTCTAATGTCATAGAATCTGACCTAATATGCTGACAAGCATGATTCCGGATTGACTTCACCCCTAAATTTTGAGGAAAGAGGTCAGTTCCAGTCTTCTCTCATATCTCAGAATGCAAAGAAGAGATGATTGGGTGGGAGGCTCGATGCTCTACTTAGAGTAGACTCAGTGCTATGGTCCAAAGAAGGACACTTCTGCCTCCTCTTTTGCAGCTGGAGAGAAATGCAGCTCCCAGGCAATGGTCCACTTAAAACACTTGAACTTAACTATGTGAGAATCTAACTAGAATCATTACTATAGTTTGATTTTTTTCTTTGCTGAAGCATTATGGGTTGTTTTTAAACACTGTGATTGGTTAATAGAATTTCAGATGTAATTAAAACTATAGAGTACATCTTTTTTTCCTATTTTTCTAGCAGAACTTTTCTGGACATCAAGAGTGCATCTTTGGTGTTATGAAATATTTAATGACAAGCAACACGCCTGATGCTTAGACTTATGCTTTTCCTTAAAAAAAGAAAACTTGTTTACTTTTTACATTGGCTAAGTGTTGTTCAATGTATTTTAGAAAGCTGCATTTGCAAACTCATTTGCTTACATTCCATGTAACATAATGAGATGAAAACAAGATCACTACACATTTCAAACTATAGCTATTAATTAGGTGAAAAGCTCAGGAAATGTCTTGCTAAGTGGAAACTGTCAGTTTATCTGATTCTAATTAAATTAAAATATTATTATCTACCTTTTCATATATTTCTTTCATATTGGTAGATGTGTTTCTAAAGGCATATAGAGTTACGTATAATGGCACTGATAACATTATGATCTTTATATAATTGCCACGTAACAGGGATGTGTGCTAATGCTTTTAACAGTTCTGACTAGTTTTGTGATTGATTTTCTCAAACTGTGTACTAAAATTCTAACTTTACTTCGGTGTGTGGGGCTCTTCAACATTACTTGATGCTGACTTGAAGTGGCTTTGCTATAAAGTATTATAAAAGACGGAATAGGTCTAAGCCCCTATGCTCTTTTAACACGACAGTTTCAAACTGACTTTTTCATATAGAGCCAATCTACCATCATTTTCCTTATTCTCTCTACAAATACTGAGCAAATGAGAGCCAGAATGATCACTTCTGATTGAAAATTTATATCCAAAATAGCCCAGCCATTCTCTGGTAGTTCCCACTCACTGGATTTCTCTTTTTCTTTCCTTTGATTCTGTAGTTAGCTCTTTTCTTCATGGTGTCCGTGGTTGATGGCTTCCAGCTGTCTCTGAGAAGCCAGGCTAGTTAGAGAACAGCCAGCAGGATGCTTCCTCTGTCTTCCAAATCAATAAGAAAACAGTAACTGAATTGATCTCTAAATGGTTTAGTGAGGCTTCAGCCTCACCGTTAGGAAATCAGTGCTCGAAAAGAGATACTCTGGGTTTATAAGCACAGCCATGCTATCTTTCCCTGCAGATCACACAATGGGTGGTCCCAGTGCCTGGATTTTGCTGGAATTTGTTGTATTGTACATTGTAGTGGATGGAGCATCTATGACTGGAAATTATCATGTATAATTTAGTTTATAGATTATTTAAAATATTTGATTCATTATAAAGATGAGTAGGCATGCATCATTGAGATTAATGCCATTTCCTTTTGGTTCCTTCAATAAATGGATAGAGTTTATAAAAACAGTTGGAAACAACCTGGTAGGGGAGCTCTTGACCGTGACCCTGGCATGAGACTGAGGCAGAAGGATTGACAAGGGTTCAAGGTTAGCCGTGGATACAGAGAGAGAGTCAGAATAACCTGGAATACAGAGTGAGACCCTATCTCAAAAAACACACAGAACAAAACAGCACCACCACCAGCAGCAGCAGCAGCAGCAACAGCAACAGCAGCAGCAGCAGCAGCAACAGCAGCAGCAACAATAGAACGAACAAAACCTCTCCGAAACAATGAACAAAACCCAACGAACGACACCTAAAGCCCCTGACAGTTCTTCAGGCTAGCTCAGAATCTTCTTATTTTGCCCCATTCATGTCTAAGTTGAGTGACTGAGTCACAGACAAAGGGGACTCTGAGAACACTTGGCAGGGCTGGGATTATAAATCCCTCAAATAACCTGTCACTTGAATCTAATTTGTATAGATTCGGTAGCTGGCATGGAAAGAACCAGCTGGGTAGGAGGCTGTTGAGTTTCTCTATTCCCTTGAGAAATAAAGGCCCAGAATTTCCATAGAGCAAATGCGTTGTGAGTTAATTCAGCCCGATCAGTAGCAGTGCCCCACTGAGTAGGAGTAGGGGTGAGACTGGGGGCAGAAGGGAACAAATTGTATCATAGCGAAAGAGAGTAACCAGGGGCCTTGTTATTTTCTGTACAGACCCCTGCAGAGGCAGGAGCAGGCAATGGGAATCAGGTTTGCCACCTGCAGAGATTCAGGAGAACAAGAACCAGCTGATTGTGTTTCTTGGGTTGGTAGGATGGGCATTGGACATTAAATGCTAAATGGCTCTGTATTTAAAATGATAAGAGCACAGCAAGCCATTAATAGATATGGATGGTGAAGGAGAGTGGCCAGTCAAGAAGTCAGGCTGGGGGCTCAGGTCTGTCAGTAGGAAGTGCTGACAGGGGGCATTACAAAGGGAAAGCCATCTAGGACAGAAGGCAGAGGGGGAGATGGTGGGTGTTGTTCTATGGAGAATGCATCTGTGCTTTGACACATGTTTCAGAGGGAAATGAAAGAACCTAAACACAACAAAAGATGAACAATGACAAGCAACCTATCCCCCAATCAGAAAGCAAGCAAGCAACAATAGCCCAAACTTCTTAGAAAGTAGGCAAAGGAAGACCCAGGCTTCACAAACACCGGTTTTGCCCACGATTTTGCCCACATTTGCTCTCAATAGGGCCTTCTCTCTTTTGAAAGTGTCTGGTAGAATCCTAAGGGGATAAAGTCCACTCATTTTGAAGTAGGAATGAAATTTTATCCACAGCAAAGGAAGAGCCACAAATGCCGTGCTATATTTCAGCCCTGTGCTATGCAAAGAACATCAATGCAAATGGCATATTCTTGTTTGAGGAGTGTAGGAATTCTAGCGTCACCCAAGATCCAACAGGATTCGTAGACTCACCTCTGCCTGGAGATCTTTGGAGGGTGTACTGAGGGCTGGCCACCTGCACTGAGCTTTCCTGAGGACCCTGGCAACGAAACCCATCCTATCTAGGCACTTGCAGCCTAGAGGAGAGATAGGCCCTGAATTTGAGACTTGGTTGTTTGGCTGCCACACCAAATGGTGACATTGCCACTGTACCAGAACTGCAAAGTATTTCTGCAGACAAGGTGCCTGTCTCCAGAGGGAGCCAGGACTTGGAAAGCATCAGACACTGGATTCAAGCATGGTGAGGTATTGTGGTGCTTCTGCTCTCCTTGAAATGGAGTAAATCCCAGAGACCTCTGCTTTGACATGTTTGAGAAATCATATCCCCAAAGTCAAGCAAACGCAACCTTTGCCCTCTCTCTGGTATGTGTTAGGTAGCATGGTTTTAATGTGCTTAGATCACCCAGCTCGCTGCTGCTGCTCCTGGTATGTGTCTTCATTCAGTTCCCAGAAGATTCTTAGGGAAACTACCACTGTCTTGATTTCTTCCCTCTCTCTGCTTGCATCTTCCATAGCATAGACTACTTCTCTTTGCGTCTCCATTTGGCATATAGTGACTTCGTATTCATGGAAAACTTCCCAACATTAGTCGAGGATTCCAATTAAATAAAACATTTCCATGTTTGAAGCAAAACAACAGAAGTTTCTTTTAAGAGGTTTGAAAGGCAATGGAATATCAAGCCTGTTTTTTGAGATTCTTGCATATCACCATAGAACCTTCATCTGGCGATGGATGGAGATAGAGACAGAGACCCACACTGGAGCACTGGACTGAGCTCCCAATGTCCCAATGAGGAGCAGAAGGAGGGAGAACATGAGCAAAGAAGTCAGGATCACAAGGAGTGCACCCACCCACGGAGACAGTGGGGCTGATCTATTGGGAGCTCACCAAGGCCAGCTGGACTATGACTGAAAAAGCATGGGATAAAACCGGACTCTCTGAACATGGTGGACAATGAGGGCTGATGAGAAGCCAAGGACAATGGCATGGGGTTTTGTTCCTACTTCATGTTCTGGCCTTGTGGGAGCCTAGCCAGTTTGGATGTTCACCTTCCTAGACCAGGATGGAGGGGGGAGGATTTTGGACTTTCCACAGGGCAGGGAACCCTGACTGCTCTTCAGGCTGGAGAGGGAGGGGGAGAGGAGTGGGGGGAGGGGGAAAGGAGTGGGGGGAGGGGGGAGGAGTGGGAGGACGGGGAGGGAAATGGGAGGCTGGGAGGAGGCGAAAAAAAATTTTTTTTCAATAAAAATATAGAAAAAAAATCGAATCGCAAGGTGGGAAGAAGGACCTATGTCATAGACAGCCTTTAAACACTCTTTTCCTGAAAGATATTTTTGGTGGCTAAATATTCCTATCATGGTGTATGTGACAACGTTGAGATGAAATGTGCCTCCTCTCACTGAAAGGGCTTCTGTGCTACCTCTCCAAAGTCGCAAAGGGAGCATGCGCATTCTACGTAGGCGTTGCATATGTCGCCAAAAGCCCAATTGTTATTAGAGGAATTTTAAACAAATCTTAGATTTCTTGTGCTGTGAGAAGCAGACTCTATTTGTTCCAACACTGGGTGGCAGCTGCTCATTGAGAAACACCTTTTTTTTAAAGATGGAATTAATACTAATTTTCTTTTAAAACTACAGGTGTCATTTGATCATTATAAATACGTCCGTGTTTATGTTGAAACACATAGGATCGCTCTGGTTAATACTGGGTGATTTAGGTGAATGAGTGAGTGGCACTGGGTTTTCATTTTGTTTTCTTCCTCCAGGTGTGTGTGATGGTAACACCTGTAAACGCAGCCCGTAGGATGAAGTAGGAGGATCATAAGATCAAGGCAGCTGGGGTCATGTTGTGAACTGGAGGATAACCTAGGCTACAAAGTAGGAAACTGTCCTGGGAAGAAGTGAGAAATAAGAAAGAAAAAGAAAGAGGGCGGGGTTGTGTTTGCTGACACTGTATCCTGTAGGATAATATCCTATGAACACAGTATAATCCGGGAAACACTGAAGGAAACACACCTATCAGATATGAAAGTAAGATATGTAAGATGCTTCTAGACGCTGGGCACAGTTTCTGAGAAAAAGCCATTTTTCAGGATTCTTCTCATTTTACGCTTAATAACAGACTTTTCCAAATCATTCAGCCCCTCTTATAAGCTTGTACTGAGGACTTCAGCAAATCTGTATTTGTGGCTGCACAGAGGAAGGCAGGAGGGGTCCTGCTTTCTCCTGCTGTGTCTCCCACCCATGGCCTAGCGGCCCCACCCACTTTTTATATTTCTTCGTCTAAGCTCCAGTCATCTGCTGTTGGCAGTGTATAGTATGTAAAACACAGCCATGCTAGTTACATTAAACAGGACCCCCTGTCCGCTGACACTATGAGAGGCCATGGCCTCACTCCATGGTCATAATCACACACTGTATACAAGAAGTTGTTGGTACCTGTGCCTCCTCACTCCCTGAACAGTGGGCCATCCCATAGCTCCTGGCACTTTTTTACGACAGCGGGGAGCAAAGACAGCGGGGGTGAAACTATTTCCAGTGAAATTCAATTATCTCCTGTATAGAGGTCACAAACATGGGCCCCCTTGTGGGCTCCTGCCTTAAGCTTTAGTGCCAGAGGCCTTAGATACAGTCTGTACACCTGCTCTCCAAGTTGTCTCCAAGCAGGGAACAAAGATGTGTTAGTGTTACCCCACAGGTGGCTATGTACAGCGAGGTCCCTAAGCTTCCCATGGTCACTGTTTTATTGGCTTCAGCACTGATAGTTTTCATTTACAATAGGAAACATTTAGTACATGACAGGCCAAAATTAACTTTTCAAAACATTGTATAATTTAATCCCAATCATTTCTTCTTGTTCATTTTCCTTATCCTTAGATTGCAATGGAAAATTAACTCCGCCAGACTGAGGGCTCTCACGTCTCTGTGTCACTGAGCTGCAAGGTGGTTCTAGCATGCAGACACTGAAAGTGGCTTTTTATGAAAAAACACTAATAATGCATTTCTGGCTTTAGAATGTAGTTTTAAAATGAACTCTTTCATCGTGTATTTTCTCTTGTAAGAGATGATATGGAAGAGCCTTGTGCACACATGTATGATGCTTGCAGAAAAAAAAAATCATGGGTCAAGTCCTAAATCAAGTCCACTTTTCTCTCAGTCATATGCCAGGTAGTTCCCACCCAGAGTAGGTCATTGTTCAGAAACCGTGAGAACTGAAAAGGGGCAATGTGCACAGAAACAACACTGTGCTACCCCCAGAGAAAACGTGTGCCATACAGCATCCTGAAAGCAAGAACGTTCTTCCTTCGCACTTACATTCAGATACTTCACTCTCCCTAGTAACTCTCATTTGCGTTATCCATTTTAAAACCCCGAATCTTTTTTAAATTTTGGTCTTAGTTACTTCTAACAGAAAATGTAAAAACTGCAATACAAAGCCCATCTATCCTGGGATGTAACATCTGAGAAATGGAGGTTATTAGAGCCATCATTGAAAGGAAACATTAAAACACTTATCTTGTTTTCTTTTCCTCCTCTAATGGATACATGGCCGGGACCATGTAATTATAGCCAATCAAATCTGAGACAGTAAATCCAGTTATTCTGATCCATGACAGCTGTCTTCCATAAACTGTGAAGCATATTGGTGTCTTGTTGGACAGATAAAGGATACACATTTTATAGTAGTATCTGCTGGCTGCATGCAGACTCTGGAACCCTTGTCAGGAGCA
This sequence comes from Neodon shergylaensis, assembly GCA_025134845.1. Taxonomy (NCBI): domain Eukaryota; kingdom Metazoa; phylum Chordata; class Mammalia; order Rodentia; family Cricetidae; genus Neodon; species Neodon shergylaensis. The sequence goes on along the minus strand of JABTXL010001959.1, from coordinate 3,246,273 downwards.
GGACCAAGGATCTTGTTCTCTACTTCCATCTCCATAGAAGATGACAAAAGTTTAAAGTGGTGAACTTCCTTGCCTGGGTCATCTGACTTGGCTGTTACTCCAGATCTAAAATTGGGCGACTGCCAAATCCCAACAGCATGTCACATCCAAAAAAAAATCTAGTCAAACAGGACTTTTCTTAGAAATGTTACATCAAAAATTGACATCTTACCAAAGAAATATTGATATTTAGTCAAGAACAAAAAAGACCAAGATAATGATTATGACATTACAAAAAATGCACATCTTTAGGGAGAGAGGTTTGGGTATTGTTAATATTTCATATTCAAGTAACTACATAGGATTGAGAAACAGATCACATCTTTTTCTATATGGTTGTTTGAGTCTGTCTTGTAATTATATTTATTGGGTCCATATTTTAAAAAGTGCTTAAACTTTCCTGTCACCTAACAAAACATCTGTTGTTTTATCATGCTGTTTCAGAAGGCATCAGAGAAAATAATCTAAAAGAAAGCATGCAGAATGGCAATGTTACAGAGAAATAAAGATAGCAAAATTCGTGGCTTCTGGCTTGGATGGCATGATGAGTTCACTGGGTAACTTCGTAAACTTAACTTGGGAACACTTGGAGGACAGCGAGGGAATTAGGGAGGCCATCCCCATATTGTAACTCCCAGAAAGTCATTTCAGTGCGGGAATCAACCACTCTGCAGCTGACACCGTGTTTGGTATCCCTTTCATTTTCATTATGGAGCTAGGGAGAAAGATATGTTCTTTCAAAAAATACAAAACCAAGAAATGGAGGTGGCCCTGATGTCTTAACTAGACAATGATTTCAAGGTGAACATTGTAGGTCAAACATAATATATCCCCTTACAAAAGACCAGAAAGACTGGAACTTTCCATAGAAGGTGACTGGGTTAGAGGTCAGAGGTAGCATTTACCTTAGGGTTTACTACAATGAACTCAACAATTGATAGTTTCTCTTTGATAAGGTCATATGTATTTTCTTAAAAATAGAAATTCTACGCACAGAAGGGTCATCTTCTGTGATGACCCTAGCTCACATACCATAGAGTATTGTGGTCCACTAAGTATGTTTCTGGTGGTCCTGTATACAAGCTGGAGTCAGTAGTATCATATAATATCTTCCTTCCCAGTGCTTGGTACAGTATGAATGTCTCTCATGTGCAGGATGAAGTAGCCAGAGAGGGCAGACTTTGAGTGATGCAGGACCAGGTGGTTTCCTAGGAAACCAGAGCCTCCTACTCAGTCCAACAGTAACCAGATTCCAAGTAGATGGTGGCCTCTAAGCTCAGCAAGGCTCTGGATGGCATGCGAACCTAGTTAGGGCAATGGAGCAGTTTCTGCTTCCAGGTTTTCCAGCTGAAAGAAGAAAAAGAGCAAAGACAGTGAGTTCTTGGGGACTGGTCAGAGGGCACACTCATGATTATCTTCTGGATTTAAGAACTGTCATGTGCATCTTTATCTGCAACCCATTTTTGTTAAGTGCTCAGACAACGATCAATATTTTAGTTACGACAAATGTCTCGGGTCATTACAAATATTGTTTTACATGCACTTCCTTATAAAACAGTAATTGATAGTTTTCTTGAAAATTTCTATTTATGTTTCTTTAGCTAGAATTATACTAAGTAGCCCAGGCTGAGCTTAGATTAGAGATCCTCCTGCCTCAGTTTCTTGAGTGCAAGGATTGCAGAAATGTGCCGCTATAATAGGCCTTAGAAAATACATCCTAAATAAAATTCTTTCTCTTTGTTTACATTTTCCTTTCCTTGACCTCATTAGTGACTGGAGCAAAATCCCCAAAAAAGAAACTGAATGACTTTGTTTTACAACTTATTTCTAGATGAAAACATTTTTTATTTTACATCCAATTCTTAAAATTTCTTTCTGTTTTCCTCTCAAGTTGTGGGTGTGGAAGACATGTCATTCAACTCCCAGTGTGAAGCATGTCCATTGAACAGTAGCCTGAATTCTGCCTGGGTGTGTGAGAATGTTGTGTGGAATTTTCAAGTAAGCTAAGAGGATTATGAGGATGGAATGTCTTGCAATGAAACAAGTTATTTATCCTGTCATAACTGGTGAGCTATGAGGGTGTCTATATGGCAAGTATAAAAGGTTGCAAGGGATTTTTACAAAAATTAACTTATTTGAGTAAGTTTTGAACTTCAGGAAAGGTGCAGGAGTTGAGTGGTACAAAAGGTGTTTGTTCACTGCTTACACAGATCCCTCTGCTAACTATTATCCCACAGACTTTCTCCCCCTTTGTCTCTTCTCATCCATTTGCATGTCTATGTGTGCACACACATTCACACATACATTTTTAACCCATTTAATGTCATGCCGGTACGTATTTCCTAAGAACAAAGACTGGATCAGATTGATTTCATCATCAGGTGGGACAGCTCATCATGGACTGGAAGGCACTGAACAGTGTTGCTGCTTGTGCCCTGAGCTGACCGTTCCTGTAACCTGTCACGTAGGCAGCTGCGATGACACAGACTAGCACAACCCTGAGCACTATGCCAGTGCTTGTTCTTTTTTTATTTTATTTTATTTATTTATTTTTTCCAGTGCTTGTCCTTAAGGAAGCTTTGGTTGTTGCTCCCTCGGGGGCTGAGACTCTGGCTTTGGGTCTCCCCAATGTGACAGAAGCCACTGTGCGTGTAGCTTCCATCTGGTCTCTTTACATTACCCTGTGGGATTCATGGATAGAGGAAGTAGCACCAACACACTCATGGTCTGTTGTTTGCTGCACCACAGTGAACTGAGTCTTATTATCTCCTCACTACAACCTGTGGAGTGGCTGCAGGGAAGCCACCTGCCTGCTTGGTCATCTCCTTTGGAGTCTTGTTACCGTTTGCCACCTTCGAAGAAGTCGTGATCCAGTGCCAAAGTGGTATAAGATTCAGGTTGTCAAGGTAGGTAAGAAACTTTTACAATAGAGAAAAGACAAACGTTCGTGGTTTGTTTTCAGGCACATTTGGAGGATTTTCTGTGGCTTGTAAAAATGTGTGTGTGTGGGGTCAATGAATTGTCCACCTCTGTCCTACCTCTAGATAAAAATGAGTTAAGATAATGTGTGGAGGCTGATGAGAGAGGGGTAAAATTTAACAAGTGTTTATAGTTGCTGCCTGGGGGGGGTCTCATACTACAAATCCTATCAGGGATTCCTAGACATAAGTTGAAAATAGAAACATCCAAAGGGCAGCATGTCCCCCAAGAGAGTGTCACAGCACAAGCCAGGATTGATAGGGAAAGAAATGGAGAATAGGAATTCTTTGATTGATAATTTATATGCTTTGAGCTGCTGGCTTCCCATCATTGTGAAGATGGCTGGCTCATAAGAAACTCTATATTTAAGGAGAGAAACTATCATCAATACAGACTCACATCTCACAATGAGGATGACTATTGATGGATATTCTGAATTTGTTTTATTCACTACCTATGACTGGCACGTAAAGATTTCTCTTCTTGATTCCATGGAGAAGCTATTCAAAATGTGAAAACTGGAAATTCTCTCTGTGCTGAATGGAAAGACTTTCCCACCCTAGGAGTATAGCTACGGGGTTTATAAAATTACCCTTCTCTCTGCAAAGTCAAATCCTTCACAAACCCATTCTTGCTAGATCTTATGCTGACAATGTGATTTCTTGGGGTCATAAGCTGCCCAGGAGAAAGGCAGAATTCTAAGTCATGGGATACTCCTGAAATCCCAAAACAGAACCCAGAATGAGAGCATCCCACCCATTCCCCAAACACCCAAGACAAGATGGGTCTGCCCACGAAAACTGGGATACCCAAAGAAGATTCATTTTGGACAATCACTAGAGAAGTTCAATCCAAACATACACAATCACCCCCATTCTCTGACAAAAGGAATATGGTTGCCAAAGGTTAAAGCCTTGCTTATATGGGACATACTTCTCTTTTGGAGATTACTAGAAGAACAGTTACATGTGTGACTGTCTTAGAGCAATTGCTTCTTTTTTCTTGCCTGACATTGGTAGACCAGTGAACTCATCCCATAAAATGGAGATAGGCTCCCTTCGAAACTTTTTTCTTTTTCTCAATAAAAAAATAAAATAAAATAAAAAAAAATGGAGATAGGCAAGAGGGGTTGCAGTGAATTTTAACTTCTATCTTTTTTTTGAAATATGCCTTATTACTAAATATTGAGTTGTCTTGTAGGGTTAGGGTCATACATTTAACCAGACAGACTTTAAATAGTATGATAGGGCATGGAGTAATTGGGAACATGAGTGAGGCTGATTAGACCCCTTGCTAGGCACTACTGTCTCTATTTCTACTGATAATTGACATGTTTGTCTTGTGAATGCTTGTGACTTTCAAGCAGGGAGATTTTCCCCTTCTGTAAGAACCATATGTAGAGAGATGACTGTGGGAGACATGCAAGGAGGTCATAGTCCATCTTTTGGTTCTTTTCTATGTTTTAAAAGGAATCAATTTAGAATTTCTAGGAAGAGACTAGGAAACCACAGCCTTGATGAAAGGATACTAAGCCAACAAGACTAATGAAAAATGCAACATCTCGATATAATCACCCTGTGTGGCCAGTGACAAAAGCTAATGGGATCCAGAGGCTTACAGTGGATAGTTGCCAACTGACTTCAGTTAACATGACAGCACTGGCTGTTCCAGTCTATAGCCTGCAGTCCTGGGCACTGTGATTATAAATAAATCAACTAACAGTGATAGCACATGCTTCAGCATGTTGGACTTATGTCTTAGTTACTTTTCTATTGCCATGAAGAGACCTATAAAAAAAGCATTTATTGGGGGTTTAGTTATAGTTTCAGAGGGTGAGTCCATGACTATCATGACAGGAAGCATGGCAACAGGCAAGCAGGCGTGGCAACGGAGAAGTAGTTGAGAGCTTATGTCTGATATACAAGCAGGAGGCAAAAAACAACAACAACAACAACAACAAAAAACAAACAAACAAACAAAAAAAACAGAGAGAGAGGGAGACTGGGCTTTTGTAAACTCAAAGCCCACACCATGCCAGGGAGACACCTTTTCCAAGACAACACCTTATAATTCTTCCCCCAAAACAGTTCTATAAATGAGGGACCAAACATTCAAACATTCAAATATATGAACCTGTGGGGGCTTCTTATTCAGACCACCACAGTTTCCATACTTCATTTTTCTCAAGCCTATTGACTCTTTCCCTGACTCAGTACTCCAGATCATGTTATTGTGCAGCCAAAGCAGAAGAGTTATGGACAATCGTGAGTCACTCCATGTGTGTGCTGGGAACAGAATTGAGATCCTCTGCAGGAGCAGTAAGTACCTGGTCTTAGCAATTCAACCATCCCTTCAGCCCCTGAAGTACTGTTTGAATTCGCCTGCAGTTTGTCACTATATGGGAGAATCAAAACACAAGCCAACCCTGTTTTCTCAAACCTGAGCTGGCACCATTATGTTGATGGTTTTGTGTTCATAGGCTCCCAGTAAATGATCTTGGGAAGCTCATTAGGTCTGATAAGACACAATGATCAACCATTTATGCCAAAGCCCTTAGTGAAAAATATGGTCCAATCCTAGAGACATCAATGCAATCATTTCTACCCTTAGCTTACCACGATCAGAAAGGAAGTCTGATACTGAATTGAACTGTTCAGATGTTATCTGTGCATCCATCCTGTTGAATTAAATGGGAGTTTCATCAAATTTGGCTGGGAACTTAAGCAGTAGGGGTGACATCGGAAACTATCACAATAGATCAGTCAGAAGCCATTTTTAAATTGAAGGTCTCTGGGAATGGAGTCGACCCCTAACCAGCATTACGTAACCCTTTGGATTGCAAACCCATTTTGTCCTGACACCTGACATTAGCCACTTTGTCAGTGGAAGAAATGCCTTAGACCCTGAAGATACAGGGAGGACATAATAACATTCCTGTTATCTCACAGCTTCAGTCTGGCCAAACAAACTCATGACTCACCAGAAATAAGCAGTGGCCTGCCAACTGTGCTATTGCTGCATTTACTGCCTCTGTCCACCTGCTGTGGGAGCAGAAGAACTGCTGTTGGCAGGCTTGGCTCTCAATGATCCCGCTGTGCCTGATGTTATTAGAGGCAACTCTAGACAATGAAACCCTCTTGCTTGTGAACTCACAGAGAGTTACGTTAATTATGCTCATGACCATGACTGTTCTTGTGCTTCTCTTAACACCTAATGTTATGTAATGTATAGTGCCTGGACTACAGCCACTAGGCAACTGTGGCCATCTGGTTTTTTTTTCCAAAGGCAAGATTGCTCTTGGGCTCATTAATTTTTGTGTGTATATCCATGCGTGTAGAAGGCAGATCAACATGGGTTAATGTCCTCTATTGTTCTTCACCTTATTTTTAATACACGGACTCTCATTTAATCCTAAGTTCAATGATTTGATTGAGCTGGCCAGCTGTGAACTCGTCTGGTGTCGGCTCCCTACCCCCAGGATTGCAGATGCTCCCTGCCAGGCCTGGCTTTTAGACAAGTGCCAAAATCCAAACTCGTGTCCTCATTTTGTCTAGCAAGCATTTTATACACTGAATCACGTGCCTAGATCCAAGCTCATTTTTAATGACCCACCACCAGGGATATTGGCATACCATGTAGATATTTTCTTTATTGAGACCCCAGGTAAAGAATACATGAATATATGGTTTCCTTCTTCCATTCAGCATTGTGAGGACTGTCCCTGCTATCAGAGTTCAGATTCTAGAGGAAGCTCAGGCATCCGTCTTTCACTCTACAGACAAAAACCAATGAGATGGAAAGAACCTCAGAAATGAGCAGCTGCATCAGAGCTAGCATTTTCTGATGATATCTGGGTCTCTGGCCTCATCCCATAGTCTGGCTGAACAGAGTGGAGTTGATATGGCTTCCAAATGCTTTTGTTGATTTTGGATTAGTACCTACAATATGCTGGCACAATGTATGCTAACTGTGAGTAAGGATGCTAAGGGGTTATCTAAAATTAGACCTATTAGTTTTCTCTGGGATGTAGTTGAATCTGCCTGGTGTGGTGTAGTACATGGTTAATCTCAGTACTACATGTCAACCTCATCCTGTCAACGACATTCGGTTGACAGTAATTCTAATCAAGTGTTGATTGAAATAAATGGGGACAGATCTGGTCTGAGCATTTGCAAATAACCAGTCTTTGCCAGTAAGCCACTGCCATGTGGCGATACACAAATTAATAGAAATGGGTTAAATTAAGATGTAAGAGTTAGCCAATAAGAAGTTGGAGCTAATGAGCCAAGCAGTGATTTAATTAATACAATTTTTGTGTGGTTATTTCGGTTCTGGGCTGCCGGGACAAACAAGTAGGCCCTCCTCCTACAGACTGAGAGTAATTCTAGAAATGATGTCCCTTCTCCCAACAAAGTTTGTCCTCAGGGTTAGGGACATCATTTAGGGATTGATTATAATTGGTTGTGGGTTGGGGGATAAATTTTATAGACCCAGGGACCTATTTGAGAAAAAAAGGGAAAATTGGATGGGATAATAGATTAGTATGAGCTTACTCACACTAATAATAATAGTGAGTAATAGAGCGAATACTTGTGAGTTATTATTTATAGACAATTAATTACATTGGTATAGATTCTTGTATATTGATACAAAGTTAAATTATAATGAATATTGTATGAATACATTCACCTTTGTTTATTGTATAATATTCTAATGTGAAGTTTTAGTCTTTAAGTTATATAAGTATTAAGAATTATAGATCAATAGTCATCTATGTTTGTAATACTTATAGTTAGACTAACTAGGTTCTTTAAATACATAGAGATTATATTCTGCATAGATAGGGAGTCTTCAGTCACTTCAAGAGCTGTACAATATGGCATTTAAATAACTTAGGGTTCTGTTGAAGTGAGACATGATTGCTCCTGGCAGCACTGATCTACTCCCAAGAGAATGTTGAGCACCGAAGACACTCCACTTGGAGCTTGTCTTCTTCTTGGCAAAACTGGTCTTTGGGCAAAGAACTGCCCATGTCTCAACCACTGATAAGGTACATGGTATCTAGTAATGGATAAGCAGGACTGTCAAATCTTGCCAACACAGGGTAAGGTGGTTTTGAAATATTTCCTGCCTTTGAAAACGGTCTGTCAGTTATTCTAGGCCTTAGCCAAAGTTGGTGGCTTCAATGTTGCAATGAGACTTTAGGTGATTGCCAAGGTAGCCAGTTGTCTCTGTCATTTGTTGCACATTTTTGAAGTTGCTTTATTGCACTTCCTGCTTATTCAAGTAATATTATTTCCCTTCTCAGATCTTCAATGGGATTGAAGACTAGATAGTTGTAGTTACTTTTCTCTCATGACTTGGCCAAGTTATTTATTATACAAGACTTAATCTAGTTAGGATAGGATAATTATTGAATATATTTGTTCTTATTGTATATAATTTTGTGTTAGGCTTAGAATTCTCTTATTTAAACAAAAGGGGGAAGTGCTGTAGGAAGTCTTACAGGCAGTGGTTACCTGCCCACTGGGACGTGACCTCTTATACTATATATGCTGATGTAGAGCATATATCCGGCCTCTTTTCTGGCTGCACGATTCGGTTTCTGATCTCTGCTCAAGTAGAGGATTCTGATTTGTGAGTCTACCCCTCAATAAATAACTATTTCTCAATTCTGAGCTAGTGTGATATTTCTTTTAAGCATCCTTCTTCACCTTTTGCTCTGGGCCCCCAAGTTGTGGTGTATCTCACCATGTGTGCCAGTGTTCTGGTCTCACTGTGTAGTATGGTGAGGCACAGGGCAAGGGAACTTCACTGCCATGCTTCTGCCTCTGCTGTCTTTTTGGATCCCCTGAGTCTATTCTTATTATCCTTGGATCTGTGGCAAGCTCTTGCTGCAATAGCAGCATCACAACTCTATAGTGGGCTTCTTTCTGACAAGAAGGACATTGCAGTCACACATGTCCATGGAGTTGGCAGCTGACATTATATACTACCCTTAGATGCATACATTAGAAGCATTAATATAATTCTCTGTTAATTTTTTATTTTATATCAACCGTCTTTTAAACTGTAACTTTTCCAGGAAGTCAACTAGAAAATCCCCTTAAGCTCTGTTTTACTCTATTTTAAAAAAATAAAATGAAAAGCTTTTAGGCTTCAAGGTGAAACTTATTTAAGGAATTTTAGTTCTTCTCCATATAAAGAATGAAGTATTTCCCGTAGTTTTAGGGCTGGAGAAAATGTAAGAGATTATGTTTTTCAACTTTTCAATCTACACAAGGGAAATATACTTTTGAAAAGTAAAGGGATGTGCACTCATGCATTGGATGAAAACGTTGATTTATTTAATATTTGATTTTGCAGCCCTCTTCCACTTTTTCTTCCCTATTTGCAAAGCCATCAAAAGTTGAAACTGAAGCCAGTAACTGAATCGGTTCCTTTGGAAGCTGATCAGTGTTTGCCCGTAATAGACTTCAAAAACCCCATTCATTAGAGAAATCATAAAACCAGAATCAAACAAAAACCATTTAGAGTCGATGACTCATAGGCAAAGATCTCAGTGTTCCTAAGTAACAGGCGCTCGTCCTTTCTTCAAGGCCCATTGCCTGAGTCAGGCGTAGTGGGATTTCAACTGATTCCTGATTATACAGTATAGGCCTCTTTCTGATGTGGAGACAAGATGCTTTATATAGTATTTCTAAAGCACACCGATGCAGATGGGTTGTGCACAGGGCATTCTATTCCAGGAAAGAAGTTTATATACATGGTACATCTTTCCTCTAAGGTCCCTAGATTCGCTTTCACTACCACTCATTCCCCATTAGGTCTAATGCAACTTGGGGCAAGAAAGTTGTTTAAGCACCCATGTCTGTCCATCTGTCTGTCTGTTTCTCCTTCCCTCCCTCTCCTTCTCTCTCTCTTTCTTACTTGCTCTCTCTTGCTCTCTCTCTCCTTGTGTAAGAACATTTGCACTTGCATGTGGAGCTCAGAGGGCAACTTTGGGTGTCATGCCTCAGGTGCAACCCACTGAGTCTCTCAGTGACCCACAAGTCAACCTATTAGTTCAGAATGGATGGCTAGACATTCCCACGGACCCATCTGGCCACATTTCAGAATGCACACCACCATGTCTAGCCTTTTTGTGTGGGTCTTCATGCTAGCAAAGTAAGCACATTACCAACTGAGTAGTTTTCCCAGTCCTTGTTATAAAAATTCTAATCATCCGTGATACAGACAGGCAAAATATGCAGCAACATTATTTACCAAATGTGGTCAATCAGTGGCGGAGAACCCTGTAGTTTAAAGGATCTTCGTGTGATATTCCGGATGCTTCCTCCTGCTTTTAATGTGGGATGAATTTTGTCCTTATACTACACCTTTTCTGCAGTAGAAGAAATCTTAAGTGATTATGTGTTTGGTTCACTGAGAGACACTGGCTTCAGAATCTGAATGATGTCATCAACTAAGTTCTAATTCTGGGGCAAATGAGGTCAATTAACTTCTGGTCATGAAGCAGTCCCTTCAACAGCCACCAGCATGGAATGTACTCGGTCTAAGGGTTGTCAGTGGTTTGGTACCCGCTTCCCATGCTTGCATTTGCCATAAGGAGATATAGTATCTTTGGCATGCTTCTCCCAGCTCTCTGTATGTGCCTTTTCAAAACAAATCTATTTTCTGCGAAGATTTTGTATCCAAAACAAAAGGAATGTGTCACTTATAAGGCTTACTCTTAGCAACATGCAATTTAATTAGACAAAAACATATCCTAAAGCTACACAGACTGTTTCCCTCATAATTACAGCCAGAGAGTGGTAAGCTTCAAAACAAAGCAAAACAAAAATAAAAACCCAAACAAAGAACAACCTGCTTGGCTTTCAGAGAAATAAAGTTTACGATTTTGCTTGTATACAGATGTATTCAGAACACTTATTAAAATGCATGGGAATGAGAGTTTTCACAATCAATTTTAGAATTCTGGTGACTGTCTGGAATTCTGAGACATTGCTATTTATTTTCATGAGACATTGAATGGCAGATTGATTCACAGCTTCAGGGCTGATGGTCTCTGGTGTGCTTGTCAAGTCTGATAGAGCAAGGTGCCTCTCTGACTATGGGATGTGCACAATGTATTACTTCTACATTGAAAATAAGTTATACGCTCTGACATTTGTCTGTTGAGCTTTGATTTTCCTTCTATTTGTTTTTATGCATGGTACTAACAGTTCACCATAATAGTGTTTTACAAGAAGCTGACAGATCAGAAAAACACACCATCTTAATTAGACCCTCATTCCCTTTGCTGCCCTAAATATGGAGTCTTAACATGCAGAGTCTATCACTGTCTCTTGAATGCAGGCATAATGCGCAACCTCCCACCTTCAGAAACATCTAGGAACAAGAATGTCACAGAGTCGCGAAACTTGGAAATGCCATTTTTTTTCTAAACTCAGCAAATTGTACATGCGAATCAGTTGCAATTTTTTGTCTCTCAATAACACTGCAATAAAAGTTTGTATTTTTAATTCTTTCTTTGCTTGTGTTGAAATAAATACCTCCCCTGTAACTTGGCTTTATTAGTGGGGTGATACTGGATAAGGCCAATTCACTGCTCACAATATGCTAAGTATATGGTAATTATCGGGTCCTTTGAAGTCTTTTCCTGGTTGGTGCATTCCAGGTAACATGAAGATATTTAAGGTAACTACATGAAGGTATTTTGACTCTCTCCATCATTTTGCTCGCTTATCTAATTTGCTTATTCCATTACTGAAGTGTGAGGTCTGCCTGTGTGAGGTTAACATTTCTTTAGTCCCAGATACTAGAATTGTCTTTCTTATCTAGTCACATGGCTTAGGTGCCTTGGTTCATGCTGCCTGTCATGGGGGAGGGTTGAAGGGGGTGAGGGGAGAGGGAGGGAGGGGAGCAGAGAAAAATGTAGAGCTCAATAAAAATCAATAAAAAAACCCTCTCTGAGGTCTTGAAATATCTACTCTCACGCTCATTTTGTTTCCGTAATTCAATTTTTGGACTACACATTTTCTCTAGTAACCTCTATATTTCTTGTTTTGCATTCTAGTATTCTGGGAACCTTGTCTAATCAGTTGGATTATTCATGCTATTTCTCTACTGACCGAGGCTCCTAAGAATACAATGAGATAAAATTTTATAAAGCTATGTCATGACATCGTTAAGTTCAGATCAGAACTAAAACACAGTATGAGGTTATAGATATTGGTAGAGGTTTTCAAATCGTAATAAAACACTGGCCATTGAGTTCACCCAGCTGTGCCATCTGGCAGTTGATTTCATTCTTGGTAACTTTGCCATAAGCAATCTTTCTGCTCCAGGCACCTGCTTCTTTTCTCTGTGCCCTAGGTTCTGGGACAAGCGTACAGTGCTTGGTATTTGCTGAGTGCTCAGCTCTTTCCCATTAATCTTGGCACTCTATTTCCCCGATACGCCAGAGACTCTTCTCCTTGGGTTATGATTTATGTTTCATGAGTTGTGTTTCATCAAATCCTTCAAGGCTTTGCTATCACCAGGAGGTTTGGCCACATTCAGAAGTTCCCAGTTTTAACTACACACCTTCTTGGCCCTTAATTCTTCCTGAATAATGGTTAAGGCTGTAGGTCATTTTCTCTGACAGAGAAACTCAAAGTAATATGAAGTTTATGGGATCTGAATGAGACTGTATTTAGTAATTCTGAGGGAATTTTGAATATGCTGGCATTTTAGCTGGAAGCATAATGAAGAAAGTGCAGCAAGAATGCAAGAATGGTATTCTTAGCTGCAAGTTGTAACAGATGTTAAACAGTTGATTCTTTGTCAAATGCAGAAAAGTCATATCCCATTCTGTATTTATCAATTCTATAATTTATTAATTGGGTTTGCTAATTGTAAAAAAATTTTTTTAAAAAGACTTTTTCTTAAGATATTATTTCTTAAAGTTTTTGTCCATAAACTCTGCTTGCCTGTCATCTCTCTTGAGGGCACCTATTTCAGCACAAAGACCAGTTACCTGTTTCTTTCATTTTAAAGAAACGTACATATTCCAAAGTCCTTAAAACCCAGGAATATTTAAGTTTTTTTGAATCAAAAGAAACAGATGATTTCTCCTTTATTTATAAACCAGCTTCTTGATTATTATGAAGACTTGATGATGTGGGGAAAGGAGCCATAACCCAGGTGGTCAGGGCTGGATCCCATACATATTATCATGAGATTTCTGGTGCGTGCATGGAAAACAGAGCAGTCAGAAGAAGTAGTGGTTTGAAACACAACATGGATGTACAGGTTAACCATCCTTCCTTCTTTCTTTTGTCCACTTATTTTCCCCCATTCATCTCTTCCCTCCCTTACTCCCTTTCCTCCTATAGACAAGTAGCCCAAATTATTTTTTCTACAAATCCATTCTTGGACTCAATTATTTCAGACTGTGTTATCACGTTCAGCTTGTGTTCCATAGCGATCTGAAAATTACATATAGTTTTATCAGACATCCACTGGTAATGTCCTGTTATTTCAGTTTCGGGATGTCTGATGCCATCTTCTGGCCATGGTGGGCATAGTACTCACATATGGTAATGTTCACACACACACACACACACACACACACACACACAGACACACACACACAATTTAAAGAAACTTTAAAATAGTAAATTTCATAAGTGAGAAATTTGTTTTCATCAAAGATGGTTTCAAATTAAGTATTTAACTTAGTTTCAAATTTAGTCAAGTAAAACAACATCTAATTTAAAAATAGTTTAAAAAGAGAAATACTTGCTCTAAATTAAGAGTTATGTATAATAATGGGAAAGGAAGCACAAAAAAATTAGATATTAGTAAGCTGTTTATCTAATCTTTAAAACTCTCCCTGCCAAAAATAAATACACCTCAAAATCACCATAAAACAAAAACAAAATGGAGAGAGCCAGGAAGTTGATTGATTGATATTGAGCCACTTTGATTGACAGCCTGGGTCATAAAATTAATTGTAATTTAACTTAATTCTCAGTCACTGCATTTTAACTATGACACTGGGTACATTCATTCATAAACACTCTTTTCTACAGTTATAGAGGTCATAATCCATACTGCATATGAATAAATAGTATAACTTTCCTAGCTACAAACAAATCTATAAATGTTATTAAAGCCAAGTATGCAAATAGACATATTTCTAATTAAACAATATTTTATCATTATTATATTTAAATTATGGAACATACTAATTGCTTCTGTTATATGTAGTATACCTTCGTGTAAGCCTAGATAACTCTAGTTTCATATATATATATATATATATATATATATATATACTCATTTATAACACACACATGATGATCGAACCATTTTCCTTTGAACCAAAGAGCTGAAAGAAAAGCCATTTTGGTTTCATTCACAAAGAATGCATTAATGTGGTCCAGTACTGTAATTTTGTGAGCTATTCTCATTTTGGGCTTTTGTCATGGAATTGAAATAATTTTCTTCCCAAATCAGCTCTCCACAGATGTCCTACAAAAAAACCATGAATCCAGTATTTGATAGTGATGTAGTTCCTTTTTAAGATCAGGCTTTTGCATTTTCTTCTCTGAGAAGACCATAGTTTTGTAGCTTAGTCCAATGCAAGTCTCTCCTGATATTTGGCCTGCTTCTTGGAGTGAGATGCTTGGGATGCTAGGAAAATGTCTTCAAAATGGTAATCAGAGGGTTTAGGTGGCCTTACCATACCAATGAGAAGAAATTAACATGATACTAACTTTACTGCTGTTGCATGACTTAAGGCTCATTGCTAAAGATGACTGCTTGTCTTCAAAGGTAACTATATTATTTTATAAATCTTTTTATTGATTTTTATTTTTCTCTGCTTCCTTCCCTGCCTTTTCCCTCCCCTTCAACCCTCCCCCAAGGTTCCCATGCTCCCAATTTACTCAGGAGATCTTGTCTTTTTCTACTTCCCATGTAGAATAGATCTATGTATGTCTCTCCTAGGGTCCTCATTGTTGTCTAGGTTTTCTGGGATTGTGATTTGTGGCTGGTTTTCTTTGCTTTATGATTAAAAACCACTTATGAGTCAGTACATGTGATTATTGTCTTTCTGGGTCTGGGTTACTGATGGAGGTGGGTCTTGTATCTTATCTGTTGCTTTCATTGGTTAACTAATAAAGAAACTGCCTAGGCCCATTTGATAGGCCAACCCTTAGATGGGTGGAGAAAACAGAACAGGATTGGGGGAGAAAGGAGCTGAGTCAGAGAGTCCCCATGATGCTCCCATTCCAGCCAGACGCAGGTTAAGATCCTCCCTGGTAAGCGCACCTCATGGTGTTACAGAATATTAGAAATGGGTTAGATCGATATGTAAGAGCTAGCCAATAAGAGGCTACAGATAACGGGCCAGGCAGTGTTTAAATGAATACAGTTTCTGTGTAATTATTTCGGGCATAAGCTAGAGCTTTGTGGGCGGCCGGGTGCCGGGAACGCAGCCCAGCCGCCCCTTACTGCAACAGGTTACCTCACTCAAAATGATGTTTTCTAACTCCATTGATTTGCCTGCAGAATTTAAGATGTCAATATTTTTTTCTGCTGTGTAGTACTCCATTGTGTAAATGTACCACATTTTCCTTATCAATTCTTTGGTCAAGGTGCATTTAGGTTGTTTCCATGTTCTGGCTATGACAAACAATGCTGCTATGAGCATAGTTGAGCACATGTCTTTGTGGCAAGATTGAGCATCCTTTGGATATATACCCAAAAGTGATATTACTAGGTCTTATTTTACAAATCTTATGTTTTCCTTTGGTGAGAAAATATAACAATTGCTCATCAAATATGGTAGTAATTGAAGGAAAAGGTATAACTTTTTTCTGTATGTGCATATATGTGTGTGTATATATTCTATGACTGCATGGTCATGCTATATGGACACGTGTGTGTGTGTGTGTGTGTGTGTGTGTGCATGTGTGTGATTAGTCAGAGGTTGAAGTCAGGGGTCTTTCTCTATTTCTCTTCAGCTCATTTTTCTTGGGTAGGACCTCTCCCTCTCACTAACTGGGAGCTTGCTGTTTCAGCTCCACTCTACGGATTTGCCTGCCTCTCTACCTCTAGTGCTGAGATTACAGATATGTGTCACACAACCGGGAGATTACAGATCCGTGCCACATGACTTGGAGTTTTATGTGGGTGCTAAGGATACAGACTCAGGTCTTCATGTTTATACAGCAATCATTTTGCCCACTATTTAAATCAGAAATTTTGGTATAGTATCTTTATTTAAAATTCAGGTTCTTGGCCTCACACAATGAGCCATGATTCCTTCAAGGATGTCTTACAGATCCCGTGTTGTCTGGAGTTCAGCATAAAGGCAGAGAATGTCTGGTTATTGTCATACCACACTCACAGAAAGAGGCATAATATTGGGGTGAGAGGGGTAGAAGAGAACAGTTCTCAATCATTCTTAAAACCCGTGGTTCTTGTCTAGAGCGCACCTGTTACTGATTATCGGGTGTTGTATTTAACATCCACGAGCATTTGTCCTCTCCTTTTTTCTCTGTCAGAGATGCTATGGCAAAGAGATGTGCTGGTCCACACACAATCATCTTTTAATTTGTATGTTGGTATAGGAAAGTATCTCTGGTTATAGTTGTTGTATTTAAATAATAGCCATATTGACCTAACAGAGTCACCCCCTCGCCTTATATGATGTTAAACACTTTCAAAATCACCCAGGTATCAAGTATAAAATGCCTTGAAGGGTAAGGTTGGGTAGAAATCAGGCAGGAAAAGCCCTGAGTGGATAGTGACATTTCAGGTCTGAACAAGACTCATGTTACTTGCAGTCCATAGTGGCAAGTGTTCTGTCCAGTTCAGCAGGACAGCAGGATGCTACGTGGGTGGGGAAACTCAATTGTAACAGGAACAGATGGAACATAAATGCTTTCATTGGGCTCCACCTAATCAAGATAAAAAGCTGTAAAGGCAACACACTGAACATAAAGCCACCATGGGTGCTGCAGAGGGACCAGAGGAGAATGTTACCCTCTCCCCATTCTCAGTGACAAGACTTCTTCAGGGCAGTGAGTCCAAGTCTTGGTCTTTTAAAGCATCTTGTTAAAAATTAATGTAGAAGACAAGTTGAAAAGTCTAACTTATGTTTAGAATACCGCGGGCTGAGGTGGAGAATGCCTACTGATCATTGTTTCTGAAGGGTGGACCCCAAATTTCAGTGTTATGGCGTTATTTGAGTTACAGTTGGTTATATAAGAAAGAGGTCTTCCATATACTTCTCTGTATAAAATACCACAACTTATTCAGCCATTCTGTAGATATCTGTGGAGTGTTTTTTTAATGTTTCAGAGACTGGGCTACACAGATACCAGAGGTACAAGAAGAAGCAGGATGGATGTGTTCCTGCTGTCAGAAGCAATGGGGTGGCTGTTTACTACAGCCTGAACAACTGTGACCACAGTGACCTTTCCTCTTCCCTCTCTCCATCCCCTCACAAGATGACCAGAGTTCCTGTCTTCAGGAGCTAGACCCTTTCCCTCCCACCCATCCAAACCGAGGTTGATAGAAAGCATGGATGTAACTTTGTCATTTACTTTAAGAGTTATGTAAGTGTGGGTGGGTATGCATGCATGCAGAGGCCTGAGGTTGATATTGGGGGTCTCTCTTGATTCCTTTCCATATGATTAATTGAGGTAGGCTCTCTTGATTGAGCCAAGAGCTCACTAACACAGCTGGTTTCTCTAGCCAGCTTTCTCTAGGGATATCAGTCTCATGCTTTCTGAGGGTTGCAACCACAGGCAGGCTGTTACCTCCTCCCGCTCAGTATTCATATGGATTCTGGATTTCTAAACTCCAGTTTTCATGCCTATGTAGCAAGTATTTTTGCCACTGAGTCATCTCCCCAGGACATTATCTGTTTCTGTCACCAGACCTGAAGAGGTCTGTTTGCTTTTCTCTTCCTCAGAACCTGTAGCCACAATGAAGACAAGCTTAAGACAACATTCTAGAGGATGAGTCTACGGTCCTGTAGCTGTCTTAGATGAGGGGACTGATAGCCCCAACAGGGACTGGTTTGAGTGAGAACAGCTAAAACTGACAGCACAGGCAAGCCTGGCCCAAAGTACTCATGTATGGCGCAATTGTAGTTTGTGTAGCTGACTGCTTCTAGACTCTAGGTTTGGGAATATTTTCCTGTATAAGAAAAACTTAATTAGATGCCTTCAGCTAGAACGTGCAACTCCAAATTTATGCCAGGCATAGAAATTTCTTGTATGGCTTATCAAATTACCTTGGTAACTGCCACATCGTCACTTCACTTTGTGCTCTGTGGACATGGCCTCAGCGATAGCTGTCAAAATACAGACACTCTCGGGAGGTTTGACATTGGATCTCTGGTCTGCAGAATGGGAAGTTGACTAATGTGCTTAACGTGTGACACGTGGAATATAATATATATATATATATATATATATATATATATATATATATATATATTTGGAGAAAACACAAACAGACAGAACATAAACATTGATCACCATGACAAACTATTCATACTTCTAACCAAAAAGTTAACACCAATGCAGTTAGTCTTGTTTCCCAACAATATGGCTATTTTAAACAAATGAACAAATAAACCCAAAACTCACAGTAACACTGATGTGGGATTCCCCTCTGTATGCTGGGAATACCACTGGCTAATAAAGAACTGCTTTGGACCTATAGCAGGGAAGAACTTAGTTAGCTATGTGGGGAAAACTAAACTGAATGCTGGGAAAAGAAAGGTGGAGAGAGAGAAGCCATGTAGCCTTGCCAGAGACAGACACTGGGAATTTTACCTGGTAAGCCACAGCCATGTGGCAATACACAGGTCACTAGAAATGGGTTAAGATATAAGTGCTAGCCAATAAGATGCTAGAGCCAATGAGCCAAGCAGTGTTTTAAATAATATAGTTTCTGTGTGATTATTTTGGTTCTGAGCTGCCAGGTGGCTGGGAAACAAGCTAGCAACCTCCTCACAACAGATCTGATGAATACCTGTTCATCAGATTTGGACTCTGTTTGAGCTAATCTAATGATTCACATAGGCAGAGCCATATAGTCAGACCTCCTTCAGATCTGATTGGAATGTCTGCCTGAAAATATCTACCATAGGATTTCCTATCATCTCAGACATCTTTGCATGACTGCCTCAACCCTAAAGAAAGGCATACTGGGAGAGATGGGTGAAAAACAGCTTTGATTTCTGTTAATTTTCAAATATGTCAGAGCATCTTTTCTGCTCCTTGCAGCTTCTCTTCTTGGTCCAGCTCTCCCAGCTGGGCCTCTGGGAAGCAGCCAGTTCCAGGCTAATGTGCTTCCCTGTTATCTGATGCTGACGCTGCTCCACAGAGGCAGTGATAACGATAAGTGCTAATTGGATGTATTTCTAAAGCAAAACCTTTTAGTTACTTAGGACAGAACTCCTCCAATTAGCTTCCCTTCTACTCTCTGGCTGTGCAAGAACCACACTGATGTGCAAACACTGGGTTTGGAAGGGAGTCAAAGGCAGTCTTGGAGAAGCTGAATGGCGGTCTTGTTTAAGTCAGGTAGGGGCTAAACTGGAGAGATTGGGGACTATGTTTCCATTAGAGGAAGGAAAGAGTAGGTCAGGCAGGGTCCTACAGGAAGCTACCAATCAGCCACACCCCTGTAAACTTGGGAGGAAAGACCCAGCATGGCACTTGGGAAAGGGAGGAAGAGCACAAGCTTCCCTATTTTCATCCTCTTCTGTAATGAAAATAAACTGTTTCAATGCAAAGGATTTGAATCCTAGCTTGGGACAGGTAGTTTCAAATTCTGTCCTGTAATAGGCTACCTATGGGTTGGAGAAAAAAATCATTTTAAATCCTTAGCCCTTTTAAAGTGACCCACAAGAGTTTGAAAGCCATGAAACATGAAGGACTGCTTAGAAAAAGGAACAGGTTATATGTCAGTGTGGATAACAATGAGAGGGAGACGTGGGGAGGTGGGGAAGCAGAGCAGAAACCCATTTCTTTATGGCTTTGATTTTCGAGCTAGAAACAGGGACATAAATTTGTTAATACTTGCTTTTGCGACGGGAATGAATTTGCCACCATTACCACATACTCTCCAGGGGAACTGGCTCACACGTTTTATGTTAGCCATGTGTCTCATTTAGGTATGAGGATTCCAAGTCTCCTGAGGCAGATTCATCTAGGTTGTATTACATAACTATGACGTTGTTAGAAAGATGGAATCTTGGCTAGGCTGGGTAGTCGTAGTTGGGGTAAAAAGGGACATGGAGAGATGGATATGAGGAAGAGACAGCAAGTGGAAACCAACTACCACTGTGATGGTCAAGGCTTTCCTATGGCTGCTCCTCTGCTGGACTCTGAAGTCGTTTGTATAAAGCTGCTGTCCTCATAGCCCTGCCCCTTGAGAAAATAAACTTCACCCAAGCATTTTTTTTCACAGGAGTCTTAAACTCCAGTTCCGTGTTATAAAATTTTATATGCTGTGATTTTTTTCAGGTGTGGGAAGCATTTTGGAACACGTATTTATTTAAAATTTATTGATAATTAAGTCATACGTGAACTGACATTTTAGGTTAGATGTCAAATTATTGCAAAGTGGTGAGTTAGGAAGTTTTGAGAGTATTGGAGATAACTTCTTCATTTCTTGTATGGTTATAATATCATGGATAAATCTTGTATCTTCCTGGACTCTCCTAGACATAGGAAGGAACACATGTCCAAACATTTAATCACTCTTAAATAATTTCCAAATAGTATGGACAGTGTTTAAAATAGATTTTAACATAATAGTTAGCAATATTCTGGCATTTGCTCTAGTCAGACACCAGTTATTACAAACCAAACCCTTAACAAATACAGAGATGGGTATACTTTGGCTTGTTTTTCCCTTTTCTCCTTTTCCATGACATTGATTTTGGGGAATATCTTGTATTTATAACCACAGCAGACAAGTCTCTTTAACAACAGAATTGGAGTGTGGTTGACTTTTAAGTGGCAGAGATATTAGTGTGATATTGTTGGGATATAGAAAGTTTCTGTGTGAAACAAGTACTCCAAAGTAGAGTTACATCTATGATGTACTACAGCCACTAATTTTGCAAAGAAGACAAGGCTAGGAGGATAGTAACTTTTCGCAGCTTGATAGATGGTGGGTCATCATATTTTTAAACCTAAATAAACATGTTCAAATATATCGAGCACATTTATGTGACACATCTTTCTGACATCATGATGAGAACTTGGTACTCCTTCCTCTCTTCTTGGGCTTGGCCTCAATTCCCCAGTAACTGATCTCCTAAAGGTTTTAAATATTGGATTTCTACCAGGTGATATATTTTTTTAATAAGCTATACGTAATTCTAGAAAGCATGTACCTGATGGTTAGTTCGATCCACTGTGTTAGCCGTGGAGGGGTGGTCTCTAGTGTTCTGACGCACTCGAGTGGAGTTCTGCTGTTCGATCGTTGAGGAGGTTGGGATGCAGAATTCTCTAAAGCAGCGCTTGAAGTTTTCATCCAGGAACGCATAAAGAACAGGGTTCAGGCAGCTGTTTGTGTAACCCAGGGCGATGCAGAAGTGCCAGGAAACCGTCTGGAAGGTAGTCTCTGGAATCGTGATCAGGGCTTTGATGATGACGTAGATGTGGATGGGGGTCCAGCAGACAATGAACACAGCCACGACCACCAGCACCATCCTGGTGATCCTGCGCAGGTTCCTGTCCTTTTCCTTGGAGCCTGACAGCATGCGCACGCTCTTGAGCCGTAAGATCATCAGTCCGTAACACACGGTGATAATGAGGACCGGCATGATGAAGGCAAAGATGAAAACGCAGATTTTGAGCAGGTTCTCCCAGTACCAGGTGGGATGCGAGAATGTGAGGGTGCAATCTATGGACCCTGGAAGAAAAGAATTTTCAAGAAAAATTAGCAGCGACATTTAGTTATAGTATTAAGTACCTAAGCTGCTCCTTAGTCTACTAATAGCTTTGACCTGAGCTAAGTGAAGGTTGTTTCTTACACAGACGTGTGAGGAAAGAATGAAACGAAGAAGGAAACTCATTTATTGATTACAGAGAATTTACTTCCTTTTCTCCCCTTCCTACATTTCCCATTTTTCTGTCCACGTGTATCACATTAAGATTTTATGAAGCGAAAGTTATGCACATTTTGCGATGAATCAGACACTTGTGAGATTTATGCTGTTATAAAAGCTATAACCATCGTCCCAGGTTCCCAGGAGTTTCCGGCTAACGAATGTCTCCCCTCCACTTCAGAATGGCAGTTGCTGTTAAATCAGGACAGGTAGATTTGTCAACTTCTTGAGAATTTAGAGCAAGCCTCAGTGAAACGTTCTCTGGACTTAAGCTTAAATTATGTTTGGAAAAGCTATGTTCCCATGTATTCAACATTTTGTTGAAGTAAGTTCAGAGAAATCAGCAATATGTAGACTTTGTTCCTACTAAAATACCTAGAAGGTCTGTAATTATAGAGAAATCTTCCCATTTCAATATATTTAAAGGCATTTTATTATTTTTATTATTTTAGTTTTTCTTATTATTTTATTATTATAGTTAATTAATTAACCAATTTCTTAATTGAAAGTACAGTTCGGCAAAGATACTGTGCCGTGAATTCTACTTAGCTCAGGATATCACCAATACATCAGACTAGACTTGGCTCATGCCCATGTTCACCCTTACCCTGCCTGTATTTTGTGGTTGCCATGAACATGACAGGCAGACCAATGGCAGAAGAGAGGAGCCAGTTGCAGACATTGACAATTTTGGCATTTCGGGGGGTACGGAAATCCAAAGCCTTGACCGGGTGGCAGACAGCAATGTAGCGGTCCACGCTCATGGTGCAGAGGGTGAATATGCTGGTGAACATGTTGTAGTAATCTATCGAGATGACGATCTTGCAGAGGATGGTTCCGAAGGGCCACGTTCCCATCAGGTAGTTGACACTCTGAAAGGGCAGCGTGCTGGTTGCCAAGGCATCTGCCAGAGCAAGGTTGAAGATGTAGATGTTGGTGGCAGTCTTCATCTTGGTGTATCTAGGAAACAGGAGAACAATGGAGGGATTATGAGAGACACCACCTGAAAGATTGGTGTCATTCCCTTAAGGAAACATCAGTTGTTAATGGAAGACCCTAAGAGTAGACCCAGGACTCTGTCAAAGTAACAGTGGTTTTTTTTTTATCAATGAGTTCCCATGAGATAAATAGTTATTTCCCTAATTGCAACTTTTCTTTTCTATAAAATAGTTATTACAATAGAAAACATGACAATTTTAAGTGTTGTTTATTTACTTGAGGCAGTCTCATGTACCCCAGACTAGCCTTGAATCTGCTATACAGCATGGCTAGTTGAGCTCATTATCTTGGACTCATGAACCTCCTACCCCTAACTCCCAGGTTCTGTGCACTGCTATACTTAGCCCATTTCCTTGTCTTTAATGTAGTAATTGCTGTGATTGGTGCAATTGGCATGGGGAACTACAAGAGAGTGGATAATTATACTCTGCATATAAGAGAATATTTCAGCTATATGAAGAGATTTAAAATTATTGAACACTATTGTGGTACAAGGACATGTGTACCTCTGCATGTGCAGAGATACATATCATAGATACATCCCTGTACTGGCTGATATGGGGCATGGAAATGATCATTGGTAAATAGAGCAGGTGAGGGACAAATAAGGTGGAAAGCATTCCAGAAGCCCATATTTTGTCTTTAAGTTCAAAGAAGAATGTGATGATAAAAGTAGACCATGCTAGAAGGAGAACAAGAACTCTACTCAAGGCATAGAGTTGAAATGGTTCAATGAATGTATTTGACATTCTGAAGAGTAATATTCTACCAGGAAATGGCAGTAAGCATGAGGGGGAAATAATACAGACGCCAGGAGGTAAGGAAAGTGTATGTGATGATGAAGAAGCCCTCACCCAGTGGTGATTGAAATTTAAGACATTTTTGGCTTTATTTTTAAGATCTTTATTGAACTGTCATTGACATGTAAGAAATTATACATAGTGAGTGCAATTGGGCAAGTTTTGACATATGTATATCTGTGAAATCACTGTCATCAAAATCAGTTTTTGGCTGTATGCATCAAAAGTCTTTTCCTTTATATTGCTAAGAAGTTTGTCATTGTGTGACTATACCCCAACTCCCTAATCCATTAATTTGTCAATAGGAAGTGACTGACATTTAGTTTTTGGCTGTGGTATATTAATCTACTGTGAGCACTCAGTTAAAAATAGAATGCACTTCCTCTCTTGGCTAAATAGCTAGGAGTGTTGTTTGTCTTGCATGCAAACAGAAAGTTGAATGATGAGGTATGGATGATACGCAGAAGCATTTGTAATAATAAATTAGATTGATGATAGAATATATGCTGTACATAGATACCACTTATTGCTTTCCCCAGTTAGTATTTATGTGCCCAAATTCTTTAATAGTATCCCCAGAATTATGCTAGAGAATGACTTCCTTCCCATTCTCTGTCTGTGAGTTGTGCCCTAGGCTCTGCTATTGGTTCAGGCCACAAAGATGTTAAGAGATGGAGATCATAGGAAATAGATATGACTTCTGGCTTCAGTGGAGTCACTATGGTTTGACTTTTTTTTACATGGTTCCCACATTCACAGTGTGAATATATTAATATTCACTTCATTATTAATGAGGGGTCTTTTAAGAGACAAGAGTAGCAGGAGATCTTTAGGCTATTGATTCAGGATTTTGTCCTCAAAATGAATTGGCCTAGTCATTCCAACCCTGGTTGTTACTTGAGTGAAGAATGCTATAAAAGGGCAAGAATGAGCAATGCCCAGCACCATTCTGGACTTCCTCCAGACATTTCGTACCTTTTGCTAGCATGAATGCCTGTCATGACATGAATGATGTGATTCAAAGAAGGGCTCTCACCAGAGCTGGCGCCATGTTGTTTGGAATTTTAGCCTTTAAAATTGTGACTTATATAAACCTCTTCCTTTTTATATATTTATATATTATCTGGTCTGAGTTATTTTTCCATAAACATTGAAAATGAGCAAATTAAAAAACAGAAGGATTTTTAAATAGGGCATCAAACCTGATGATTTTATAGCCTATAGTTGTTGGGAAAACTCATTTGAAAATGGAGTTTCAAAGCCCCCTGCCTGAGGATTTTAAAGAACACAAGAGATTGCAATACTTGAAGCAAGGGCTTCCCTGGACTTTTTATTTACAGAAGCTAGTATACTCCTTTAAAATTTCAGTTTGTGCTTAGAGGCTTTCAGCCAAGCATGGTTAAAAATCTAAGTCATTCAGCACCAACAGCTCATTTCTGTAGGATTTGGTATTCTAGAGCCTCTGGTATAGGGCCTTAATTCAATGTTCCAAGGCTGTTTTGGTCTCTGTGAACAGCAGGGAGCTGAACCTTTATATTATTTCATGGGCATCACCAGGACCAACCAGCTGAGTCTGTTTCCTGAGTTCCACTTTGGACACCTGGCGCACTCTGCAGAACTTGCAGAGCAATTGGTGCGTTTCAGATGCAAGGTGCTGTGGGATAATGCTCTTGAACACTGTAAAGATTTGTCACTCACATTGGTTTAAAAACATGCTGATTAAATAGTATCCAGGCAGGAAGTATAGGCAGGGTAACCAGACTAGAAGAATTCTGGGAAGAGGAAAGGAAAGATGCAGTCCAAGCCAGATGCAGAGGAAGCAAGATGAGAATACCTTACTGAGAAAAGGTACAAAGTCATGAGGCTAAACATCGATTAGGATTATAGGTTAATTTAAGTTGTAAGAGCTAGTTAATAATAAGCATGAGCAGAAAGTCAAACAGTTTATAATTAATATAGGCCTCTTGTGTGTATTTGGATCTGAACAATTGTGGGACCAGATGGGACAGAAACTTCCATCCCGAAGGCTACACTGAGTTGTTTTAGAGCTATTAATTCCTTCAAAGACTTTACTATAGGAGGGTAGAGACAGCCAATTAGCTTGAGATAAGTCAATGGGATTAAGTAAAAACCATATACCTGACAAACATAAAGCAGATAGTTTCAACAGAAGCAAATGTTATGGAAATCAAATTATAAGAGTGATTTTAAGCTTTTAAACTCATTTACTTTAATGTTCAAGATATTGAAACAATTTTAATGTTGTGATAAATGGAAAGATTTCCCCTAAAGCAGAAAATGTTTTTTTAAGGTAAGCTATTGATGATAGGCCTGTGATCCAAAGGCATACTGTATGGCATTAGTCACACTCTGGAGAGAGTACCTTCAGGCAGCTTTCTGACCCATTCCACTCTTGGCATTTTCTTTAAACTTATTTGCTCATTTAGAATGCATAGTTTATTTCAGTTAAAAAATTATTTCCTCCCTTGGAATGAGGTGCTTATGCAATAAAATTTGATTAGTATTTTTCATAAATGGAAAAGTGAGTGGAAGGTATGCAAAAATTTCAATCCTGCAATGTACATGTTTATCACAGTATCATATGAGATTAACATATGGTTAATACATGAAATATTACTTGTCAATTAAATCAAACAAAGCAAATATTATAAAGATTTTTCAACTGACATTTTATGGAAGCACTGATATTAAATTTTCCTTATGAGGTCTGTACACCCTTCCCCTGAAGTGAACTGGAATTTCAACACCAGTTACTCATGCTTCGAGTCATTTTAGTAACTTTCTGAAAGAGAATTATAGGGCCTGGAGGTTTGCTGATGCCTTCGGTGTATTTCCACAGTCTTTCATCTGGAGAAATGGTTTGCTTGGGGAAAGGGTACTGCTACTCAGCAAAGGAGCCTTTCATTATGTTCTGCTCTGATGTGGTGGTCTGGATGTCCTCTTAAGAAACTGAGATGAATTATCAGAGACATACTAGATTCTATAAGGAGTAAACAAGCCAGAATTAGCAAGCAGACAAAGATGTAAGATAAAGGAAGGATTGTCTTTGCCATTCTCTTTGGTTGAGAAAGTTTTGACAAAACCCATGAATATTAAATGCAATCCTTTCTCCATCCTTTAATTTCTCTACTTCTTACTATGCAAGGAGAATGGAAGTAAAAGGAAGGAAATGAGCAGGTACAAAAAGTGAATGAGCAAGACGTATGGCCTGGCAGACTCTCTTCTGGACTCCCATGCCCTTCCTGGTGTTGGCTGCACCTTTCTCTACTAAGCAGTGACCCAAATACTTGCTTTCTAGTTATTCTGTTAATAATTTCATAATAAATACTGAAAATACATGTATTCTACATAAATGATTAACTATGTTTTGTAAACTCAAAGGCATAACTATGCAAAATCACTTCAAATATGTGTTCATCTTAGGACCATCAGAGTTTGACTACCTGGGTATGTGTACAACCCATGTCCTAGGCTAGGGTGAGGCTGTGCAAAGCCTCTTTCGTTGGTCCCTCTCACATGGCACATGCACATCTTTCACTTCTAAACGTCTACCCTTTGCTTGTGGTTACCAAGCACCTACTGTGTGTTGCTACACTTGTTCTTGTCATTTTCCCAATTATACCTACTTCATAAAACCTCACTGAGTTTAGTTCACTAATGGCAAATGAAACTACAGCAATCCAACAACCTGTGGGGTGATCTCCCAGCACGCTGGCTAGCCTTTCCTCTGCTTTGTTTCTGAGTTAGTTCTTCAAATAGTGATGACTTTTAGTTCAGAAACAAAACTGACAGAGGGAGTCTGAAAGCAGGAAGAATAAATTTTCCAGTTTGGTTTGATGGCTTTCTATCAAATACATCATATATATCTTATATTCTATCTATCACATATCCTTCACCCTTTCCTCCATTATACTATAGGTATTTGCAATGAAGCCAATGGGATTTGTAGAAGAAAAGTCTCCAGCGTTGGGCCCTTTCTAACCTTTCAGGATTTTACTAATTTGAGTGAGGAAGGAAGAGGTTTAACTCCACAAGGCTCAGTGAATTTCTTTTATAAATTTGGCACTGAATTGGAAAAATATACTTGTTTTGCCATGACCTTTGTGTCCACATCTGCACACAGAAATCCATATTTGTAATGAAGGAGGAATACCTCTTTGAGCATTATCTTTTCAATCTCATGATGAACGAGGTAAATCAAATGAAATAAAGGTACTTGTCCTACATTGCAGGTAATTATGCAAGTAGAGACATTGTCAACTGAATAGCTGTCTGAATTTCTCCATTATTATTCAGGTTGGAATATATGGGTGGATGGTGCCGAGGAGAGGCAGGAAATGAGGAATAGGGAGAGGGGAATTCTATAATAACAAGTCCCAAAGGAAAACTATCATTGTCCATGAATACGGAAAGAGGCCATATGTAAGTTTGCTGTTTACAGTTACATTTTATACTACCGTGGTTAAGAAGGAGACAAGGATCGCTTTGTAAATTGCTTAAAGCATGTTTATCTGTGTTTCTTTCAAAGGTATGCTACATGGCCATTGACCCCATTCCCCACGAGCCAATTCTAGCAGAGAACAGTTGAATGACCTCAGAGTGAATCTTCCTCTATAGGTGAAAGGTGATTTACTTATCATCTTACCCAAGGGAAGACAGAGCTTCCAGAAAATTAAACAAAGAAGCATAGCCTTCCAGTGGTGAATTAGCAATTCTCCATGTGTCCCTAGAATAAGGGACTACAGGAGCCCTTGGCTGAGCTCATTCTCTTTTTACCCACATGTTCTCTGTCCTTTTTTCTCTTTGTCTTCTCTCCTTTTTTCAACCTCAATTCCCTCAGGGATGTCATGAGAAAAGAATCTTCCAGATAGAGTTACATAAAGTTTTACTTTCTTGGAGCATTGGTGAGCTTTATGCAAAGAAAAACTTAAAATGAATAACTGATATTACTTTACATCTGGGGCTAATAAAGTTCAGAGTAAATTGCAAATCTTCCATTGCTTGAAGTCTAATGGGGATGCAATTCTATTGTTCTAAGTTTCTTACCAACACTAGTCTTCATTTAATTTAATTTAACTTTATATTTGGCTATTTGCAATTTTCTGTTACTTTACTTAATATGTTTAATTTTTAAATCACGTGTATACCATGTATATTGACTACTTCCAATGCCCCCAACTCTTTACTACTTTTGTGTATATCTCCTCTTCCCCACAAATTTCCCTGCATATCTGTCCCTGTCTGTCTGTCTGTCTCTCATGTTCATGTTTCTTTGTTTTGTTTTGTGACACACTAAGATTAACCAGGGCCATCAGTATGACTGTCACATCCTAAATTTACAAGAAAAAAAACATGGTTTACCTTTAAAAAGTTTTTGATACTATGATAAATACATAGTTTAGTGAAATGTTACTTTGCTGTATTGTATGATATAAATAAGCAGTTAGAATTGGATACAATTTTCTCATCTGTAACCTAGAACTTTTACTTGCTAATAAATAGAACACACACACACACATACACACACACACACAAACTCATTATTTCAAAACATCATCATCAAAACTCCTATTTCAGAGCTACAGCTTTATGGTTTATAAATAGTAACATTTTATAGCTTTCAAATTCAGAACTTCTGAGAGGAAAGGAAATGTGTTCTATGATGTGTGATTCCCCTTTGTATGCTGTGAATACCACTGGTGAATAAAGAAACTGCCTTGGTCTATTGATAGAGCAGAACATGGGTAGGTGAGGAAAACTAAACTGAATGCTGGGAGAAAGGAGGCAAAGTGAGAGAGAAGCTATGTAGCCCTGCCAGAGACAGACACTGGAACTTTAGCTGGCAAGCCACAGCCATGTTGTGATACACAGATTAGTAGAAATGGGTTAAATTAATATGTAAGAGTTAGCCAATAAGAAGCTAGAGCTAATAGGCCAAGCCGTGATTTAACTAATACAGTTTCTGTGTGATTATTTTTGGGGCTGAGCAGCCATGAACCAAGAAGCAACCCTCCCTGAAATAAATTGGTGTCCATGTGGCCAACTAAATCCACGTAAAACCCAAGAAAGCTTAAAAAGAAATCATAGGCACAAAAGAACATAGTTAAGCATGGTTTGGTAGTGACATTCTCTTGGCTGACTCTGCTTGCTTGAAGCAAACAGAGGCATAACTCCTTTAAGAGAGGTTTTCCTGATTCAGTGGTAGCACAAAAAGAGCTTCAGCTTTGAAATGCTGGCTTTCTGGGCCTTGCTGCCAGCACTACCTCTGACTCTTTCAGGAGGCTGAGCACTTAAATGGAGTTTGTAAGCAGTGTGTTTCAAACTGTTAATTACTTGACTTAGTCCCGGTATATACTTGGAACTGGGGTGGTGTGCACAGCTCAGAGGCAGCAAATAGCTCTGCCATACTGGGCTGGGTGGGGCAAGCAGGAAGTGCTATATTTACCCTAGCAATGGTGCAGCTTAAGTTCATAAGACGTGCTAAGCACAATCAGAGAAGGTAGTGTCACAAATTCCTGATAAGTGTGTAGGGACATCTGGAGACCTCACCTCCAACAGAGGGCTGGGCTGATGTTAGGAGAGAAGGGGGACAAAGGCAGGCAAAAAGAACAGAAGCAGCAAAGGCATCTGGATTTCAGGTCAAATTAGAGACATGGTTGTGCTGATGGGCCCACAATACTTCCCTCCCATTGTTAAAAGCATTAACATCACACGAGATCATCATTACACCCCAAAAACAATACCTCAATAAAATCTAATCCCCAGTCTGGCAAAAAAAAGAAGTGCTAAGCATTTTAAAAAGGACTTCTAGTCAGAAAATAATTACAGATATGCAATAATGAGAAATCCGGGAAAAAGACCACTAATGAGACACAGTGTGTTTTAAAATATTTATCTAGGCTTGGAAGAGAGAAGAAAAAGAGTATAGAGAGTTATAAAAAGAAGTAAATGGCTTATAGAAAAAAATGAAACAAAGTCTTTAAAGAGACAGAGTACAGATGGTCATAGATTAAAGGGAATAAAGAACAATAAGCCATGTAAAGATGAAATATACAAAGAGAGTCTGGATTATGTATGTTATTGCATTTCCTTTTAATTTTTTGACTGTAAAGAAGCTAAGTAACCAACATAGATACTTTAAAGGTATATTGTCTTCAAAATATGGATCTAAGGATATGTTGCTTTGGAAAAGAGGTTATTGTTTGTTTCCACAGAAGACAAAAACATGTGTATTCATTCCAGGTTAATGTGGTTTGATGGACCAAGAGCCCCTGAAGGGTTTCCATGAACACCCCCCAAAAAATTACTTCACCCAACTGCTGACTGAGATGAACCTAGCACACAGAATACACCATGAAAGACCTGAATAACAGCACCCCAATCATCAGGAAGTAGTCTAGAGAACTAAACCCAAATTCATAAATATTATTTATAAATGTTTGTTTATATATAAAGGGGGATAGGCTATAGAGATGAATACTTTGCATTTGTATGGATCTTGTTTTATGGATACAAATTTAAAGTCAATTTTTTAATATTTTTATTTCTGCTTTTGATTAAGATATTATGTTTGTCCAACTCATTTAAAATGTAATGCATAATTAAGAAATGTAGGTTAATAGATAATCATCTATAATAGTCAAGCTTCTAGTTATGTTAGTTATGTTTTTTAGATATATAGAGATATAATTCAATTAGATAGGTGTTCTTCAAACCTTTCAAAGACCTACAGAATATGGCATTTAAATGTTTTAAGAATTTAGGACTTTTCATAACAATAAGACACATCTGCTCCTGGCAGCACCAATCTACTTTAAGAGTAAGATGGGCATCAAAGAGGCTCCTTATGGAGTTTGTTAGCCATTTGGGCAATACACTTCTTTTGCCTGGACTGCTTGATGAACTGAACAAGCAGGACCCACAGAAAAATGACTGTTGAACTTGCCTAAAGGTGAAACAATCCTTTGGGGTTCTAAAAAACTTCATAAAAGAGACTGTTAGACATTCTGCAGGACACAAAAAAGTGACTGATGAGCTGCCAATATAAGTGGAACTGTCTTTGAATTTCCTGCTTCATAGTAAAGTCTTCTGGATACTATGGGCCTGTAGACTGAAGATGGATGCCCCAATGGTAGAGAAGAACTTTGGGTGACTGTCCAGGTAGTGAGATGTCTCTGCTAATTCTAGAGTTTTGGAAGTTGCTTACAATGCACTTTCTGTTTACTTAGGTAATATTATATCCTTCTGGAGTCTTTAATGGAGTTGAAGGATTTATAGTTATAGTTTTCCTTAATTATGATAAAAGATAAAGTAGATATAAATATTGTAACTACAATTCTTGCTTGATACCTGTTTTGTTATATGCAATTTTACTATGTTAAAGTTAAAACCTTCCTTTTTATTTAAACAGAAAAGGGGAGGGGGAAGTGATGTGGGATTTCCCCCTGAATGCTGTGAATACCGTTGGTGAATAAAGAAACTGCCTTGACCTGTTGATAGGGCGGAACTTAGGTAGGCAGGGAAAAAATAAACTGAATGCTGGGAGAAAGGAGGCAGAGTGAGAGAGAAGGAGAGAAGCCATGTAGCCAAGCCAGAATCAGACACAGGAACTTTAGCCAGTAAGCCACAGCCACGTGGTATTACACAGATTAATAAAAATGGGTTAAATTAATATGTGTTAGCCAATAAGAATCTAGAGCTGATGAGCCATGCAGTGATTTAACTAATATAGTTTCTGTGTGATTATTTTGGGGCTTAGCAGCTAGGAAGCAGCCCTCCCTGCCATAGTTCTATGCACCCACAATGCATAAAATCTAGCAACTTCAGATAATGGTATGTCTGTAGACATTTCTTTAATATTGAAAAAACCATGAATAGATCTCTGAAATATGCTAAAATGGTATCAACATTATTAATACATTTTTGGAAACAAATGTCAGTTTCAGTGTTAGAAAACCTAATTGTAGAAGCTTGTAAAGCTCCGTGGATGCTCAGGTTAAAATTCTTCAGTGAATGTAGGCTATTGGTAAATAATTTTCCTTTGAAATTAGGCTTTAATGGCTCACATGCACTTTCGGTGTTGTTTACTGACCTTACTCTTTGGTAGTAATTTGGTGATGTTGTAGTCAGCCAGTATAAAGTAGATGAACAATGATACAGGGAAGGAAAAAAGCAATAGACACAGATAAGGAATTGTTAATATGTAAGTGTTAGCCAATAAGAATCCTTAAAAGCATCCTAGCACAAGATGGGTACAACCAGATGCTTGTTGAAAGGGACTAAATGAAAGGACTGGAGTACAGCAGTTTAATTCATTGTGATATAAGCAAAGTTTTCTTAGCAACACCAAAAACTTGAAATAAAATAAAGAGAGAGTATTTATTTTTGTCTGCCTAATTCATCACCAAAGCTTAAAGTCATTAACTGACTTCATCACAGAAACTCATGGAATAAGTCTGAGGTAGACTACCTCAAGACCACGTTATTGAACACCCTGTGTTACAGGAAAAAACAGGCACAGAGGGCTGTGAGTTTGAGAGTGTCCCCTCTGCTTCATTTCTCCAGACTGCACCAGGAGCTGAGATGTCCCCACTATACTGCCTTCTGAGACTTGCATATTTATGAGTCCTTTGCCAATAAGGTTATAAAACACTTTGCCCCTGAAAATTTCTGCTCATGGTCCAGTTAAATCAGGCTAACCGTGGAAAACATTTATTTTCTTTGCAGCGTTATATCTGTTTAGAGTATCTCTGAAATCAGTTTTCTGGTGTGTGTGTTTGTGTGTGTGTATGTGTATATATGCATCTGTGTGTGCACATGTGTTTGTATGCATCTATGTGTGTATATGCATGCATGCATGTTATTCATACAGACTTTCCTTACTCTGAGGTTGTTAAAATGATCTAATAGTAACACCAATAAATCATACAATGGGATTTCACTGGGTCTGCCTACCTCTGTCAGAGAGGGAAACAAAACAGGGCTGAGTCTTAGAGTACTTCAGTACATAGCAGGCACTCAACATGCTTATATTTTTGATACAAGAATAAGATTGGGGCTGCAGAGATAGCTCAGCAGTTGAGAGCTTTTCTTGATCTTGTACAGGACCTGAGTTCAGTTCCCAGTTTTTCTGATGGTTAGCACCCATCTATAATGCCAGTTCTAAGGGATCTGACACCCTCTTCTGATCAGCATGGGCACCAAGCAAAACATTCATGAGCAGAAAATAAATAAATAAAACGAAACCCAAGATCATCCTTGTGATGAAACATTAACTCCATTTTCTCCTCTTCATTTTTATATCTCAAAGACCATTTGTAGGGGTGTTGCTGTGGTTTTCAAAGAGACTAAAAGAACACCTGGCAGGAGTTGAGGGTGCAGTCTAGAAGCTGTCCAGCTGACTTTCGTTGATTTTGACTGTGGTATTCTGTTCGCTGTTTCCTTTTTCTTCAGTCATCCTATTACTCTAAGAAATAAGTTTTCATAGTTTCCTTTCTTATGGTATTTTTTAAAAAGTTTTCTTTTCTTTATGTAAAATGTCTGTTTATTTGAAAAACGTACTGCATGTGGTCCTTGGTGGCCTGTCCAGTTCAGGATGTGTGGGCGGTTGTTTCAGCAAAGGTTGCTTTTCTTTCATCCCTCTGTCCAGGCTTTTAACATATAATGTTAGCTTTTTGGTATCTACTCATGTCCATTTTCATGTGATTCTTCCTGTTTCGTGGAAACATTGATTTTATTTATCTGAAAATATTAAGTATAATATTTTAAAGTCATTGTATGATTTCTTTTTGTGGCTTTTTTTGGATTGTTGGGTACCCATTAGTCTCCTTCATTGTATAACACTGCCATGCATGAGCAGTAA
The DNA here is from genome assembly GCA_025134845.1 of Neodon shergylaensis. NCBI lineage: Eukaryota > Metazoa > Chordata > Mammalia > Rodentia > Cricetidae > Neodon > Neodon shergylaensis. The sequence continues at coordinate 3,211,439 of JABTXL010001959.1, read as the reverse complement.
GATGATAGAAGATTCAGGGGAGATCTTTGAAGTCAATAATCATCACAGCCTATCTGGAGTCATGGCTGAAATTATCCAGTTTTTAATAAGTATAGTGGATGGTTGTATTAGTGGATGATATGCTCATATCTCCTAATCTGGTTTTGAGTGCCTTCTAATCCCCAGAGAATTGCTAGTCCCTCAGATGCAGCCAAGCATTTCTGCCCCAACCATTGCACCATTGCTTTTGTCCAGGTTTTGGACTGGAAGACGTACAGTGTGAACTGACACAGTTACTGCCACTGTGTGGGACACCTTTTCGTAATGTAATGGCATTGGTGTCCCTTTTGAGTCCTAACTGTTCATCCAGGCTTTTTGTTAGTCTGGCTAGGAGAACATTCTTCCTTCTAACTCCATGGCTTTAACAGTCTCAGCTTTCTCAGTTCTCTTATCCTCCTTTTTAAAAAGAAGAATAAAAACACCTATCTTACAGTGTAAGGCAAAGAAAAATTGTATGTGTATAGGTTTCCTTTATCTGCCTATCTGTGAGGTTTGGCTTCTGAATGGAAATTCACTTTATGTCCCACAGCTCTGTTTTGTAAATTTGAAATAACTGTTCTCCTTGCAGAGGTCACCTGTTCAGGTTTGGGACAAGGTGGGCTGGTGTTTCAGTCTGGATTAGAAACAGGAAGATAGCAGGATACAACTCAATCACATCTACCACAAATGTATTGATCAGTAGCAAGGACAATGCTATTTCTTCTTCAAATGCTAATTTGTTTTATAGTCCCACAGTAGGTTAAAACATTACCAGGAAAAACAGTAACACTTAACTGAACTTATTAAACTTATATTTTACCATTTTCATAAATTGTGTGCCTATCATTGATAAGTTATTTACTTATGATCTTTCAAAAATAATTTCTAAGGTGTTCTGGATATGGGAGCAGGCAATAGAGTTTTTTGGTTATTCATAGTGGACAATATTGAAAATCCAAAAGATTGAATTTACTTTCAAACAGTATAGAAAACCAAATAAAGGCAAATCTTGTGTTCTTCATGAACTTGAGAATCCATTTCAAATTTCTTATGCTCACACCTGAAACCATAGTTCCAATGAAGATGAATGATGTTCAATAGAATATTGGCTGCTCTGTCTATTTGTGCTAGACCCCAGAGCTGTATGGAGTCTATGATATCCTGACTATTCTGCTTTTGTCAACCTCAGCAATCTATGGGTTTTCCTGGCTCTGACGTTTACATGTACAGCTATCATCAATTAAGACAGTTTTGGTCATTGTATGGAGTCTTGAGAGACTCCATTCCTATGGGAATAAAATATACTTTCTATGTCACCTCAGTATTTCCATCTCAGTCCTCATGTGAAGTTCCCTCATTGCTGTGGGAGACATAATAATGAGATACAATAGTTGTGAAGTTGAGTAATAGTGAGAAAGATAAAAAGCCCCAGACACTGTTCAGAGAGTTAGTTTAGTTGTAATCAGGGTGTTCTCCTGTGTGGAGCAGAGTTCCTCTGGGTATCAAAATTATATGAAGATTCTCCACGATACAACAAACACCATCACCAACAAAAAAAATAACCAAAAATAAGTTGACTTTATAATCTTATTTATGAGGGAAATAAAATAGAATCTGCCCACAACTAGAAAAAAGCAAAACATCTGATTAACATGACCACTGCTTTTCATGCAGATGACCCCTTCCTTATTTCTTAACTATAGTTCTCTATGTATAACGTTATTGATGCATTTTTATCAAGTTACCTTTGTGTGTTCATTCAGATGAACTCCTGTTTCTTCAAATTCTCTTGTGATAACCAACCTCAGATTTTTGTGATGTTTCCTCTTTATTGGTATAGCAACCTTATTGAATATAAAAAAAGTCACAGACATATCCCTGCTGTTTTGGGACTCATGTATATTGATTGTGGAGTACACTTGGACATAGTAATGTAAATTAGTAGGGTGTACCCTCACCAGGAGGCCAAAGAAAATCAGCCATGGAGAAAGGCCTTAGAAATTCTCCGGCTATGTGAACAGATGAGAACGGGCCATTTGGGGGGCACTATAGCTATGACAGCTGCTGTACCACTAATGTTTTGGCATGTGCACTCAGCAGTGTTTGTAGAATAGGAAACATCCAGTCCAGCTGAAGCTAGGCAATTACGAAGGCAAGAATTTTGTACCATCTCACCATAATGTCAGCACTGGCTCCCTTTTTCAGATCCTTTGGCCATGCACTGTGCCTGTAGTACCACACTCTAGGCTATCTTGACTTATAGATCTTCAAATCTCACATCTTCAAATCCTAGCCAAAACAACCACCACTACCAACAAAACCCAAACCAGACTTTAATTCTAGTGAAGTGAAGAACTATTTATTATAGTCAATTGATTTATATTTATAGTAGGTTTTTCATATCTTCTAGGGACAGTTTATATTTTACAATGAATATGTAGTATTCTCTGAGTTAAAATCTTAGCTGTCAATGTCTTGGATACCTGAATAGCGGTCCTAAGAGCTATCCTAAATCCATTCAAGGACTATGAATTTTTAGACCAGTGAATAAGAGAAACTTTTTTGATTATATTAATTTTCTTTAATTTGCATTCTTTATCAAGTTAGAAATAACATTTAGGTATAGCCTGATAGGGACAATATGTTTAAAATTAGGACCCATAGGTGTGAGCACCTTATCTGTGACCTTAGTTATGTGACTGAACCCATTGATTCCCCCATCATAAAGAGCTGATCCCATTACCAATAAAGATGACTGCTGAACCAAAGGAAAAGATAATGGAGCTACACACTGCTTCTGTGCATTGCCATGACAGTTAGTAGGCATGGCCTGCTCACTGTGTGCCTGGCATCATTCTAAGAAGGTTCCTTCAATTTTTCTCAATTTTCATAACAGATTTATGAGATGTATACCATTATTTTTTGGTAGATGAATACACTAGGATTCATGAACACTGACGACCTCACTTAGGAATAACCGAGTCAAGGGATCTGAGCAGATGGCTGAGTAGGAAGCTCCAAGAGTCTGTCTTCCCCACTGAGCTATGATTGTACTGGCAGAATCTATCTGATGTAAATATTTTGGAACTTTGGAGTACATTGAAGATTTACAACTTCCAGAGGAACATTTGGGCAGTAAACTGCAGTTAAATTCGGTCAGTTTTCACATAGTAAAACTGTGTAAAAGTGTGTAAACTCCAAGCAAGTTAGACAGCAAGAATTCTGTCCTACAAATACCATTGTGTGTGTTCTGGTTGCATCGGTGCAGACACAGAGGCATGGAGCATTGCGAAATCCCTTCAATGGCACAAATCCCTCTTCTTACAGCTGAAACAATGTCAGGGGCATCTAAAGGTCCTGGGATCTTCACTCTCACTTCCTTCATTGTTTTAAGAACCTCCTTTCTTTTGGAAGACAGACATGTAATATTAAGACAGCCAACAGAAAGTGTATATATAAGGAAAATGAGGAAGTAACTATTTATGGTCAGTGAAAAAAACAGGCTCAGAAAAGATAGGAAAGACGATATATTTTCATCTCTGGCCAATGCTTGAAACAGGTGATGATCTACATGATTTAAAACAAAACCAAAAACAAATACCCACGGACTTCAGAGAGAGAATCTGGTTACCAGATTTCACAGGCTATTCTATTCAAGGTAGATTTTTGCCATAAATACCTTAAGGCACAGACATAGGAAAATGCTGACCATTTAGAAGGAGCAGAATAAAGGTAGGGAGAAAAATAAAGAATAAACTGAAAGAGAGAGGATGTCAGACCAAGTAGAGAAAGCAACAACTTCAAAACAAGTCTTAACAATGGTCCACAAAGTAATGGACCGTTGTGGAAAAATCAGGAAAAAAATGAGTGGGCAAGATAGAAATACGGGGCAGATGTGCAAAAGCTAAAGTAAACCAGAGGGAAACCCTAGATCTGGAGATAATGGTAACTAAAATGGAAATTAATGAGCAGAAGAATCAGGGAGCTGAAGGTCATCCAAGTTGAAAGTATTCAAGCTGAAGAACAGAAAGAATGAAAAGCAGAGCCTACGGGAAGAGTGGGGAAATACAAAGGGACAAAGACATAAAATAGAAAGAGAGAAAGAAGAGAGAGTGTTTGAAACAATGCCAGGCACGCCTTAAGTTGGATGGATGATGTGAACATGTAAGCATTTAAGGTGGTGATCCTAGGTAGGATGGAATCAGACACTTATTTTGAGATGCACAGTGAACCCGCCAAAGGACAAAGGGAAGCTTAAAAGCATCAAGCTTTTATCACGTGTAAGACTATGCCTTAGCAGCTTTCTCATCAGAAATGGAAGCTGGAAGGTGGTCAGAGGGTTAGCAGACTTAAAGTGTCAAAAGGAAAACATCATCATGTAGAATTTCTTCAGATGTGAGGGGGAAATTAGGACATTTCTAGATAAGCAAATATTGATGAAATTTGCTACATTTTGCAATTCAAGACATCCTAAAGGGGGTCTTACAGGTTAAAATAGAAATACAGTTGACAGTAACTTGAAGCCATATGAAGATAAGATATTACTAACAGAAAACTAATAAGCAATTATAAAAACTAGCATTCTTGTAAGGAGGCCACTAGTTAGTTCCCGGCTACTCAGCCCTGAAATAATCACACAGAAACTATATTATTTAAAACACTGCTTGGCCCATTAGCTCTAGCTTCTTATTGGCTAACTCTTACATCTTAATTTAACCCATTTCTATTAATCTGTGTATTGTCAAGTGGCTGTGGCTTACTGGGTAAATTTCCATCTGGCTCCTGTGGGGCTACATGGCTTCTCCCTGACTCTGCCCTTCTTTTTCCTAGCATTCACTTTGGTTTTACCCACCTAGCTCTGTTTCCCTATAGCTCTGCTATAGGCCCAAAGCAGTTCCTTTATTAACCAATGGTAATCATAGTATACAGATGTTATAAGGAGGGCGCTTGTTTTTCCCGGCCACCCAGCTAGCTTAGACCTGAAATAATCATGCAGAAACTGTATTAATTAAATCACTGCTTAGCCCATTAACTCTGTCTTCTTATGCTAACTCTTACATCTTAATTTAACCCATTTCTATTAATCTGTGTATCACCATGAGGTCATGGCCTACCAGCAAAGTTGTAGCACATCTATCTTCAGCAGTGGCTACATGGCTTCTCTCAGACTCCACCCTTCTTTCTCCCAGCATTCAGCCTACCTAAGTTTTGCCCTGCTATAGTTCCAAAGCAGTTTCTCTATTCATTAATGGTAATCACAGCACACAGAGGGGACTCCCACATCATACAGAGGGAAATCCCACACCATAGCATTATTAAACTAGTGGTTTGTAGGTACACACTTCTATCTTTTTCATGAGTTACATACTGAGACAGTGAAAATGTAAGTCTAAAAGCTAGCATTTTGCTAGGTATGGTGACACATGCCTTTAATTGCAGCACTAGGAAGGCAGAGGCATGTGGATCTCTGTGAGTTTGAGGCGAGCCTGATCTATTAAGAGCTTGTTGCAAAGCAACAGAGAAACCCTGTCTCGAAGAAACAAATCAAAACAAAGAAACATAAACCCAACCAAAACAAACAAAAAACCCCACCCTACCCCAAACAAACCAAAATATATAAATAAATAAACAAACGAACAAATAAATAAATAAATAAATAAATAATAAAAGTCAAGAAAAAAAGCTAGTATTTCTTCAACCTTGTTTTGGAAGTTCACATTTTGTTTTCTATATAAGATACTAATGCCTTAAAAAACACCACCAGGAAGCAGCAATTATGACTAGACTGATAAACCATAAAAGATCAGGTCAATAACCATCAAACTCTTTTAATAAATAAAACCTTTGGACATCAGACTTCTAGACATACATACTACCAATCATCAAATATGTTTAAATTATTGAAGAAAAGAAAGCAAACATTTTCCCATTCTTTCTAGGAAGGATGGGGAAGTGTTTGCACTGATTTGACATCAAGGTTCAAAAATTGCTACCAGCAAAGAAATCTACAATCGATGTACAAATAAACTTATGAAAAACTGGTGCAAAAAGTTCTAAACAGAACACTGTCAATCAAGATTTGCAGCATATTATAAGTCGTATAAGTCCAGGAGATCTGACACCCCCTTCTGGCATCTGTGGGCACATACATGCACACAAAAACAAGTAAAACCAATCTATAAAAATAATTAAAATAGGGTTGACAAAATGGCTCAGTAGGTAAAGACACTGGCTGGTCAAGCCTGGGGATCTGAGTTTGATCCCCAGGACCTAGGGTGGAGAGAGGGAGAGTGCTAAATCCAGAAAATTGTGCTCAGTACTGTGACACACCAGATACACACACATGTGCGTGCATACACACAAAACTTAAAAAAAATAATTAAAATGATACATTTCTACCACTGTGTCAGTATTACTCTAAAGGAAAATGTGAATCAGAGTAAAAGGAGCAATGGGGGCAGACTTTACATCTGTAATCTGTTTGTTGTGACATATGGCCCTCTGAGCTCTACACTTCACTGATACAATATACACACCCAAGCCGTGAACTGTCTGCATGATAGTCAGTCTCACCGAGGTTATAAAGGTTCACAAACATCTCAATCCATGTTTGTGCAAATGGATGCTCACAAAATCCCTGGTAGTTGGTGAGACCCCGTATTTAAACACCACTGAGATTCCTCACAAATTTCAGGCAGGAAGCAAACACTGTAGTTAGGAATACCTTGATGCTCCTCGTTATGCCAATAGGAGCTGTGGCTAGTTAGGATTTATTTCATTTGTTATCTGGAGTTTATAATTATGGAATTTGAATTTTTTGGAAGTATAGCAATATATAATGTTAAATAGTAGCATAAAACGTTAGCACTATATAGTAGGCTTCAGATTGAGAGGAACTAAATGTGGGGGAAAAAAAGCCGTTCCGAAGGTTGTTAAATTTTTTAAAGACAATTTGATTAATGCTTATGGCAATTTAACTTGAAATCCCATTTGTCAAAACTGCAACTGAGCATTCCTTTCTCACCCTTTCAGTGTGCCCAGGTACCTGCTGCTACCTAAGTAGTTTAGCATTTCATTAGTTCCTGCAATGCTAACGTTCAGGGCCAATTGAAAGAAAAATAAAGGCGATGCAATTTAGCTCCCTGAGATCCTAATTTACATAAAATTACATATTTATAATGACTGTTTTTCATCCAATAATTACATAATTTTCTTGAACTTAAATACCGTGCCTACTTGGACTTTTTTCTAAGAAACTAAAAGTAGCTTATTGAGGTTTTTTTTTTTTCTTCTAAGTATGTTCAGGCAGAGATTTTTGGAAGGTATTTCCCCTCCCCTGTGGAGAATTCAATAGCATTTGTTAGGGGAAAATATGAATCATGAATAAACCAGTGATTTGGCAAAGCAAGGAAGTACCATTAGTTTTTAAAGGCTGGAAGTTCAGTCTTACAGTGTGATGGGGTTATTAAACCTATGCAGGGTTGGTGCCCAACTTGGAATGGACTCCGTTGGCAGTAACAATGTTTCAGTAAGAAATAAGGAATACAAGTGTGGTTTTAATAGAACAGCTCCAAGCACAATGATGATTTATTCTTTTCTATGAAAGCTCTCTATGAAGGAAGTATTGTGCTGCTTTTGGAATCATCTACTATCTTTGAAACTTCTTTTAGTTTTATATTAGTAACTTTTTTTTCCTTACTGTATGGTTTACTTAAAAAATCTGATGAGTCTGGAAATATGTATGTGTGTGTGAATATATATATATATATGTCTATATATGTGTGTGTGTATAATATATATGCTACAATAGAAATCACTATCAATGTATATAGGCAACTCTGAGAACAGTTGTGTGTATTTAATATCCTTATTTTATGATCAAAATGATAAATTTCACAGTTTCTCCTAACTAAAAATAAAAATCTTATTAGGCTTTATGTGCAAATTTTATGGGACTTTTCTTTACAGTATCTTGACACCCACTTCTCTATTTTAAATTTTCAAAAAACACATTTTTATGATTACTCTGTTCCCCCATCAAAATTCTCTTTAGTGGTTGACACTGTAGCATTCAATCACACAATGTATGCTCACATTCATTTTTGATAAGCGTGGCTTCCCACTGAGATACATCTGACCTGCCTTGCAGCGACTTTCAAGAACCAAGTTGTTTTCACGTTGAAGGGTAGATATGATGACAAAGTGTGTGTGTGGGCTGTGCCAATATCATGAAGATCATGGTTTAGTATTTATGTGGTTACGATAGGGCAGTTTTTAAAAATGTGCTTGATTAGATGAAAATATCCAGATAATGATACATATACATCTGGGGTTATCTTCTTGGCTTTAGCTTGCCAAGCATTTTGTCTCTGATGGACAGGAAAACAATAGTTTAGGGTTAGCCCTAAATTGAACTATTTATTGTTGTTTTCCAGAAACAAATATCAGTCTAATTTCTATAACAGACTGTTACCATATTTTCTGAAATCAAACATAAACATTTGTTAAAAAAACATTTGAATTCACAAATTTCATCACTCAGTTTTACAGATAGGGAAATGTTAGTAATTTTGTGGCCATTGCATTTTCTGCTCTGTGAAGCAGCACTTCCTCTACTGCCCTAAGTAGTCTGTGACCTGGAGTTAGCAATGATGGCAGATAACCTGCCCAGAGTCTCAGCATTGCCATTTCAGTAGGGAGGCACAGACACAAAACATGATAAAAAGGTTTACCTTTTTATTTAATTAGGTAGACACTTTAGCAAAATTCTTTTTTTTTTTTTTTGGTTTTTCGAGACAGGGTTTCTCTGTGGTTTTGGAGCCTGTCCTGGCACTAGCTCTTGTAGACCAGGCTGGTCTCGAACTCACAGAGATCCGCCTGCCTCTGCCTCCCGAGTGCTGGGATTAAAGGCGTGCGCCACCACCGCCCGGCTTAGCAAAATTCTTGAGTGAACTTGTTACTATTCTTTCAAATAGATTTTTTAAAGACATACTTGCAGATTTAATTCTTCCAGATTCAACTTCCGTTAGTCACTCTCAGCTTCTACACACTCTCTCCATGGGTGTCCTTGGATCGTGAAGTGTGGTGATAAAAAGGCCAATCTTCCACAGATCAGCATCCTCCTTTCAATTTGAATGTTGAAAATATCTTTCCAAACCAAGTCATGACAACTTCTTTTATAAGAATTTTACTTTCAAAATATTTATTTAATTACTTTTAATTATGTGTGTGCATGCGTGTCTGTGTGTGGGTAGGTGCGTGTGAGTGTAGGAAGACCCACAAAGGCCAAATACATCAGATATTCTTGAACTGGAGATACAGGTAGGTGAAAGCTACCCAGCATGGGTACTGGGAACCCAACTAGGGTCCTCAGAGCAGCAAATGCTCTTAACCACTGAATCCTCTCTCCAGCCCCAAGAACTTTGCTTTGGAGAATTCCAGATTTTTAGTCATTAGCTGCTTAGGAGAAGCCCTCTAAACATTGCTCTGTTTTTTTCATTTCTTTTTTTTTCCTTGACAGTGCTAGGAATTGAACCCAAGGCCTCATAGTTGACTGCCAAGCTTCCTACCACGGAATTGTATCCTCAGCCCAGCACTGTTATTTTCAGGAACCAGAAACAGGACACTGAAAAGCAAAGGATTAAAAAATTATTACAGCATTAACATAATAAAATCTGGTTAGTAATGTATATATCTATACATATATATGTATATATAGTATACCTACATGTATATTCATTTATATATATTTATATATAATGTAATTTATAAATGAATATACATGTAGATATACTATAACATGAATAAAAAAGAACCAGAAAGATTAAATATTAAATATAAGGGGATACGGAAGAACTAAATGCAAGTAAGGGATCGAAGTTATGAAAGTGGAGATTAAGCTAATTGGTTCCCTAGTTCCAGTTTTGTTTTGTTTTGTTTTGTTTTTTTTTTTGGCCGGGGGATGGATAAGTGCACAAAATACATTTGATAGTAAACTGTAAAATCTAACATAAAGATATACAGTTTCAATTTTAAGTATCAATTCTAACTATAGAAGTTATTTAATTATATAGACTTTTACAAATTTTTGTTTTAAAATAATAAACTTTATAAAATTAACTAAAACATTAAAATAAATCAGTGCATTGAAACAGGTCAGCTGTCTTACACCCCTTGATCCGCTGGGTTTTAAATACAAGACTGGAAATGTAAGAAAGGCAGTCTCTGTCCTTCAGAAACTTGTTCTCACCAAGTAGGAAATTTCTGTGGTGTGTATGTGTGTGTGTGTACATGCACACACACAGGCCTTAAATGTAATTATGGAAAAAAGACACAGATCTTTGATGTGGGAAGTCTTTATATGTGTTGCTTCTATTGGTTAGTGAATAAAGAAACTGCATTTGCCTGTGATAGAGCAGAATAGAGCTAGGCAGAGAAAACTAAACCGAATGCTGGGAGAAAGAAAGTGGAGTCAGAGAGATGCCATGTAGACACCAGAGGGAAAAGGCACGAGCTACCAGCTGAAACCTGGCCAGAAGGCCACAAGCCACATGGTAAAATATAAAATAATGGAAACGGGTTAATTCTAGATGTAAGAACTAACTAGCAATACGCTCAAGTTATTGGCCAAGTGGTGATTTAAATAATATAGTTTCTGAGTGATTATTTCAGGAGACTGGGCAGCTGGGAAATGAACAAGCAGCCTCTAACAACAGATCTTGCTGAATAATAGATCTACAAAGCTGAGCCCAGCACAGTGACTGTTTCCTCATTGTTTATTGACATGAGTATTAGCTTTGCTGTTCACAGATATGAAATGCTGGCAGCAGGAATGTATAGAAGTGTTTTCAGATCAAAGTTGAGCTTTGGCATCTAAAAGCCCACAAACAGTTAATGGATTCTATTTTCCCAAGCTGAAAGGAAACTCAGGCTCAGATAATTAGACCTAGTTAGCCTAAGATAAAAGGTTAAGTGACAATGTCACAGAGTGATGGAAAGAAGCCCTGCAGATACAGACTTGTTCGGGGTCAGATTGCCCACATCCTCCATTCCTGACTTCTGTGAAGCAGGGTCTACCAGGAACAGAACAGTCACCAATAAGTTGTTACTTAAGAAATATTCTGGGAAGACAGAAATGAAGAGAATACACCAGGCAGACATCCAAGTAAGCCCTCAACAGCTGGCTCGCACATCAGTCCTCAACGCAGTAGAATGTAGCACTTTTAAAGATGGAAAAGTTAAGTGTCATATATAATTTTGCTCAAATATTAGTTCCATCAATTTTTTTTTGCAAGACAGATTTGAACCTAATAAATTTGTCACCCGTGAAGACTGGGAAATGTTACTATTTTCCTTAAACTCTTGATATAAGTCTGGGACTGTTTAAAGCAGTAGAGTAATTTAGGATGGCTCGTAGAAATCTAGGGTATAGTAGTGTTCAGAAAATTCTAATAATGGAGGCGGTGATGATGATGATGATGGTGGTACCCAATGGATTTAGTTTCAATATTGTATATACTTTTCTGGAGGACAGATTTCTAGGGAGCACATGCTCTCTCTTGTTCATTTTTATCTTTCTGGACTTGTATTTATGATTGCTTTATATTCATTAAAGCACTGCTTTTTATTGTCCTAACATGGCTTCTAGATGTTGCTCATGTGTACTAAAGATAATATGTATACTGATCCATGATTTCTCTAAAACTACAACTCTTTCCAAAGGGTTACTTTGAGCAACTATCCTTCTAAAATGTTTTAAGCCTTTGGTTCTATGATTTTGCCTATTCTAGCTAGAATGTTAATCAATACATTGTATTTTGTGTGTCAACCTAGCATCTAAAAACTGTGTGGGGGTAAAAATGTAGCAGGTGCACTGGGGCACATTGGATTTGTCATTGTTCCAGAGTCAGAACACACACACACACACACACACACACATATATATTATATATATATATATATATATATATATATATATATATTTAATATATTTTTTGACAGGGTTTCTCTGTAGCTTTGGAGCTAGCTCTTGTATACCAAGCTGGCCTCAACTTACAGAGATCCACCTGCCTTTGCCTCTCAAGTGCTGGGATTAAAGGCATGCACCACCACCATCCAGCCAGAGCTTTTAATGTTAATATCTTAGAAGACGTGTTCATATGTCAAACACATTTTGAAGGTGTTTGAATGCAAAGGCATGCAAAGGGTATGTTAATTATTTGTTTCATGTGCTTTAATTTGCTGAGAGAACAGTGCTGGTGAAATGGTTCATCTTCTTCCTAAGACTGCACTTTGGAGGAAAGGAAGGATACCATCTAATTCGGCCACTCTGAGTTAAATCTGGTACATCAAAGAGAGTGCTTTGTTCATAGTTAGTGCTCAACAAACATAATGACTATGTTTAATCTTCTTTAACATCACTCTGTGCGTTAGTTGCTTTTCTGTGGCTATAATAAAATTCCATAACCAAGGCAACTTATAGAAGGAAGAATTTACTGGGTGGTGGTGGTGGGGGCTTATGGTTCCAGAGGGACAATTGTGGGGAAGTAGCAGGCATAGAAGCTGAAGCACACTGCTGAGAGCTCATCAAACATGTACCAGGGAGAGAAAGAGAGAGACAGAGAGACAGACAGAGAATGGAATGGTTCAAAGAAACCCTCAGTGACATGGCTCCTTCAGTAAGACCGAACCTTCTAAACTTACCTGGAGAGTGCTATCAAGTAGGGACAAAGTATTCAAACATCTGAGCCTGTGGAAGGCAGTCTTATTTAAACCACCACAGTCTGGTCAACAATTTCTACCTGGTGTGGCCTCATGCACTAGTAATGCCAGTACTGGGAAAGGGTGGCAGGAAAATCAGGAGTTCAAGGTCATCCTTGAATTACAAAGAGAATTTGAAGCCAGCCTTGGCTATAAACCCTTAAGCCCAACACCATTTTCTTCCCTAATTATAGTTACATTATGTGAGAAATCCATTATTCAATATAATGAAGACTTTAAAGCCCTCACAATTTTAAGGCACCAACTTTAATCCTTAGATATATGTTTTATTTTACAAAGGGGTTAATTTTACCTTCTTTTTTCATTAGAAGAAAACACTATCTTAGAAGGCTCTTTATTAGTGTCATCTTCTTTTAATAGTCATTTATTTTAGCAACCGTAGCTCATCATAGGAAGCAAACTCTCATTTAATTTCACTCAATCCATGTGCTTTCCTTTTCAGAGCTGATGGGGGATGAATGAGAATGAAACAGCGTCAGTAATAATTCTTCTTTATTCTTGGCAAGCACAACCAGGTGCGGATGTTCAGGTTTTACTGCTGGCAACATTTTCCAATTAACATTTAATCTTCCCCCACAGAAAGTTCAACCTCACACTGGCATGGAACCCAGCATTTCAGTGGAAGAATGTTGAGAAACAAAGCCATCCCTTCCATCGCTCTGCTGTTCCTCACTGTCTTCATTCTGAGAGGGCACAGTGTGCCCTAAGGGCATTATTCCCTATCACATTTAGTGCTTTCTTTATTTATAGGGGCTGCTGCCTTGATTTTGGCAGTTGATAGACACAATTTTCAAGTCTTGGAATAGTCCATTATCCAGGCATTTGGAATAAACACACAGACAGAGTCACAGAACCTCCACTACCTCAGAGAAACAAGTAGACAGATGTTTCTGTCCTGCCAGGTCCCAAAGCCACTGAGTTCTAAAGAAATCACACAGAGGTCTACATTAATTATAAACTTATTGGCCTAGTATATCGGCTTCTTATTAACTCTTATAACTTATATTAGCCCATAATTCTTGTCTGTGTTAGCCACATGGCTTGGTACCTTTTTCAGTGAGGCAATCACACCTTGCTTACTCTGTATCTGGCTTTCTCTCTTTCCAAGTGACAACTGCAGACTGAAACTTCCCCTTTCCCAGAATTCTCATTGCCCCGCCTCTACTTCTTTTGTTTGTTTGTCCAAGAAAAATAGGGGAAGTGCTGTGGGACAATGGTCTGTACCTTGCCACTTGTATTGTAAATAAATGCTGATTGGCCAGTAGCCAAGCAGGAAGTATGGGTGGGGGGGCAACCAGGCAGGAAGTAGAGGCAGGGCAAGGAGAATAGGAGAATTTTGGGAACAAGAAAGAGTCAGTCTGCAGTTGTCTCCCAGAAAGTGAGAAAGACAGAAACAGAGCAAGCAAGATGTGACTGCCTTGCCAAAAAGGGTACCAAGCTATGAGGCTAACACAGACAAGAATTATGGGCTAATATAAGTTATAAGAGTCAATAAGAAGCCTGAGATACTAGGCCAGTTAGTTTGTAATTAATATAGACCTCTGTGTGAGGTTTCTGGGACTGAACAGTTGTGGGACCAGGCAGAACAGAAACCCCAGTCAACAGAAACACTCCATCTTTTGACCTATTTGCCTTTGATTAGAGAATCAGACTCAACAAAAGTCAGGGTGACTCTTCATTGGGATGAAGTTTGAAATGCCTAAATTTCCATGTGCAGAGTTATAGGTCTAAGTAATTTCTTTTGACTCAGATGCACAAGTCTTGGGAAAATAAGGGTTTCCTCTTATGTTGCTGTATGCATAACTCAGTTTCAATCTGGAGTCATTTCTGACTTAATGAAGTCATTTGAGTTCAAACCTTGCCTGCTCTTCTTTTTCTTATAACCTTGAAGGTTATGAGAGACTTCTGATTTAGCCTGTGAGAAAAGAACACTCTATCTAGTAGACAGTATACTGCTGACACAAACCTCAGGAACATCAAGATAGAAAGTAAGGCTGCTTTTGAGCAGCAAACACATGTTGGAGAGGAGGCTACTCACTCAAGGACAGGAATGATCTTGTAGTTGGATATTGACTGACAGTCTGTGTTGTGCTTTGTTCTGATTTTGCATATAAGCAAGTTCTGAAATAAACTCTGGGCTGTTTGGCTGCTTCGGCATAGACCAGACCTACCTCCTGATTCTACCCTATCTTCTGTTTCTTCTGACTTTTCTTTGGCCTTGAGAATTCCCTATTCGGGAACCCTAATTGACCTTGTAGGAGCGGGCTCCTGCATGTTGTCATGACTTATCTTTCAGTGCCATACAAACTGAAAAGTAAAATATTTAAATATCAAATTATCTAATCTTGGTTTGATATTTTTGGAGACAATTTCTCAGTCAGGCCTGCCTGGAACTCATCATGCAGCCCAAGCTGGTATTAAATTCATGACAAATTTTGTCCAAAAATTTCGTTTTTATTTCCCCACCCCCTCTGAATTGATTAGGGAATATGAAAGGATTCATCAACAGGGAACCAAATGCATAATCTACCCGCAGAATTTCTTCACTTCAGCAAGGTGGGTTTGGGGTGACCCAATGCCTTGAATAGGAAGGGCAAGAAGATTGATCATAGTGATACTCATGTAGTACTTTGCTTAGTTTCTATAGGCCAAAATAGAAATCTACAGATGAAAGCATTTTAATGAATAAAAAATGTGTTCTAGTGCAAGAAAAGGGTTCTGGATGCATGTCACTGTGCTAATCATGATGGCCTGTGTCCTGTGGGGTTGGAGTGTGAAGAAGTTCAGAAGCAATCAACAAGTCTTTTCACTCTTGCAGAGCACTTCAGAGGAAGCAAAGATTTTTACTATAGAATCTAGTTTTGATCTGAAATTCATATGGGATTGAATATAGTTAGTATTCTTCACAAAACACTAATAAGATTCCAGTAGTTTGGGCAGGTAGCTGGTATAACCATTCAACAATGGGCAGAAGTTCAGGCACATCTTTTTGGTACAGGGTTAGCATTCCATCTACTACGTCTATTCTGCTGGGCCTTATTTAAGGAAAAATTTACAACCTCTTGGGCTTTAACTCTCCTGGATTTAATTTACCAATTACATTATACACAGCCTCCTAGAGGTCCTTAAAATAGGACTCAATTTCTTATTCACAAGACCAGCAAGGTGGACCAGACTGGAGCAGTAGAAGCTTGGATGCACATTGGAAGCATGGAAGAGCTTTAACATGCTAATTTCCAGACCAGTTCTCAGAGACTGTAAATTAATTAGCCCTCTATGGGCAGTGCCTCTCCTCATCCTCCTCCCTACTCCTTCTCCCCCCTTCTCATTCTTCTTTTCTTCCTCTTCTAAGTTCTTTCAAAAAAGAGCTTCTTAGATAATGTTAACTTGTTTTGTACATTTTAATTGCTTTTTATTGAGCTTTACATTTTTTTCTGCTCCCCTCCCTATCTCCCCCCCCCTTATACCCTCTCCCATGGTCCCCATGCTCCCGATTTTCTCAGGAGATCTTGTCTTTTTTTACTTTCCATGCAGATTAGACCCATGTATGTTTCTCTTATTGTCCCTAAAGGGTCCTCATTATTGTCTAGGTTCTCTGGGATTATGAATTGTAGGCTGGTTTTCTTTGCTATATGTTTAAAATCCACTTATGAGTGACTACATTTGATGTTTGTCTTTCTGGGTCTGAGTTACCTCACTCAATATGATGTTTTCTAGATCTATCCATTTGCCTGCAAATCTCAAGATGCCATTATTTTTTTCTACTGCATAGTACTCCATTGTGCAAATGTACGACATTTTTCTTATCCATTCTCAGTCAAGGGGCATTTAAGTTGTTTCCGTGTTCAGGCTATGACAAACAATGCTGCTGTGAACATAGTTGAGCACATGTCCTTGTGGTACGATTGAGCATCCTGTGGGTACTAAGTGAGAACTAGATCTAAGTTCTATTAAGGAATCCAGTCTTCATAAAATTGATTTTCTTTTTAACTAACCATGGAAATCATACTCATTGCACAAAGCCCTTATGGCATCTTTAAACACGTGGGAGAATCTTTATAGCTCTTCCAGAACATTGGTTCTCACTCCTAGTAATAAATTAACAAAAAGTTTCTCCCATGTGCTTAAAGATGTCATAAAGCTTTGTGCAATGAGTATGATGTTCCGTGGTTAGTTAAAAAAGAAAACCATTTTTTAAAAATTCTCTTTATGTAGACTGGATTCCTTGCCAGAACTTAGATCTAGTTAGAATATTTGAGAATTTGTTTTTCATGGACTCTATGTTGTTAGTTATAACTCTACTGAAACTTAGCTCCCTGTGCAGATTTTAGCCTGGTGGTCATCTCTCAAAGCTCAAGACCTGTGGTATCCATAAGAATGTGTCCACTGGGAGCAACTGATCCAAAGATCAATCATTTAGATGTGGATGGATGGAACTGCATCAAGTCATGGACTCGGGTAGAAAGAGGATTTCAAACAATGCACACAAAACCATGGATGGAAGTCAGGTATCTCCCCCAGCCTCAGAACATCCAGGCCTCCTCTAGTGATTTCTCTTCACCAGCTGGACAGGCTGAAGTAAAGGGAGTGACAGTGTTCTGAACAACTCTTGAGAACTATAGTTATCAAATGTTTTAAAATACAATTGTGTTACATAAGTCAGAAAGACAATAAATTAGTTTTTGTGTTTCAGACGTCTTAAACATGTTGATAGACTCATGGACCTCACTCTTCCCCGAGCATCTAAAAGTAGTTATTGGTTTATGAGGGAGAGGGAGACATTTCCTTCATTGGCAGCCACTTAAATACTGCCAATGCTCGTGTAAGCAACATAAATGAAACCAATGCGTCATTATAAAACAAACATGATAGTGGTGGTAGGTAGGAAGAAGGTGATCAGTGGGTGGGAGAAAGGAACAGAGGAGGGAAAGGGGCATATGATTGACATTCATTATGAAAAATGTCATATTGAAGTCCATTGTATGTATGAACAATATATATATATATATATATATATATATAAAATTGTGGGAGAGCAGGGCTTAAATATTTATCTATCATGAAATAAATCAATTAAAAAAAAACCCAAGTGACACCTAAAAGCTGTGAATCATCATCTGGATGTGTGTGGTGGGTTTAGCAAGGCATACATGTCATTGAGAATAGATTTCATATGTCGTAAGAAGTTAATATGAATTCACACATGACAATTTCAGTTATTCTCAAAAACCTCCAAGTGATTGGAGGTGAAAACGCTGTGCAAAAACCTAGAAAATTTCCTGGAATCAAAAGAGCACAAAGGATATTTGAGAAAGGGAAACCTTTAGAAACCCTCTTAGCATTCACGCTTAATCACTAACCAAGGGTGGTCAGGGATGTTGGTAATCATTTGGACCAATGGAGAAATGAAAGAGAGAACATCATGTGTGGCTACTACTAGAACCCAACATCAGCATCAATTCAGGAAAGGCAATGTTACTTTTCTGAACCATTTGTGGCAACTGTGCTGTGTGTTGAGTTACCTACTACTATTGACACTTTATGAGCTTGAAAAATATGTTATTTCAACAAAATCCTTTGTCTCTATTATGAATATGGCAACTGCATGAATATAAAATTTTATACCTCTTTACCAGTCTTTGACTAATGAAGTCTTATGGACCAAATTTATCCAACCACTTCTTTTTATGATTTACTAGCAAAGCATGATTTTGTGTTAAGTGGTTGAAAAAAATCAAAAGAAAAATATTTTTATGCAGATATATCCTCCAATATGGAAGTCCAAACTTCAGTGTGCATATAAGTTTTATTGAGAGAGAATTGTTTCTATTTATTCACACGATGTCTATGGTTTCGTCTAAGCTATTTTCACAGAGCTCAGTCATTAGAACAGGAATTATTTGCTCATAGAAACAAAGCATTTACTTTCTAGCTTTTTATAAGAAATGCTGGATAATGTGGCTATCTACTCTTCATCCTCGTGTGTGTATCTGAGTGCTCCAAAATGAGGTGAATCATACTTGGAGTAGTTTAAATTCAAATTTTACTTTATATAATGATGCATTTAGGGAGTTAAAATAACTTTCCAGATTGAATCTGTAACTGGTTATCCATTCTTACTGTTTTCAGTGTTGGAGAGAACAGACAGATTTACAGACCTACAGTCATTAAATTGAAGCAGAGCCCTGATAAATGAACCATTAAAAACTAGAATAAATATTTTGTTGCTTAAAATGACTTCTAAAATTTACTAAATGTAGATATCAAATCAAATTATTGTAATAGTGTAGCTATAGGCCAGCTACTATTTATTAGGTAATTGACCTCTTTATTTTAGAACTGCTTAGGAAATGAGGGGTAAGAATTCAGACAATGGAACTGAATCCTAAATTACGCTATCCAGACACTCTATATTTCCATTACACAATTCTAATCTTACTGAACCCACTGTTTTTTATAAATATATGGAAACCCATTTAATTTTGACAGTTTTACTCCGATACACAAAATGAAAAATGCCACGTCTGTTTTTGAGTGTGTGTGGTGCGCTTTGATGTCTGGTGATGAAACGATGAGGGAACTGTGGGTATGCACCTTGTTTTCACACTATTCTGTTTGATGGCAATGTACGGGCAAAGCATGGGACTCATCTGTGTGTGGTGAACTTGCTGCTGTGTGCAGTGCACCGCTGAACTTCTTGGTTTTCTTATTTGAGTCAGAGCATCCTGCATCTGTAGACGTAAGCAACTGCCCTTCAAAAGTATTTGGGAGATTTTGTACTGTACCCAGCCTGCACAGGCTTCTTTTCTTGTTGTTATTCCCTGAAAAGGGCAGTATGCCCTCAATTTGCACAGCATTTCCATTATATTAAGTTTATAAGCAAGCAAGATATGATTTAAAAACTCAAAGTTGAAGGCAAATAATGGACCATTTAATATGAAGGCTTGGGCTTGGTATTTACAGGAGTCCTAGGGCCAAATCCCCTCTGGATGCCAAGAGTTGACACTATTTCCTTGAAAATTGCTATGTCTGCTGTCAATCTTTATTCCAGAAGGAAGCTATAGTGGATACCTAACTGACATTATTTGGCCTTACAAAATGTACTTGTGGGCTTTTGTATCCATTTGAGAGCTTGTGTGGGTTTGTAGAGAACTGTGGATTACTTGAAGAGCCCTGTTTGTAAATTCCCAGGTGACTCCAAGGGAAGTGTTGTTCTGCCTCCGGGCTCTCCTACTGTGAGCCAGTGTCCCTTCCGAAGGCAAGGTTTTGCCTCATTTGTTTCTTTGTACGTTTTGGTTATGATTCTGAAGTAGGCAAGCTAGGAATAGGGAAAAGAGAGGCAAACTACATGGTGACTAGAAGCGGCAACCACAGCTGAGTGTGTTGCAATTGCATAAACCAAGACTCTCCAGACTGGGACCAACACAATTGGCCAAGTCCCCACCCCCCCTACCCCAACTGTTCTATCTCTTTTCAGTATGGTACCTTATTGCTAGTCTTCCAGAAGTGGATGTTCCCATCATGCATCTGATGCAATGGCACAACCCAAGCTCCATTTAAGGAGAGAAAAGTGTATTAAACCCTATTCCAGGAAAACCCCACCTCTTTCCTGGAATTCCTCACCTTATTTTATGAATAACCCTCCTTTCTATAAATGTTTATCATAAGGCCAAATGGTCCAAAATGCCTGGTGCTGCCACGTTCTCCTAAGAAGTCTTCACTTTCTCTTAGGGGCTTACTTTTGCTCTGTAAGGTGATTTCCTCCCTATATTAATTCCTTCTCCCTCCCTCTCCACCCCCGTGAATTACTTCTATGATCAGGAAGTGGGAAGCACTAGACAGAGGCACCACTTTAGTCTCTGAGACCTTCCTAGTCATCACTGGCTACAGAAACTTTGCTCTTTAAAAATGTCCTTGTGTACAGTGATAAAATGCTGCCTAGATCCCCAAAAACAGAAAAACTGTTAAGTGCTGTATATAGAAAGTATATATGTTAGATTCTGTATAAACATAACTTCACACATGCACGATGGGCTGTGAGTTCAGTGGAAATCTATCTGTAATGTGTATTAAACAGGACATCCTTTAAGGGAAACACATGTGGAATAGGTTTATGTATTGCTTTGTTGGATAACGTTTTTCAACCAGAGGCCTACAGCAACACTATGGTAGTCATGGAGACTTTGCAGAGCGTAGCATGATGAACGATGAGAGCCACAGTACTCATTTCTTTTTACATTTTTATTCCCATAGTGACAGTCGCATTCTGGTCTCAATTCAAAGCTGATGGAGCTGTTTGTATTTATACACATATATGCACATCTCTGTGTGTATTTGACCTGTGGATCTATCTACAATACTGATTCTGCTTTGGAGAAAATTGTGTGTGTGTGTGTGTGTGCATGCGTGTATGTGTGTTTGTATGAATAAAGCAGTTTCCCCCATTTTAAAACCCAAAGTCTTCCTAGGTGATGGTTATCTATGATATTTCTATGAAGTCATGTTTGTATTTCACATCTTTGATCTAGAACAGAGCCCCTCTTTTATTTCTTACATTCCTTAGAACAGAACTTTCTGAGAATCCTACTTAAGGTTTGCTCATTTAAGGTGTTGTGGAAGTGATAAGGAGGATGGTCCTGAGAAAAGAGAAATTAATCATATCTTCGGGGCTACAATTATTTTCGTTTCTGTTTTTGTTATAGTTATTTATGATTCACCCAATAGCCTCAGCTATTCTCGAAGATGCTACATTCATCTCTCTGGCAGTTCTAGCTATTTGGCTACTCAGTCACATTTGTTGCTTCAAGCAGGTAGATGTTAGTGAGCTGCTCTCGTTCCTTCATGGTCTGTACTTTCCTTTTGTAACAGAGTGACAGAGTGCCTGAGATTAGATGGGGCACTACAACCTCCAGACATCCAATTGAATACACTCAGCTACCTAGGCACAGTCTCTTCAACCCACATATGCTTCTTTAGAACCTCATCTGTCACCGAACTGCCTATTTTTCTATTTCACGTTCTTATTCCCGGAAGGCTTTCTGCCAATGGAATTAAGCCCCTCTTCTGCCACAGGTGGGTGTTTGGGTTGACCTTTCAAATGGAACTGCTTTTGTCAGAACTTTCAGTACAGAGAAGAAAGCATAATGCTGTGTTCTCAGTGAAAGACAGTGTCACCGTGTGTCTCCAAGTGAACGAGGGCAAGGTGAAGCCTTTAAAAGGAATCCACCCAGCCAGCAACCTTTTCAGCACTGGGAAAAGACCAAACTGTCAGCCTCAAGTAGTTCCTATGATATTAGCTCTCTTTATAGAAAATAGAAACGAAGACTCTGTGGGCTAATAAGGAGAAAGGACTCTTGACTGGTTTAGCAATTGTTTCACACTTTTAAAACCCAAGTGCCCAAAATGGGGCGAATTTTGTTCTTTCAGTATTACTACTGCAAACCAAGCTTTATCTGTTGATCTAGCATCAGAATTAACTCAAATAATCAATTTCTATCCTGATAAACAGAAAATTGCATAAGCTAAGTGACATCCAGGGGTGTTGAACTAATTAATATCTTTTCTTGGGTAAACAATTGATTTTCTTTGTATTGGTTCACTTGTCTAGCATAGATGACCCCCAGCCCATTCAGCTCTTTCATTTTATGATTCTGTGATTCTTTTTTTTTCCCTCTAGGAACAATGAACACTATATTTTCCTTACTGAAAGTCATCTTTAAATTACAGCCTTAACTGTGGGATGAGACTGAGTTTTAATCTCTCTCATTCAAATCTCTGTTCTGAATTACAGAATGTAAATGTTTTAAAGCATAAATTCTCGTATTGATTTCCTTCCTGTATTTTTCCTTCTGCTATTAGCCTTCCTCTCAATAGATGGTGCTCTTTTCTCAGAGACATGTTTCTTACCCAAAGATCAGAGAAATCAGTTTTACTTTAAACAATCATTAATTAAAGAAATCAGACAAGCAATTTGCAGTACCTCGGGAACAAGAGCATAATGAGGGAAATGATACTTCAATGACTTGAGTGCTCTGTTGAAGCCTGTGACATGTGTGTTGAAGAGGTGAAGCAAATGCTGTAACTAAGCATGAAAATGCCATGCTCATGATGTCACATAAGAAGGACTCAAATCAGGAGCCATTTTAAAGTACTGGGATATCCATCTACTTTAGCAAAAGTGGATAGATGAGTATTCCACATTCACAGGCAGGATTCGAGCATGTAACTCAATGCCAACACACCCAACATCACTCTCAGTGCCGAGACCTTGCTCAGTCTTTGCCAAATCCATCTAGAACACCCTGAACAACAGAAAGCAGAACTCAAACTCTTTGGAAGTAAGATTGAGAGAGTTTCCTCTCCAGACCATCCTGAACAATTGCCAGTAGTTCATAATGTTGCTGCTTTTATTATCACTAATTGACTCCCAGGTTTGCAAGTCCTGAAAAAATGGTTGTGCCCTGTAGATGCCCTGAGCTACCCAACAATTCCAGATGCCACTCAGGATTCCCTGAGCAGATCTGCAGGGAGAAAGTGCAAACTGGGCTAAAGATCATGACAGCATGTTTGCTATATCCAAGCTGCCCTGCCCTGGAGAGCTGCCAGGAAAACTCCCTCCACCTGGGCTTGGGCAGCCTCAGGCTGGAAGAAGAGTAAGATAAGGACTCTCTGAACACCAGAGAATGGGTGGGGCTGTGGTCCAGCCTAAACCAGCAGGTCTAAGAAAGTTAGCAAGTTCCTTCATCTCTTTAACCTACTGAGATGCCTCTGCCTTTCACTTAGAGAAAGCTAACTAGATTTTTTCCCACAACTCACTGTTTTTATAACTCATGCAGAGGGATGATTGACTCTAAGACATGCTTCAAAGACCCTCTTAGCTTAGAAGAAGATGGGGATCTAAGATGAAGCACCCCCCTCCCCCAGACAATATCTTAAAAGCTTTGCCCAAAGGAACTTCTTGGTTTTGGAATTTTGAACACTGCTTTATCAAGGGAGTGAGAAAAACCCAGAAAAGTAAAATTTCACACACAAACAGCAAGTGCTCTATTCAAGTCACCCCTTCTTGGCACCCTGTTTGCTTCTCTTCTGCCACTCACAGACTTTGTCTCCTTCCCCCCTGGTGGAGCTCAGCGCTCAGGGCATTCCTTACCTGACAATCACATACATGACCAGGAAGTTTCCGAAGAGGCCCACTACGCACACGATAGAGTAGAGGGCCATGATGGTTATAGCTGTGACCATGGAAGGACTGCCAGGCGAAGAACACAGGCTGTCGCTCCCGCCAAGCCCGGTGCGGTTCAGACCACATGGGTCGGACTGGTTGCCATCTACATGGGACAAGTTGAACCAGGAGGCAGGTGCTGGGGAGCAGCTCCCTGGAGCCAAGGGGTCAGAACAGTCGCTGGTGTTCCCAGAGCCGACGCGGCTGTCCATGGTGCTGAAGGCCTGCTGCGGACTCGATGCGGGCAGTAACTGAGAGAACCAAGACTTTTTGGGTTTCACGATCCCCAGCCTCTTCCTCTCTCTTCCTCTCGCAGCTGCCTCAGCTCCGTCAGTTTCTTACACAGACCAGCCCTGGCGGAACCAGAGAAGAGCGTCAGCTAGAAGGGAACGGCTGAGCGTCTGAGATTCTCCTCTACTTGCGTCCCCCTCCCACCTCAGAAGTACGGGAAGCCCTGTCCTTAGCATCCCAAAGCACTGTTCACTGTGTGGAAGGGAGGGAGCGTGCTGTGAGGGATCCAGAGGCTGGAGAGGAGGGAGGAGAGAGAAGGGGTGGATTTTGCGCAAAGCAACTCTGAGAGTCAGTCTCCCCTGTCTTCATGCGCTTCGGAGCAAAACCAGTGTAAAGTGGGGTAGGAAGGGGCAGAAACAGGGACGTCACAGAGAAGGGTAAGAAGAGAGGCAGTTAAGTTTCTTTGCAACGAGGATGCATAAGGTAGGGGATTCATATGCCTATTTTTCCAACATTTTCTTTTCCTTTTCTAATCAGCCAGAAAAGTCACTGATCTGTTATAATCTCAGCGACCCCTAGACCCCAGTACTCTTCCCACTCAACTCCCCAATGCAATTATTTGGGGATGGAGACCAACTATTGCTGTTCTTCTTTACTTAGATCACCATATCCGAAGCGAACATACAACTCCAGTGTCTCACATTTTCAGCCCCACAAAGCTATTTAAAGCAACAATGGTCTCTCATTGATAAGGAGAAACTTGGTGAAGCAAGCCTGTTTCTTGTGCTTCTATACCCTCAATTTATCTTCGATCAGATGGCCCATTTGCAGCTGAATTTGTTTCGATGAAGCAGAGACACAAGAACATGTTACAGAAATGAGGGAGGAGGGGCGGTACCCAGTAAAATCCACTCATGAGTACACTGCCTCTCCTAGCTCCACTCTTATGGATCTGCTTAGAAAGATTTATGCTTTAACTTTATACTTCCCCCACAGTCACATTGCCTGCTTCCAGAGAACAGGCTACCGAACCAAGCAGAAATTTTTACCATTTTATTATTCCTACTGTAGAGATTTCAAAAACAGTCGTGTGGCTCCTTTGAGCAAACAAGACCCCAAAGAAACAAAGATTCACTTAAAGCTTTTGATCTTATGTCCAAGTTCACAGGTGCTTTTGAAGGAATAGAAGTTTAAATTAAACAGTAGTGTGTTTTTCCTTTTCATCCCTGTGTACACATATGGTTGTGCATACCCATAGTTGTTAATTATCAAAACTGAAATTAAATGGGTTTGATTGGTTGTGGAAAGTTTAACTGTATTCTCATAGACTATGGAGAGCAAGCTTAGAAGGAACATGTAATTCCAAAAAAAAAAAAAAATTACCTTTTGACCTTCATCTTGAAAGCAGATAACTCACAACTAAACTATTAATCATAGGCTTTTGGACAATGTTCAGTATTATTTTTACACTTTTCCATTAAACGATATAATTTCAACAGTAATGTAGATAAGGTTTTCCAGTGGATGCTCAAATACCTGTAAATAATTCTCCTAAGAATAAATGTGTATATTCATGTAGTTGAGCTGAAATCTGTGTGGGATACATTCACCAGTTTCCTGTGAATTCACAGACCCATCCTCACTCCCTTCATGGGAAAGATAGGTCAGCACATGGAGACTATTGCTGCCTTTGCTGTCAGATGGTTTTGTAATATAGTCTTGCCTGTCATTTCCAGAAGCGTAAGTCTGAATATGTTGCTTTAGCTTATTGAGTCATAGTTTTCTTCTCAGAGTAAGAACCTGAACTTTATTCAATCATATGTTTTCATCTGAGATCAATATTACCCTTCTATTTTTGATTCTCGTGCTTCACAGAGAGTAATTATAATCCTTCGATTACTACTGATGTGATATTTTATGAACACTATTTCATGTCTTCATCTATCTGTCTATCTATCATCTATCTATCTATCTATCTATCTATCTATCTATCATTTATCTATCATCTATCTATCATCATCATCTATCTATCATCTTCCTATTTTCTGTATGTCTTATTAATTCAATATTTACTTTGAGAAAATGCAGACAAAAATTTTTAAATACAAATGTTAAATTAGCCTTGATAGGTTTATTGAAAAGTTATATGAAATAATAATTTCATACCACTAAATAGACTATGAGAGAACCCCTAGTTCAACTTCTGTTATTAGTTTTCTCCATAATTGCTCATTTCCTTCCAGAAAATTTGAAGGTCTTCAGGGAAGCTTAAATCTCCCATAAGCAGAGGCAGACTATCCAAAAATGACTCAGCAAACTGATATCCTAAATATTTTATATTGTTGGATTGCCTATGAGATTTCCAAGAGCCATAGTATGTTGTCTGTGGGAATATTTACCTTTTCACTGGTGTTTCTTGCTGAATCTTAGTTTTCTATTTGAATCAAGAACAATTTATTACCTAGTGGTCTAGATTTAATTTAAACAATAAAACTCTTATAAGTAAACACTTTTCATGAAATTGTCTGCTTCACAGAAATGCATTTAGTCATCACGTGGATAGATCCAGCAATGAACTAAAAGTTGCTCCTCTTTCTTGGACTTCAGTGTCTATTGGCTTTAGGTATTCATATGATGGCGATCAACACACACTCATTTTCATAGTTGAATCATGAGTGTTTTTGAGAATGGTGACTAATAGAACACATTATTAACAGCTGTTAATGAAAGCCAGAATCATACGTATGATATATGGACTAATTACAGTGTTTAGAAACTCAGAAAAGCAAGGGCATATAGGGCTTCATCAGGAGAGTGTGCGATGTGTTTTGTAGCTGTACACAGCTAATAGGAAAGCAGTTGAGTCTGATACAATATTATTTTAGACTACTGGAATACCATATGATCCTTCAATAAAATGGAGTAAGATTTCTTGATTTAGAGTTTACAAAATAAAAATTTAAATTAAAAATAAAAATTCTCCACCAATTTTTATGTGATAAACCTAAGAGGATACCTGAAGTAGAGCCAGTGAAATTCTTGAACTTTAAATTTATAAAGTAACCCCAAATCCAGACTCTACTGTCTATTTTCTTGAGACTTACATTCTTTATGCTTCCTGTTAATTGGTTCCTCTTGTGTAAAATAAAGAATGAGAATCAGCTACAAAGCAGTGTTCCAAGATTACATGTATTTAAAAGAGCATGCCCCTTGTCTTCAAGTTCATTGTCAAGAAGAATTCTTGGAGGTATTATATAATATTTAATGGCACAAGCTTATCCTTACGAGTTTTATCTTTTTAAGAGCCAGAACATTCTAATAACAGCCTGACTGTCAGCCTTTCAAATAATTATTATAAACAACTAGCTTAAATAATTAATTCATGCGTTTTCATGCCTTTCTTCGCATCTGGAAGCTCAGTTTTGAAAAAGACTTGGGTTTTAATTTTCATTCTCTTATCACTTT
Organism: Neodon shergylaensis; assembly: GCA_025134845.1. NCBI lineage: Eukaryota > Metazoa > Chordata > Mammalia > Rodentia > Cricetidae > Neodon > Neodon shergylaensis. The sequence continues at coordinate 3,183,724 of JABTXL010001959.1, read as the reverse complement.
ATTCTTGACAGTAGTTAGTTACTCTTTATCAGTTTCACTTAACAGTTATTGAGAACTCAGGAAGCTTCTGTTTTTGCAGGCATTGTGGCTTGAATGTGAAATATACCACACCGGCTCGGGTGTTAGAACACTTGGTCCTCTGCTGTTGGTATTGTAGACCCTGTAGCAGGTGGAGCTTTGCGGAAGGAAATGCGTCACTGGGGGGGGCATGGAGGGGTGCTCCCTGAGGTTTTGTAGCCCAGTTCCATTTCGCATTTATGCATTGATGCTTTATTGTAGTTGCAATGTGAGCAACTGCTTCACTCCTGACTACCACGCCTTCCCTGTATCCTCTCCCACTCTGAGTCAAAATAAACATCTTCCTTACAATTTGCATCTCACCAGGTACTTGGTTGCAGTAACATGTAAAGTACTTAGTAGGTCGTCTTTATCATAATTCATCACTTTAGAAGTTGAAACTGAGAAATTTAGAAAACCACATTTCTTTATCAACTTACTAAAGTTAATGATACAAATATTACACAGAAAAATAAGTAATTTTGTTTATTTTAAGGACTATCTTCCCCAATTTTCATTTAGGTCAGAAAAAAATTAAAATTAGTAGGAAGAGTGGCACATGGCTGAGCCATTCCTTCACTGTATGATTTAGAAGTAGGTAGTAGGTAGGTTCGCCTACATATATGATTCTGTCTCAATCAGGCACATCACGGGTGGTTGAAATTTACAAGGGAAACTGAAGAATGTTTGCATTTTCTCAGGTATGTGATTGGAAAGAGGAGTAAAATTTAGCAATCTTTAGAATTGTGGCTTTTCTTCCTTTGGTACTAAACTCAGTTAGTACCATGCCTTTCTGTCTTAAAGGGAAGTTGGGTTATGGGAATTGAAGATACACCAATGATTCTTGGATCCCGTGGTACTTGCGGATTCATCAGCTGCTCCCCTATTGTGAGTGAGTAGTCTATTTAATCATTGCTTTGTGATATTGCCCCAGGGTTATTTGGGACTATCAGTTCATGGCATCTTATCACTTCCTGAATGACCATCTATACATGCTATCTATATAGATGCTTATTAATACCACTAAAGCCTGTGAAGGAGAAATTCTCAATATTATGATGCTGTCAAGCTCTTTCTCTTTCTTTTTAATTTCCAGTTTCCTCTTTGATAATCCATTCTTTCAGTCATACTGGAGGTGATAGACTCACCTTCCCCATTTTAAATCGAATATTGACCAAGCATATGATTCTGAGTCAGTGTAGACATCCATTTTTCAGTCATTCTTCAAATAAAAATAGTGTCCCATGGGGGAAAAATGTACATGGCTGCTCCTCCAGCTGTGACAACCACACAAGTGTTTTTTCTTGTGAGTGGCAACCCTCTGTGGCTTGTGGTGGGTGAAGTGTTCTATATATTTTTCCTGTTTCCTCACACCGATGTCAAAGGTGTGAGTTTGTGTGTCTGTAATGTATATACATTACATATATGTATGTAGTCTATGCATACATGATGCAAGTGTGAATATGCAGAGGCCAGAGGAGGATGTTGAATGTTCTCTTTTAGAGCTCTCTGCTTTATTCTCCTAAGATAGAGTTTTTCACTGACTCTGAAGCTATGCTGGAACTGGAAAGTCCCAGCAAACAGTGCTGGGTGGAGCTACTGTCCATTTTCCTGAGACTCACATTCTTTATGCTTCCTGTTAATTGGTTCCTCTTGTGTAAGATAAGAGTAAGAATCAACTACAAAGCAGTACTCCCATGACACCTCCCAGATGTTTATGTGGGTTCTAAGGATTTGAACTCAGGCCCTCATGCTTGTACGACAAGTGCTTCTACTTGCTCAGCCCTCTCTTCAGCCTCCAATGGTTGAAATTCTATAAACTTAACTTTTATTCATTCACTGATACCATTTCCCTTGCAGTTCTTGGTGTGGAGGGATAAGCGACTCCCAGACAAGGCAAACTATTGTCCTCATTGTTGGTTGTCCACCAGAACTTGATGAAAAGACCCCCTTTGCAGAAGACACCACCCATTTTGGTTAAAGGACTTGGAAAAAATCAAGCAGATACTGTTCTGGTGCTTCCTTTCTTCTGGCCCACTTTCACAGCACCAGAAGGCGCTGTGCAGGTCACTGTGGGGAGAAGACTGACCACCAGTCTTTCCCAGCTGTGACTCCTGACGGCTACACTACTGACCAGTCTGACAGGATATGTAGCATGGATGTTAGAGAGGTAAAAAGCACTTTTGGACTAGATTTAAGGTCCTATCCCCAGGAAGAAGGTCATTCCTGGTCTTGCAAATCTGGCCAAGAACTCAGCTGTAGAGCTCATAGGCTCCAGGGGTGAACCTACTATTGCTACTTTGTTAATAGACATAGTATCAAACTGCTTTCTAAAAATGTATCTCTATGCAGGACAGCTTCCAGACCTCCTCAGAGAAGAATTTTGTACAGTGGGGTGTGGTAAATATATAGGCTCACAACTTGTCCAAGTGTAGAGATGTGATATGTGGAATGAGGGTCCATAACTGTGGAGGGGGGGGAGGAGAGAGTGAGTAACAGCACAGAGTAGATTTCCTGGGCTGGCTGTTTGACCAACCATGCTTTCCATACCATCTCCAACTTAATCTAGTGAAAATCACATGATTTTGTAGAATTGTTAAAATAATTTTTTATCTTGTTGATTTCATGGCTCTTAGAGACCTCCAGAGTTCATAAACCACACCTTCATGCTTACTGATTTACACCATCATAAAAGTGCTCTGGCTTCTTTGTTTTCATTTCCTGTCTATTCACAGAACAGAGATCCATGGGTGCCCCTGCTAAGCAGTACCCAGGTTTCTCCTCCTGCGCACTAGCTCCTGTACCCCACAGCCTTGGATGACTTTCTTCCATTCGCACTAAATTTTTTCCTTCCTTCCTCCCTCCCTCCCTCCCTCCCTCCTTTCTTTCTTTCTTTCTTTCTTTCTTTCTTTCTCTCTTTCTTCTTCTTTCTTCCTTTTAGACAGTGTTTCTCTTTATAACACAGCTGGCTGTCCTGGAACTAATTCTGTAGAGCAGACTGGCCTCGAACTCACAGAGATCAGCCTGTCTCTGCCCAAGTACTGGGATTAAAGGCGTCCACCACTGCCTGGCTTTAACCTGCAATCTTATGCCTCCATTTCTTAGGGTTCCCTTCTTGTCAGTTCTTCCTCCCCCTTTCTTGGTGCCAAAGAATTATCTTTATTCTGTCAATCATGTATTTTAATAAAATGCTGATTGGCCAGGTAGGAAGTATAGGTGGGTCAACCAGACAGGAAGTAGAGGTGGGGCGATGGGAACAGGAGAATTCTAGGAAGGAGGAAGCCCAGTCCTTACCACTCCTGCCCAGACAATCGAAGAAGCAGGATGTGATCTAACCCACTGAAAAAGGTACCGAGCCATGTGGCTAACATAGATTAGAATAATAGGTTAATATAAATGTTAAGAGCTAATAAGAAGCCTGAGCTAATGGGCCAATCAGTTTATAATCTTACGGAGATCTCTGTGTGATTTTTCTCTGGGACTTGCCGACTGTGGGGTACCGGGTGGGACAGAAACCCCAACAAGCCGGCCCTTCATGTTACACTCTCCTCTCTCTAAACTTTTATGCTTTGCAGATTAAAAGGACATCAATGGTGAAAGCATTTCCTCTAGCATTTAACTCTGCTTTCAAGGCATCACACAAGCTCCTATGCACAGAAGACCTTATCACTTTGCCTTGGAAAACATAAGGCTGCCCACTTTTGAAAACAGGCTGTTTACTTGGGTTTCTGTTTCGAAGCCAAGTCCTGCCTATTGTCTCTCTGTTTTCTCACAACCCTGTTTATTCTTCCACACTTTAATATCAAGGCCTTTTTGTTTCAGAGGTTAATCAGGGACTTTAATAAAGCAAAACTTACAGGCCTTTCAATCTTTAGCTCTCTTGTTCTTTCTCTCCCATTTTCTCCTTCTCCTCCTTCCTCTTCATTTATTATACTTACAATTTCCCAACTCTGCTTTTGTTTATCCTAAGGTTTAATTTTTCCTTTGCTTGTATCACACATGAGGCATTCTCGGCATTCCTTCCATTTCTCTTCTCAGTTTTCCCTTCATAGTGATCTCAAATCATGCTTGTCTATATACTTTTGTGGATGTGGAAATGAACTCAATCTACATCTCCAGCTCTATCTTTTACCTAAGAGAGTAAGATTCTTACATGTATCAGATAGGTTGGACATGTTCACTGGAGATACAATGTGTCAACTATCCTCATCTTCTTGGTTCAGCATCATTCTCTTAATGGCACCACCATCCTTGTGTCCTTCCTCCATCTTTGGTACTTTGCAGCAGGTAAGGGCACACACTCTAAGTTTCTTTTCATGGTAAAAATATGTCTGAACCATGGATAAGTAGCATGGCCATAGCAAACTTACATACTTTGCTGATGATCTGTTGTTTTAAACATTCATAGAATTTACTTCCTAATATGTCTACCCCATAGACCTTTTATATAAATACTAAATGGTTTTGAATTAACAAACCACTTGTGAGAATTGCTAGCATATTTAAGCTTGACATAAATAATTACTAAGCAATACCATAGGCTATTCCCACTCCCTTTTCATTCCAAGATTTAATTACCAGATCATTGACTTAGATTTTATAAATATACTATTGTTGTTGGAATCATTTTCCTACTTCAACCTTTTATGACATCAATCTATCTTTAGACACTCACTCTATATAATGTCACTCAAATGAGATTTAGGAAGCAGATAGATAACTATGTCGCTGCTGACCTTACTCCTTATGCCTCTATAACTTGGGGGGCAGAGCTGATATCCTGAGACCATCAGGACCACCCCCAAAACTGCACCTCTACTGCTTACTGTTTGCACTTCAGTCTTTTGAGTGTTGTGCAAGTTTGTTTTATGTTGCTGTGGTAAAAACACCATAGTCATGAGCAGCCTGGGGAGGAAAGAGAGTTTATCTCAGCTTACAGTTTTCAGGTTATATACTCTATCACCAAGGAAGGGCGGGGCAGGAACTCAAGGCAGGAACCGAAATAGAGGCTGTAGAGAAATGGTGCTTAGTGTCTTGCTCCTCATGGCTTGCTCAACATGCTTTTTTAAAACTATATTTATATAACACAGGGTCACCTGCTAAGGGATGACATTACCTACAGAAGACTGAGCCTTCTCACATCTATCTATCAAGAAAATACTCAGCAGATTTGTCTACAGGCCAATTTTATGGAGACATTTTTTTCTCACTTGAGAGTTCCTCCTCCTCTAGCTTGTGTCAAATTGACAGAACACCAACCGGGACAAATGTGAGAATCTAGCAGTTGGCTCACACAAATACTGAGGTGCTAACACACAGCTGGTGGCTAATGTTTGCTATGCTCCCTCATTTCTTGGTGTTTTGCTCATTTTCTTTGCTGTCACATAATAGATATTTAAGAATTGGCTGTTGACTGTGGAGTACCATTTCTGCACAGTGTGGGCTAGCATGAGGGTGATGTAGCAAATCCTTGGTGATCTCTGCAACTGCCACAGAAAGGGAAACAATCTCAATGGGTGATCACTAGCGTTATAGACACACACACACACAAAGAATCTCAAAGTTTGATGCTCTTGTGTCATTTTTCCCTTTATAATAAAATTGGAAATTGCCTGACAATGATTTTTGTTAACATTAAGAGAGTTTATTTGAAATACTATTTAAAGAAATAAAAATTCCTTCTTAAAACTTTTGATAGTATTAAAGTGTCATGGAAATTTTTACTATTTTTTTGTTGTTTGTGATGCAAAGACAGAACAAACTTGATGACCTTAGAATTAGTGGGCAGTTTCTCAGTGGTTAAGATACCTGCTTCTTACTGGGTGGGTCACATATTTTAGCTTCAGCTATAGTTATCTACAAGTAGAGAACTATTCCAGTAATACTTGGTCTTACTATCCATTTGGAGCCCTTCTAGGAACAATGAAAGTAGTAAATCTATTTTAATGCTATATTTTTATTCTGGATTATTCTTCTTCAGTGAAGACATTATACAAACAAAACCCAACTCTCTATATTTTAGAAATCCTGGGAATAAAATATCCATGAGCTATTTTTTTCTTGTTTTGTTATAAATGAATTTGTTGGGAAGGGACTGACATTTATTTGGCTAATATTCTGTGTTCTCCTCTTTGAAAGAGTACAGTTACACATTGTCTTTCTTTCTAGGCAAACGCTAAGACATTGGATTGAAGGAACCCAACCAAACTTGTCGTAGATAATACTTGAATATCCTCAATTTAAATTCTTGGAAAGAGAGACACTGTTCTTTTTCAAATCTTTTATGTATTTTTTTCTGAGCTTAACAAAACATGTTCTAAACCCCTATGTCCCCAGACAGCTTGACTTTTCTTTATTTCCTTAATCAACTTAAGTACCTTAAGAGCAAAGAGCAAGCTTACAATTCCTTGTAAATATGTTAAGATGACTTCTTCTTGGATGAAATTTATATAGAGGGCAGAGCATCAAAACTGGGAAAGTATGAACTGAATGCAAGATACCAGACATTCCCTAAACAGAGGCCACAGAAATACTGAGAATATCCTACAGTGCTTTTAGCAGCTCTAAAGTGGAGATGTACCTGCTTGTCACTATTGGCATGACAGTAACCAAACTACAGCTGGTAAGATATTCGTTAGTCTTGACAGTAGAGAGTTGATTTTCTGTAATTATAAGGAATTCCTTCAGGCCACGTTTGCATGTTATGCTCAGATACTGTTCGTCCTGAAGTTTAAAAAATATATTCAGTTTTAAAGTGTTTGGTGGCATATAATTTTAAAGGCAATTTAAAGACTAGTTTTGAAGAAATAAGTATTTCTAGAAATATATAGTGCAAAATGATTGATTTGATAGACTACTTTCCTTTCGGCATCCATATATTAGGATACGTAGCTCTCATTTGAAAAAAAGTTCAATTTGTTGCGTCAGTATACATGTAATATATTAGAAAACACCTTCTTACTTGCAGTCAAATATGTTAAGGGCAGATCAGTGCTCTCTTTCTTTTCTTTTTCTTTCTTCCTTCCTTCCTTCCTTCCTTCCTTCCTTCCTTCCTTCCTTCCTTCCTTTCTTTCTTTCTTTCTTTCTTTCTTTCTTTCTTTCTTTCTCTTTTTCTATATTTGAGGAAAGATTTACCTTATAGCCCAGGCTATTCTTACACTCCCAAGGAAATTGTCCTTCATCTAACCTCTCCAAGTCTATGAATACAGGCATGGAACACTTTGGAGTCACTTTTAAACACACAAATAGACAGTTGAGCTCAGAAAAGCCCCAGAGGTTTCTGCATTACAGAGGGTCTATAATCAGAAACAGAAGATGGTGATATTCCAGGGTGAATTGTTACCTAGTAAAGAAAAATTGTAAGAGAGACCTTTTGTGTTCAGAAAGAGAAGAATAATGGATGGGAGAAGGGGCTGAGGTGTTTTGAGAAACAGCCCCATCACAGATGTGTAGAATAGGCTTTGTCTTTCCAGAGGTATACAAACAGAAAGTGTGTCCACATCTAAACATACAACAGTTTAGGCAGCTGAACCTTCACTCCTGGATGAGAAAATGACATTCTACTGAAAGAGAATGTTCAGTGATCTCTCCTGAATCAGCCTATGCATATTCAGTGTATTTTATTATTTAGCAGAAGAGGAATCAGGTTTGGATCTCCACATTTTTAATCAGAAAATAGACAGAAGGAAGGATTAGGGTACAGTGTGGAAGGAAAAAGGGCTTTGAATATGGGTATACTTTCTTCAAAGGGAAAACATCTCTGTATTTATGCTAGTGTGTCAGTGCTGAAATGTCCACTCAGAAGACTCGACAATTCTGTAGTCAGGTGAACTGTCGAGAAAAAGTTGTTGTGTTCCATAGTAGATGACTTGGTGCCTTTTATTGCATATATGGGTAGAAGATGAGGTGCATCAGTTATGAAATAACAATCCTCTTATATAAATGGTCTGATTTAGTAGGCTGTTTTAGTATATGTTATTTCAATACTATTCTTTGTAATTCAGTGATTGAATTATAAATAATCTGAAAGATTAATTTGACACGTCCCCTGAGTGGACAACAGCAGGAGGTGGGTGTGAACAAGACAGACACGGGAAGTCACTGTGACTCCTTCAGAAGCCTTTCCTTAGTTGCTTCTGCCAATTTACACACACACGAAAGGCACACTTCTTTGGGACTCACTGTCTTCCAGTCACTGTATGTGCACTTATATGGAGAAATGTGACTGGAGTACTTGTCTACTCTACCCAGGCGAATGACTAGGAATTATGAGAAGGGGTCACAAAGGGCTTCCTAGCACACTACTTTAGCCACTGTCTACCACCACACAGGTACCCCCAGACTCAATGCCATCACAAGTCTAGGCCAAATGTCTGTTTGTCTGTTTGTCCTGACCCCCGGGTTATAGACTTGGCCTGATGTGCTATGAATGCTTTATTTCTCAGGAAAGGCTTTGACTATGAGAACTAGATAACCTTCAGATTTTCATTTATTTTAGATGCTTATTTAGCATCAACCATGTGCTAGATATTAGTACCAGGCACTCAGTGGAAGTAGTAAACAAGGAAAAAGAAAGACCTGCTTTATTGTGGCGTTTCTTGTAGGGAGAATAGAAAATGGATAGAGAGAGGAAAGGAGGAAAGGGAAGGGGAGGAGAGAGGAGAGAAGATAATATCAGAGAGTAAAAAACTAGCAAGGAAAATGAGTCAATTTTGTGTCAAAACCAGATTGGTAGTTGAGTAGGAAACCAAATAAGTGACATTCTGGTGTGTCTGCATTTGATAATGTAAAAGAGATCAGGGCCATTACAGGAATAAGTTTTTATTTCTAGACATGATTACTAACTGCTGGAATTTCATGCTTATAAGTAAGTGTATTTTTTGCTTGTTTGGCTGGCAACCTGATTTCCAGTTCCAGGCTCCACTGGACTCCGTCTCTCTCTGCTGAGCACCAAAACACCTGACAGCGTGAAAACAGTTCCCATGTATTATGATTTCATACATTCTGAAATTTCCTCTATGTATCGCTAGCCTCAGGAAGCAACTCAATGCTGTATCACTATACTAGAAATTGTAGACTTGAGAACATGTTCAGTGGAAATTCTTCACCTGCAGTTTTAAAAGTTATAGGATTATATTGCGTCAACAGCTTAAATTATTGTTGGAGTCAAGTATAACCACAGTAAAGTACGATCTAAAGATGGTAAGCGCTTCTTTACCCAGTGTCTTTTCCTCCTGCGCGTTCAATTAAAGGCAACTGTTCTTCGAATTTTGTTTTTGTTCTGTGTATTTCAAAAGTCCTTAGCAGATATGTAGAGTGTCCCTTTCACTCTTACTGTTTTACATAGTATGCATTTTTAGTCCTCTTTCCTTTTTTGTGCCCTCTTCCTGGGTTTGTAGACTCTGCTCCCTAGATACCTGTGAGTGTACACAAAGTGTGTGGAGACGCCACTGGTGCTTTCCAGTAGACACAACCACCTGCTCTGTGAGGATGTGGGCTGTTTTTTACATAAAGTTTGAGCTGTTCTTAGGCTTTTGTTACTGCAGCCAATAGTGTAAGCCATAGCCCTGTGAGTCCTGTGTGCTAGCCAGTGTGTCCTTCACAGGGATTCCTAGAGTTACTTCCAAGGTAAATCACTCTCTCCTCTCTCTCTCTCTCTCTCTCTCTCTCTCTCTCTCTCTATATATATATATATATATACACACACACACACACACTCTGGAAGAGATGTGTCTGGGTGCTTCCAGTTCCTTAATTTGGCAGTATGGTTTCAGCCTTTCAGAGGGTTTGCCAATTAAGTAGGGAATGGTATTTTGGTAGAATTTTAATTGTTTTGTGTTTCCTAGCTTTCCAAAGAAACTTCTGGCCTTCAATTTCTGTTCAGTTTTCTCAGGTCAGTATTCTATCACACTTAAAAACAGAGATGTCCCTTTATTTTTTTATTTTATGAACTCTTTATATTTAAAGATATTACCACTTTAATGTTTTCTCAATCTGCCATACAAAATCATTTTATGTTATATGTTTATGTTCATTCTTTTCCACATTCTTACCTCCAAACATGATTACAGGAGGCAGATTTTCCTACCTTCAAATCACATTAGCCTTGCATTACTATAGCACAATACCTGATGTTATTAGCAGTCCCAATCTGATGAGAGAACACATTGTGGGGGAAGGGAATCGGACTCACCTCACATGGTGTTGAATAATGCTTGTCACTTCAGCAGGGTCTGCACTCTGGACACGGTCGCTGGGGATTTTCTAGTTATGTCAATTGAGATGAATAGACCCACCCTGGTTTATGTCCTGGACCTCATACGAGGAAACCTTGAACTGAACATCAGAAACCCCTTTCTGATCATGACAGCGAGAGTCATGTCACCAACTGCCTCATGCTTCTGTGGTCCACATTTCCCCAACATGATGGTCTGTACCCAGGACTGTAAGCAAAAGAAATCCTTTCTCCCTTAAATTGCTGTGTTTGTTTACTTTTTTGTTTTTCCAGGCAGGGTTTCTCTGTGTAGCCCTGGCTGCCCAGGAACTACTCTGTAGACCAGGTTTTCTTCGAATTCAGAGATCCGTCTGCCTCTGCTGAGTCCTGGAATTAAAGGTACATGTCACCAACGTCCATCCTAAGTTGCTTTTGTTGGGGTATTTTAACACAACAGAAAAAAAACCCTATATACTCACTAACAGGGAAATAGAGGAGAGAGAGAGAGAGAGAGAGAGAGAGAGAGAGAGAGAGAGAGAGAACAGAAGCAGAATGGGCAACAGTTCCTAATTTTTGAGAGGATATATGCCCAATTACTTAGGTGTGTCCCATAAGGCCCCACCTATTGAAAGCCTCCATCTTCCAATAGTACCCCCTGGTGACCATGCCTTTAATACACAGACATTTTGGGAACAATTACCACAAACAGCATAGATGACAAAAGAAATTACCTATGCTAATTTTCAGCACCACAGCATGGACTTTTTAGAATAATCTTGATACTTTGGGAGGCTACTCTCCTGTCTGGTGAAAGCAGCACACGCAGCTTTTACATTTTTCCTACTAGATCATCAAGTTATTGCTATGTCACTTACTAAGAAACTTGAGTTTCCACTCCTGAGATTTTGTAAATTATTGATATGAAATGAAATTGACTTCTGAATTTCCCATTTATTCTAGTAATCCATCTAGATTACTAGATGCAACAAATTCCATGTTATTGTGAGACTTTTCTCATATTTAATGACTGCTGAGACTACAAGGCCCTTTCCCACCTTTTTCAATATTTGTGTTTCTTCAAGTGAACCAGTTAACTTTTCTAGTTTTAAAAAGAATGCTTAAAGCACTTAGTGTTATCTTATTAAATATGCACACTACCTCAGGGAAAACTATCTCTTCATAATACTGGTTTTACTCAGTACCTGATAAGCATTTCCATTCATTTAGGTTCAGTTAAGATTTTTTTCTCTTCTTCAAGTTTAGACATTCTTATTGGAAATTAGTTCAAGCACTTACTGTTCTCTCTATATTAATTACTGTATTTATTAATTGTCAAGTTAACTTTCTTTTTTGCCATATATTATATTATATCCAGTTATGTATATATACAATTATGACATTGCTTTTTATATGTTAATATTACATAATTTGTGACTATATCAATTTCTTATTTATGGAAGATATTTTTAATAATTATATTTTTAAATTATATCATGTTTTATGATTTAAAACATTTAAAAATATATTTTGATCATATTCTTCTTCTCCTCCAAGACATTCCAGATCCTCTCCCCCCGTCTACCCACCCAACTTTAAGTTATTTCTCAAAAATCAAATCCCAGTACAGTTATAGCACACCCAAACCAAGAAAACAAAACAAAACCACACCTATAAAGAAACATAACAAAACAAAAACCCATCAAATTTTAACCAAATAAAAGCACATACACACATACACACCAAAAAAAAAAAAACCTATGGAGTCCATTATATGTTGGTCAACTACTTCTGAACATAAGATATGACAGATTTTTTTGAGAGAATTTTAATCTCATTTTCTTTGGGGTTGCATACATCATATTACAGAAAATATCTAATTATATCACTTTAAGATTATAAATGCCACACCATGCCTTAGAGAAGCATATAAACAAAGCTGAATGAAGCCGTATGCAGTGTGCTTGGCACTTACACATGTGGCAACAGCGTACAGTGAAGTCTTAGCTTATGTTTTTGTTTGTTTGTTTGTTTTTTGCAGTCCAGACTAAACATGTTATATACCTCCTTACCTTGAAAAATCATTGGGTTTATTTTAAGAAGGAAACAAGTATAGTTTATATGTAGTGCACATGTAATTTCATGTGTAGTTTCTTAGTTCCTCTTATTGACCGTAAGCTTGTATTTCTCTGCATATATCACTTCATTTCCTGTGGCCTCTACTAACCTACCAGCAGTTTGTTCATGGTGAGAAGCCCCTTAAACACCCAGTAGTTACATTTCTCCCCATGACCCCTAAATGACTTCTTAAAGTAAAATAGAAATACTTCTGAAACCTTACAAAACCCTGTAAGATTTGCACCCCTCCTCTTACCTGTCCATAGAGCTCTAGGATCTCATGTTCTGCTGTTTCCTCTCATTACCACCTATTACCTCATGGGCTTGGCACCCGGAGTCATTCTATCAGATGTTTTACCTCTTCTGATATGGACCAATTGGATCAAATTTCTCAAATGATCACCACTTTTTGAAGTAGCATCCATACCAAGTTAGATGCCTCTTGACCATAATTCTTCTTAATGGTTCTTCAGGTCTCTCCCCAAGTGAATAGTATCACCTGGCTGCTCTTTTGCTTCTGGTATCAATAATAACATTGTTATTGGTGAACGTGTTCTCCCACAGGCTCATCTGTTGTTCTCCAACTGGTGGTACTCCTTTGGAAGTTTCTGGAGAGTTTAGGAGGTAGGCATAGTTGGAGAAAGCAGGTCACCTGAGACATGCATTTCAAGGTTACACCTAGCACTCAGTGAGTCTTCCACTTTCTCTGACTCCTGCCTTCTATGATGTGAGGAGCTGAATGCCTTTCCCACATGCTCCTGCTGTCCTGACATTCTGCCCACCTCCCAGAGCCCAACAATGATGGTATGAAACCATGAGCCTGGATAGACCTTTCCTTTGGGCTCATTAGAGCACACACTTTGTCATTGTGGTGCTGAAGTCAATATACATTTGCATTCAGTACAATATTCATTTGGACAGTACAACGAATGGGAGGCAACAGTGTTCTGGATACAATTGAGGGCTCAAGAGGCTTTGGCTGTTTCCACATGTTCTCCTAATTTTTTCTAAGGCCCTAAAGGTCAGGCAAGGTTACACAAGATTGAGAAAGATGTCAGTCAAGCACATTACCTTAGCTGAGATCAGCTTTCTTCTGCCAACCTTAGACATGGGACAGGTTACAGACACCTGTATGATCAGCATCTATTGCTGAACACATCAACTTTTGTGTCTACAATGAAGGACTCATCATTAGCATGTATTCTACACTTTATTTAATACGTATGATCATCTAACAAATTAAAACTTACTTTTTGTGCACTGCTTTCTACCTCTTAACCTTTACCTCATGAAGGTAGGGAATTTTATCTGCTGTAAAATTGGTTTTTGATAAGCATTTTCTGGATGAATGAAACCACAGATTGTTTCTAAGTTCTGCCAACCTGAGTTAATCATTCGGGACACCTAACTGACATTGCTTTGAGAACTTCATGATCTCTTCACTCCCCTACAGATATCAGCATATAAATTATCCAAATGAAAGTCTCCTTAGAATGTCATATGCCACAGTTTTAAAGTTTCATAGTCACATCTTGTGGGTCCTGTTAAATATCACTTCATTAATGTTGTTATCTCTTAATCATTGTCTGAATTAAAAAGCATTTCTGGGACTCTCTGCTAACCTCGAATTGAAAAGTGTCTTTTGTGTTCAGGGTCTATATCATCAAGGGCATGGAGAGCTAGCTCATATGCTGTTGAGGCAATGTCTCCACTTACATGCTCCTTTATTAACACACTTTATTCTTTCACAACCTCATAACGTATTAACTGTGTATTCGGGTCATTCTCTACCCACTTAACTCTCCCATCCCTATTAGCCCCAACCCCTTCCAAAACTCTTTCTCCTATTTCCTGGTTTTGTTTTTGTTCACTATCTCATGCAGCTTAGGGTCATCTGTGTGACACTGAGTTTGGAACTAATCAGGAAGTTTTTGCTATTTCATCATGACTTTACAGAATCTGTTCATTGACAATAGATCATTAGTAAGTGGTAGGGCTCCTGTGACTCCCATTCATATGATTGGATTGTTACACCTGTAAGAAGGAAAGAGATCTCTCTCTCTCTCTCTCTCTCTCTCTCTCTCTCTCTCTCTCTTTCTCTCTCTCTCTCCCTCCCTCTTCTTCTCCCTCTCCCTCCCCCCCTCTTTCTTTCTCTCTTTTGTCTTCTGTCTCAAGACATGGAAGAAGAAAACCACCTACAGAGGACATGCACAGAGGATATACACAGACTCTGGTCTCACTAACATCCGACAAGGCAACCCTGCTGTGAGAAACAAGCCACTGTTGTATAAGCAATTCAGTCCTAAAGGCCTACAATATTCTGTCATCGTGGTCCAAACTTCCTGAGATGCTTGTCTTCACTAATTTTTAAAGAATTTTTACTTACATTTATAAGTATATAAATAAATACTAGGGAAGTGCCATTCCACCAAAATGTATCCTTAGCCTGGGGTGTTTTTAATTGACTGAAATATAATTGACAACTGAGAAATTATTTCAAAAATTCAGTTTTTGTTTCTGAGACTCCAGGCTGGACTCCAGGGTTCTGGACATCAGACAGTTTGCCAACTAACCCTTTAGAGAGGCGATATCTGAAACAGCTCTAAAACATGTGGCAAACACTTCTTTCCCATCTGAGTCTTGTCTCACTCTCAAGAAGACTGAGGTACAGGACAGGGAGGAGTGAGACAGACGGAGGACTTTCTGAACATAGGAACAGCAGTGAGGCTTTCAGTGTCTGAGCGGTCCTCAAAGGGGTTTGTGGAAGGCAGGCGAAGCCGTAGACATTTTATAGCTTTGTCTTCATAGCAAAAAAGAGAGTAATTCCAATTGCCTCTTAAATCGTGATTAAAATAAATAGTTGGGTCTAACTGGGGAGAGATGAAGAAGCCCTTGGCAGGCTCTCTTGGCTCTCTGTGTCAGCCTTGGAGAAAAGCATTCTTGTTCTGGAAGCCTTGTCAGGAAGTGGCTCTGGCCAATGGGATTTTTCTGATCCTGTGCCCAGACCATGGTGACCCATTGAGCCTTCCCAGCTGGGGATTCTTTATCCCTGTATAACTCATTTTAGGGTCTGCCTCTCTTGGGTCCTTATCATCATAAAAGCCAGTGTTCTGCCCAAAGTGGGGACTGAAAAGCTTTCTTTTTATTTTAAAATTTCCCAGTAGCTCTTTGCACAAGAATATGGGTACCCCACTCACCACCCAGAATAAAGCTTATCCATGTAATGACTGCCCCTTCCTGAGAACTAATATTTTTAAATTACTTTTATTATGTAACGTTGTAGCTTAAAAGCAATTAGAAAGATAATTATTTCTGTGACTTTACTTATTTGAGAATATTTTACATTTGTCAACTAAACCCTTCCATTAAAATACATTTGTCAACTAAACCTGTCCATTAAAATCTGAGATTGTAGGTGACTGCCACTGCTCTCAATTACCCACCAGATCTAGATGGTAAAATACAGTTGCTGAGGACACTACACAATTGACACTGAGCTAGAATCATCCTCAAGGCACACTAACTTTCATAATGTTAAAAGGTTCTGGGGAGAAAGGTCATCAAAAGTTCTCATCCAGCTATGAACCCTGTTAGCTACAATATCAACATGATAGCCATGGTATGTCTACTCCCACAATAGTGGTATAATTGTTATGGGGTAACTGACCATTTTCGGACTGTAGTTTAAGCAAATTCCACATGAGAAATTTGTATGGGGTACGTTAAACCTTGTTAAAGTTCCGTGTCCTAGAGGAATCTACTATTGTTTTAGTAAATAGACACTATGTTAAACTGCCCTCTAAATATTTATGATTATACCCATGGATAAGAGCTGCTCTCGGCTTAGGCCAGAGATGTGTCTGTTTGTAGTAGACAGTGGCTAATTGCAAAGACCCGTAATTGGTTAGTGTGCTGAGAACAAGTTGAGTGCTCAGCCCTAAAGGTGACATCTATCATACCCCCCCCCCACCACCACAGGGCTCACAGAATATTGAAGAAAAGGGGGCAGAATGCATATGAGAGCCATTCCCAAAGGATGGGAAGGAGGTCTGGGGAAAACCATCTTCTGAATACAAGGGTGTTGTATCCATGAATCATAGCAGCAGTGCTACCTGCACGAGAGCAGCATAAGAGTGGGCCCCTCAATATTCCATCATGGGTAGGACAGGCCACGCCCTCCCATGAGGAGCTATAGGCAGTTAATGGTTGCTGAGGGAGGTGAGTCACATTTTTCAGTGCTGTGGTCACTGAGAAGTTGCCCTTGCTGAAGTCAATGCCCTCCCACCTATGCTCATGTACACGGACAATCCTAAATAAATGTAATGGGGCACACAGAAACACACACACACACACACACACACACACACACACATGCAGAGATAGGGTGGGGAGGAGACATGAAAATAGGAGGGGAGAAGAGGATTCTTTTTGGAGGTAGAGAAGGATAAAAGATATGTGGGGGTATGATACAAATACATTATATGTGAAATTATGAGAGAATAACAAAGTCAGACCAAAGGTATCCTAGATTGTCACATTTGATTATTTAGCCCATTCTCGGTCGTTGTTGAAGAAGATGTTGTAAATATTCAATTCTGCAATAACTGAATTAGTGTCAACCCATAAATACTAAAAAATCCAATAATTCTCTCTTCACTTGTGTCCTTAAGACTAAGATTCCTTAGCCTCTGCAGTAGCAGTGAAAGTGGTACTGAAGATTTTAAATTTATAATTTGCAGTCCAATAATAAATGACTCACTTGATAGTAGTCGTGCTGCTTCAGTTATTCGAAAGTTTGAGTCATCCTGACCCTCTAGTGTCACTTATTTTCATCAAATGAGCATTTCACTCATAGATATATTTAAATCCAATGTAAAATCCTCTCTGCTTTCCCTTCTGTAACATAATTTTAATAGTCCCATCTGTAACAGTAGTCCTTTTTTTGTCCCCAAATCCAATGGCTGACAAGTTGTTTGCCTTTAAATAGATGAAAATAGCCCAGTGAGTAAAATGGAAAACTCCAAAGATATTTAAATATTGTTATAATGATATTTTCCTAAATCTTGCTCACTACATCTCTGCAATTGAGACATATGTATTATGTCTCACCTGAAGTTACTTAGGCTTAAGTTTTTTGGCATGTGGACATTTATAAATGCATATATATGTCCATGCTGGTAAGCATACAGATAGTGATGAGATAGTTTATGTTTATAGTGAGACCAACATTTTATTCAACATTTTCATTTGTTAAAGCTTTTTTTTATCCCTTTCTTTCTGCTCTTGGCTGATTTTTCTAAATATCTAATTTCTAATAACCAGGAGTCCTAGATTACTCTATGAGCTAGCCAAGCTTCTAAATGTATGGCAAAATTAAAAAGCATCCAGGCAGCCTATGAAATAATATGAAATGATTTACATAAAGTCAAAATTTGGCTTAACCATCCCTTATTCCAAAGCCACTTAGGGACACACAGAGAGAGATATACAGACACACACACCATCACCAGCAGTACTGCCATTTAACTCCTCCAATTATTAATTACCATTTCTGTGTTTTCTGCTCATCTTTTTTCTGATGTCATATCACAGAAACTAGGAACTTACAGCATTAAAGAAATGAGCATCCAATAGTCCTTCCAGCAAACTAGGAAAAAAGATTCCTATAACAAAAATAAGTTGATCATTTCTTTTCCTATCCCATTTCATTTATTCACCTTCACCACTCTTTCTGCTTCTATCCAAGAGTGTTCCATACTCCACATAATAGCAACAGCTTTAATGGGATGCAAAGCCTGGCCCTTCTTACACAACAATATTTATTGGATGCGACAGTCACAAGAGGCTACAATTACATAAAAGCAAAGCCTTTTCCCATCATCTTAGCAACCCAGATCAGCTGAATTCAATTCACTAAATTCTCTTGTTAGCAGGCAAGAGAGGCAATTAGTTCAGACACAGCCATGGCTACACTCTGAAAAGAAGTCCACCTGAGGCAACTGCTCTTCTCTCACTGTTTCCTCTTTCTCGTGAGCTTTTGGAATGTGGACCTAGAGGACTCTTACAGCATTGGGCCAGATTCCATGCCTTCCAGCTCTGTAGAATATTCTCTCTGAAATGTACCTGGAGGGCTCCCATCTTTGGTGTTCTTGTTCACTCTCTTTTCAAGGATGACAACATGAGTTATGGGAAGAGAGGGAGCCTGGACAATCACCAGTGCCAGGCAGTGACACACCAGAGACAACCTTGCAATAAAATTTTTGTTTGCTTTGTTCAGATATAAGATCAAAAGTGTCCTGTGGTGATTTGACTAAGGCATCTCTTCCCACCAGAATTAGTGACAATAGCTTCCTTTCCCTTAAGACAAAATGCCTGAATAGGTGTTTCTGTAGGTAGTTTGGTTGTCAACAACACACACATGAAGAGGGAATCTCAGTTGAGGAGTTCACATCCATCAGAGTCTCCTGTGGACATGCCTGAGGGATATTTTCTTGATTAGTGATTGATGGGGAAAGGCCCATCACATAGCAGGCAGTACCATCCCTGGGAAGGTGGGCCTGGGTTGTATAAGAATGCAAGCTGAGCCAGGCATGATGAGTAGTGAGCACAGTGTTCCTCTCAGCTTCAGTTCCTGCTGTGAGAAAATGTTCTTGTACACTGTGAAGATTTGTCACTCAGTTTAGTAAAATTCTGATTGGCCATAGCTAGGCAGGAAGTATAGGCAAGACAACCAGACTAAGGGAATTGTGGGAAGAGGAAAGTCTCCAGCCAGATGCTGAGGAAGCAAGATGAAAATGCCTTACTGAGAAAAGCTACCAAGCCACATGACTAAACATAGATAAGAATTATGGGCTAATTTAAATTGTAAGAGCTAGTTAACAATAAATCTGAGGTAATAGGCCAAACAGTTTATAATTAATATAGGCCTCTGTGTGTTTCTTTGGGACTGAATTGCTGTGGGACCACCAGGACAAAATCTTCCATCTAAAAGTTCCTGTCTCTAGGTCCCTTTCTTGAGTAACTCTGAAGATGAACAGTAAGCTATAAGTCAAGCCCCTTTCTTCCCTATGTTGCTTTGACTACTGTCTTATCACAGTAGCATAGATGCAAGCTAGGGCAGTTGTCATTTACTGAAGTCTGTAGTTCCTAGTACTGTGGAAAATATTTAACCCTTATAAACTGCTGTGAACAACCCACTCAGCCATTAATAAACCCTCTACCCAAGTACACTGGGTGCTTTGTTTCCATCCTTATTGGTCCCTTTGCATTAGCCTCCAGGTTAATAGTTTTACCTGTACTCTTCTTTAATTTTGGTTTGATTTTTGCTCCTTTAGGTACCTTTTTATTTCTGGGCCACTTTTATATTGGAGGAAAGTTACAAAGAAAATTTCCTGTTTCCATATGCAAGTTCCTAGTTGTTTAAACACAGCAACTTAGATAGACAAAGGCTCGGGTATTTATCCTCATTTATTTCACTCTACATGGAACTAACCATATTCATCCCTTCCCCCTCAAGTTCTAAACAAGTCTTTAACTTTCCCATTATATAGTATGAAACACACTTTTCAAAACTCTATTCAAATAAATTTTATCTACAGAAAACTCATATAGCAGTTTTGAAATTGTGATGTACTATACAGTACAAAGTCACTAAAACAATATTTTAAATTCTCTTCCTAGATAGAAGTAACAATTGTGTATCCTTATGCAGGTGATACAATGTTTTGACCAGTGTATATTCTGTGGACTGAATCTGGTTCTCAACATGGGGCAAGAATTTCCACATTAAGCCTGAAAAAGCTTTTTTTCCACTAAACACTCAAATAGTGTTTATGAGCAGCCAGCAACATGCTTCTTTGTTGTGGCATGGACCTAGAAACTCCAGAGAGTTACGGTAAAAAACATTACTCCCTCCAATACCTCCACCACGAAGCTAATCTCTCAGGAAGCCAAGGAATGGGGCGGATCCAGTCTCCAAAGCTGCGACTTTAATCCTAGCCATACTTCTTAGCAAATTAAAGACTCATGTAATCAGAGAAAGAGGGATATAGAGTAAAGAAAGATTCAGATAAAAAAATCAACAACCTCTAAACAGTTTGCAGTGTGTTTAAAAATATACATAGGCTTGAGAGAGAAAAGTAAAAAGGATAGAGTTAGACCTTTAATAAAAAGAGAAAGAAATAGAGTACTTGGGTATGGGGTCACATAACTTTAATCCCAACTCTTGGAAGGCCCAGGCATGGTGGCTCACACCTTTAATCCCAGCACTTGGGACAGGCAAAGGCAGGTGTATCTCTGTGAGGGTCAGGCCAACCTGGTTTACAGAGTGAGTTACAGGACAACCAAAGATACACTGGGAAGCCCTGTCTCAACAAACCAAAATTTAAAATGAAAATTAAAGAAATGGAGTAAGAAAAAAAATAAAGCCATGTAAAGATGGAAAATATACAGAGAATCTGTATAATGTATGTTACTTGAGAAGAGATTTTGCTTTTATTTCTATAGGAAATGAGAGGCTGTGGATTTATTCTGGGTTAAGAAAAGTAAGGTTTGATCAAGGAAGACCCCCTGAAAAATCTCCAATGGGAATGGGTGGCCCAGATGATCAAATGTTTCACAGCGCCTCTGTTGCAGTTTCCTCTGAGATCTACATCCAGAACAGCTTCAAGGCTACTGAGATGATCCAGCCTCACAGAATACTCAAGTAAGAACTTGACTATAACCCGAAATTTTCTTTGGGTCTCCATAAGATTATCAGTGCCCCCAATCAGCAGTAAGTAGCTTAGAAAACTATGCACATATTCCCAAATAATGTGTTATGGATGTTAGTGTAGGTTACAAGTTGTTGATAATGGTCAGGAAAAAGTTAAAAAAAACAAGATTAAATTCAGAATTCTTGTTTTGAAAAGAAAAAAAGGGGGGGGGAGTGCTGTGGGATATTGCTCTTGTACCCTGTAAAGATTTGTCACTCATACTGGTTTAATAAAAGGCTGATGGCCAGTAGTCAGGCAGGAAGTATAGGCAGGGCAACCAGAATAAGAGAATTCTGGGAAGAGGAAAAGACTCAGTCTATAGTCACTACCTAGAGGCAAAGGAAGCAAGATGAAACTGCTGCACTGAGAAAAGGTACAAAAGCCAAGTGGCTAAACATAGATAAGAAATATGGGTTAATTTAAGTTGTAAGAGCTAGTTAATAATAAGGCTAAGCTAATAGGTCAAAAAGTTTATAATTCATTTAAGCTTCTGTGTGTTTCTTTGGGAAAGATTGGCTGTGGGACCTGGCTGGACCGAAACTTCCATCTATACCATCTTGCTGACTTGATCCTCCAAACCCTTCTTTATTTTAATGTAGTGCACCTGTGCATGCGTGTGAGGTTTTAGTGTGGGAGATAAGGTGGGGAACAGCAGGTATCTGGATGGGCAGATGCATGCATGGTGACCAGAGGACAATTTTGGGTATCATGCCTCAGGTATGTTTCATATTTTTTTTTTGACACAGAATCTCTATGGCCTGTAATTTTGCCATGTAGGTAGGTTAGCTAGTCTGTGAGCATTCAGGGAACTGACTGCTCAATCCAGTCAATTGCTGGAGTTTCAGGGGTTCTGGGGACCTGAACTCATTCTTGCATAAAAGGCAATTACTTTACTGGCAGAGTCGAGTCATCTCCGCAGGCCCTGGAGTGGTCTCTTTAGAACCCAAGAACCATTCTACTGTTCCCGTGATTTAAATGCCTTTTGACCACTGCGGTCAGAGTGCTGGATGGTGTGGCTTTCACTGATCTTCCAAATTCATCCATGTCTCATCTCCTGCTAGCCCAACTCCAGCTATGATGGCTTTACTTCATTTCTCAATCATATTGAGTTCTCTGTTTTCTCAATACCACATTAACAAACATGTCCCCATATCCATTCTGCTTTGTGCTATCCCTGTGACTAGTTTTTTGTATTCAGTGGGTTTCCCTATGTGTTAGTGTAGTAGATAGGGCTCACCTGCAGTAACAAAATCCATCGTCTTTTTATCACAGAGCATATCTCCCTGCAAATTTCCTTGACAGTACCTATCACAATTTATATTAACCACACTCATTTTGTCCACCCGTTTACCCATTTTCTCATCAGTGTAAATTTAATAACTGAAGAGATTGTCCTTATTTCATGCACTGTGTGCTTAGTATCTCAGACAGTGACAGGATACAGTAAATACTCAATAAATATTTATTAAATGAACACATAAATGAAATAGGGTGAAAAATTGTTTCCAGATATGCTCCATGCCAGCATTCCTTAGGGCAGAGAAAAATAAAGAACAATTACTCTTGGAGAGTTTAGGGTATGGTTTATGAGCTCCTGGGGTTTACATTTATTAAAACCTCCCTGAACTTCAATCTGAGTGCAATTTGAAGTTCATAAAGAAGCAGAGAAGGGCAACAACACCAAGCACTGTTCTTATTCTCCAAGTTCCCGAGTGATTTTGCTGTTCTCAAGGCAGAGAAAGACATTCATGGCACACAGGTGCTATCTAGCACTGCATTTGGGGAAACATTCTCCCTTCACTGCAGCTAATGGGAACATCATAGACCAGACGTCTTTACCGAGAGAACTCTTTCTCTTCCCTTTCATGACGAAGCAAGAAAGCACTGAAGAATTATCAACCTTCTACAGTTCTTACTAACCACACAGCTTCCTTTCCTTCACCAAGAAGTATATGGGCAGAAGCAGAGCTCTTTAGGTCACATAAAAATATTTTCTTACTTAGGAACAGCAGTGTGTGAAGTGAGACTTCAATCCAGAGACATCTGCTTCCAGGGGAGATGAGGTACTAAGTAGTGATATTGCCCCTTGCTTCATAGATGTAAAAGGATGTGAAAACTGTTTTCAAGAATTTGGAAGTCAGACAACAAAAAGCAATGCTGACCAGGAGACCAGAACTATATAAGGTGGGCCTGAGCAGTGCGCCGACTTCCTGTCTGGAATTTTGAGGTCGTAATAAAGGAAGCAAACCCCAGCTAGAATCTGGAAGTGTTTTTGAGTTGAAAAGAGAAATCTGAGAGATGAAACTGTTTCAAGTAAGCAAGAGAGCTCGCTAGCATTCAAGTAGGTCTTGAATATAGAGGGCCTTGGAGGTCTCCTTCAGGTCTCTCCGTGTAGTTTAGTAAACATCCAGCTGAGGGCATGGGGAAGTGCCTGAAAATACAGTCAATGGTCCTTGAATGAAGGCTGAGAATACGGCCTGGTCCACAAGACTGAAAAACTAGCAACTCTCAGGACATCAAAGGAAGAATTGAGAAGCCACATCTGATTTGAACAAATACATCTATTCCACAGTAGACCAGATCATACACACCTCTAGAGTGTACATGAATGGCTGAATAAAATACATCACTTTCTGGAACACATCTTTTTTTAATATTTATTTATTTATTATATATACAATATTCTGTCTGTGTGTATCTGCAGACCAGAAGAGGGCAGCAGCTCTTGTTACAGATGGTTGTGAGCCATCATGTGGTTGCCGGGAATTGAACTCATGACCTTTGGAAGAGCAGGCAATGCTCTTAACCACTGAGCCATCTCTCCAGCCCCCTCTGGAACACATCTTAAACTTGGGGTCATGACCCCAAATGGGGTCGTGCAACCAAATGTGAAGTGAGAAGGGAATTGACAACAGTAGAAGTTTCCGGAACATGCCATGAGCACAACTAACTCACAATCAAACAGGAAATAAACTTGAAGTGTTTGGACAACACCTCCTGTTGGTGCACAGCACAACATCACTGTGGCTTTTTTCTGAGCACACAACACCCACACTCCTGTTGGCAGTGCACAGTACAGCTTCACTGTGGCCTTCCTTCTGAGCATACAACATCCACACTTTGTACTGCATGTGCTCCCAGGCCACACAACACCCACACATACTACCCGACATGCCTCTGCTGAGGTTTGAGATTTGTGTGCAATGGATTGCAGCATTTTTACATTACACATAGAGTTTCACGCTCTCACAGAAGCATCACGGTTTGATTATGGAGAGCTAAGATTTACAGTTTTCCTATTATCATTCTTTGCCATGTTAGCACCAGATTGGTTCATCATTGGCATGCACCATCAGAATGTCTGATTTTAAAAGCTGCCGTTTGAATTGCTGATTTGAGTTTAATAAAGATTGTGTTTAATTAATTTTGACTGCAGATTAAAATGGGATTTTGAACAATTTCTGAAATTCCCCCATCACACAACTGCCATTTATAGCATGTATTTATGTAAAGCAGTGTTCTCAGTGTTTACAATTATAAAATCGACTTATTGATCAACTTGGAAAACATTGAAAATGCTTCGCATCCTGCAGAATCAAATACTCAGTCAAGGCTTAATGACTTAATTGAAAATAACCACATCCATCTTATGCACATGTAAATTTATTTTTATGTTTAGTGAATGGTAAAATTACATGGATGCTAAATAATTATTTTAAAAGATGTATTTTTAAATTGTGTCTGTCTGTGTGTGTGTGTGTCCGTAGGATCAGAGGCTCCCTGGAGACAGAGGTACAGGTAGTTCTTAGCAGCCTGACATGGGTGTTAGGAACTCAACTTGTGTCCTCAGCAGGAGCAGAATGTGTTCTTAACCACTGAGCCATTTCAAATCATTATTTGAGAATAAAATTCTTTATGATTTGTTATTAGTAGACTACACTGATTTTTTTTTACATACCTGGGTATCTGGGTTGCATAAAAAATTCTGGGACAAAAGGTATTCCAAAATTAATAAAAATGAAAACATGGGATTTAAAATTTTATTAAACGTGACTTGAAAGTTTGTATGCTGATGTCCGGCAGCAGCGGATCTCTGTTTTCCATGCTAAGTAGTAGACTAATAAGAGGAAGCTAACTGCCTGATAAGCAAAGGCAAGGGAACAAAAGAGATCAGAGAAGAAGTCAATGGCAGGGAGAACAGGAGAAAATAGAGAAACCCATGGGCAAAAAACTGTTAGATTAAACCACAGAGACGTCCTTCCTGTCCTGAACTCTGTGCCTTTGTGGAACTTAGAATGCTCAAAAGCCTTCTCAATGCTCTCCTCTGCCCCTCCACCATGCTGTCATACTCCCACTTCCCCTGCCGCTGGAAGGAACGGAAATGGCCTGTGGAAAGTGCTAAGCATCAGTGAACTGTATCTTCTCATTCCTCAAGTGTTCTTTCTCCAGCCACCAGCAGTGTACTGGGGAGCAGCCTCAGGCTCAGGGCTCCTGTCTTTGGCTCTTTTCTCTGGGTCAGGTTCCGTTAAGTGTAGCAGGCCTGCTTTGCTGAGCCCCTTTAACACATTTTCTTCTCATTTTTTAACATGTTTGAACATTTCATACATTTGATCACAACACATTTTAATCATTTTCACTTCCCTTATTCCCCGCTTTTATCCCCCACCATCCCACCGGGACTTTCTTTTCAATGAGTGATTCCTACTTCTCATATCTTCTTTCTGTGTGCTGTTCCCTGAGCTTCTGTAGTTACTTGCCCTGGTGTGGGTGGGGGGCTGTTCAGCGGAACAAAAGCAAGTTGCTGGTGGCCATGCCTCTGAAGAAATGACACCCCTTTACTAGTGTAGGAGGTCCTTCTGTATTTGTGTTGCTTCCATTGGTTATTAAAGAAACTGCCTTGGCCTAGTTGATAGTGCAGAACTTTGATAGGTGGGGGAAGACAGAACTAAATACTGGGAGGAAGAAGGGCAGACTCGAGATGCCATGGATCTCCTGCCTGGGACAGACGCGGGTTAGAATCTTGCTGGTAAGTCACAGTCATGTGGCAATGCACAGATTGATGGAAATGGGTTGAATTGGGATGTAGGAGTTGGCCAATGGGAGGTTGGAGCTGATGGGCCAGGCAGTGATTTAATTAATCCAATTTCTGTGTGATTATTTTGGGTATAAACTAGCTGGGCAGCAGGGACAAACAAAGGTTCCCCTCTCTCAACACTTTGCAAACAATCTTTACTTATCCACGGTCCCTCTGGGAAAAAGGGGAGCCCTATGTGTTCCTCCCTTATCCACGATGAAATGTTGATGGTCCAGTCTTGGGCAGGTAATATGTCTGCAGTGCATCCGTGAATACAATGGTTATTCCTTCCTTCTCTTGGCGTTTGTATTTCTCTGTCTGAGTTTCCCCTCCCTAAGAAATTCCTTCCGAGGACTAAGGTAGTCATCTCTTTCTCACTTCTAAGGTAGTCATCTCTTTCCCACTTTGTACAGATTTTTAAAACTAACCATCTAGTATCTTTAAGATTTCATAAAATATGTTTATTTAAATTTTGTTTTATTACTTCAGATGAAATCACTTATTCCTTGTTACTCCATTTTAGTTAGATAAAAGAGCATTAAGCTTATTTTAATATGAGTGCATTTCAATTAAGTTGGCATATAATTCTGACTTCTGTCTTTGCACTTCTTTCTGCTTGCCCTTTCAGGTTGATAGAAATTTATTTCATTTATTTTTGTGTGTGTATTTTGAGAATTTCATGCATGAATACTATATTTACATTATCTCCCCCCCACACGTTTTCCCCTCCAACTTCTTTGTCCATTTCTTTACTCTTTTTCAAATTCATAATTTAGTCTTTAATATTGTTGCACACACACACACACATGCATGAGTCCATTTACTGTTGTTTGTATGTACATGTGTTCAGGGCTGACCTTTTGGGATTGAAGGACCTGTCAGGAAACTCATCTCTGGAGAAAATTAATTCTCTCAGCAGTCATGGATTGGGTTGCAGCTTTTCATATAGGGGAGGACCTCGTGAAATTCCCCATCCATGTTGGTATGTCCACGGGTATTCTCATTATGCAGGTCTTGTTAGGCAGCTATATTGCTGAGATTTTATGGGACTTTAATTTGAGTTTTTAATTACATTGTCTTCTGTATCAAATTGGACTTTAAACATGCATTTTTTTCTTATTATGCTTCACTAACAATGGCAGCAAAAAAGATGTGTTTGGTCACTGGAGGATAGACTGTATGTAGACTTACAATGATAGAAATATGTTTCCTCAGAGAAAAAAAATATTGTGTAGATATTTGAGGAAACAATATACTATTTCTGACATTCAGTAATGAATTATAGCCATGACATATCAAAGTAAGTATTATAAATGTATTTAAAAGTTTTACAAATTTCTTATTTTTTGATAGTATTCAAATGCTGCATACTCCCAGATTTGATTCAGAAACCACCCACAGAAGCTTATGGTACATACAGAAACATTGTCAGTGTGCACCTGCCCTCATGATACATACAGAGACATTGTCAGTACACACCTGCCCTCATGAATGATATGTACAGAAACATTGTCAATATGCACCTATTCTCATGGTACATACAGAAACATTGTCAGTGCACACCTGCCCTCATGACACATACAGGAACATTGCCAGTGTGCACCTGCCTGCCCTCATGATACATACAGGAACCTTGTCAGTGTTCCTCTGCCCTCATGACACATACAGGAACATTGTCAGTGTGCATCTTCCCTCGTGATACATACAAAAAATTGTCAGTGTGCACCTGCCCTCATGATACATACAGAAACATTGTCAGTGCACACATGTCCTCATGATACACACAGGAACATTATCAGTGCACATCTGCCCTCATGGTACATATAGAAATGTTGTCAATGCATAGCGTGGAGAACCATGAATCATCTCAGAAAGGAGAGATATGCTTTTCTCTTAGGATTTGGGGTTTTTGTCCAGTGACTCTTGAGAAGGTTTAAAAAGGCACTGCTCTCATTTGGAAGCTTTCAGAAAGCAGGGTCCTCCTCACCTCAGTCAGTGGTATCCAGAGGAAGGCAGACTCAGCTGAGACTAAAATTACCCATTCCCATTGACTAGCACAGGATAATGTTTAGACCTTTTTGTGCTTTGGACAACATCACTATTTTTAAGTGACTGAACATGATTTTGGAGTGGTTTTGTGTTTGTCTCTGTGTGCATGTGCACCTGTATGTACATGTACAATTGGAGGCCAGGGGTTGACAACAAGTGTCTTCCTCAATTATTTCTGCACTGATTTTCTTCACAGAGTCCTTTACAGAGCCTGGAGCTCATTGATTTGGCTTCACTGGCTGGCCATCAAGCATGAAGGATCCTCCTGTTTCTCTTCCCAGCCCTGGGGTTATAGACAGAGCTGCTCTGTTTGTATTTGTTACATGGTGCTGAGGACCAAAATCAGGCTTGTACAGTACGAACTTCCTTAACTGAGCCCTCTTTCCAGCCCTGTCTATTTTGATCCGTCACAATTACTAGAGGTTCTTGTTATCAGATGATTCTGAAGTTGTGTCATAGGAATGAATGCTGAGGTTTAGCTCCTGACCATCTTCTAGTTTTTAGAATCACATTTCATTTTCCCTAAGACAGATTAAAAGATTTAAGAATAGGCTAGTTTATTAATACAAAAAGATTAATATAATATAAAATAAACACAACCAAAGGTAGAGTTCTCTAAAGAAATAATTGCCATCATACTGCTTCTGTTTTCTGTCTGTATGTAGACCCTGAGACATAGCTCCATGCATATCTGTAAGCATATATGTACATATATTAGTAATGTATTATGTATTTTCTAGAACATGCACCTAAACAGGCATTTTAATAGGGCTGATGTCTGGAGATTGAAACCCTGCAGCTGAGTAGACACACCTTTTCTTGTTGGCCATCATAAAATAGACATGCCCATGAGTCCAAGCACAAGTCTACCTCCAAAGTGACAATCTATTAGCATGCCATTTGTAAAAGGACATCGCCATATCCCTGTATTCTAGGCATGCTTAGACACATTACAACACCCATGGTTTAGCTTCTATAGCAGAGGCTGCTTCCGTTGTTTGCAAAGGGTCTGGAATTTCCAGACTTCAGGAACTCATAGTGAAAGTATTCATTTTGCTCTCTTTGACCTTTTGTGTGGAGCATGTGAGCATGTCCATTTTCAGAATGACATATGCCTTGAAATTTATTTAATAATTAAGGTTTATTAGTGTTAGTCTGATGAAAACCATACACCAAAAATGTCTCAGAAATCCACAGAAGAATATATCTTACAGCCTCTCATTTATTAGTAGACAGTAATTGCTTTAATAACAATTGAAAGCTAGCTGTGCTTGGCTGAGATGTGTGGGAAGTCTCTTCCTGCATTCATTAATAATTCCAGGCTTCCGGACA
Organism: Neodon shergylaensis; assembly: GCA_025134845.1. Classification (NCBI taxonomy): domain Eukaryota; kingdom Metazoa; phylum Chordata; class Mammalia; order Rodentia; family Cricetidae; genus Neodon; species Neodon shergylaensis. The sequence goes on along the minus strand of JABTXL010001959.1, from coordinate 3,154,131 downwards.
AAAAGTAGTAAGCATTGCTTTTAAAAATTCACAGAGTCACCTGTACTTTTTAATTTTGCATTTGTGGGTGAATTTTTTCCTTAATTCTTACGTTACTATGTATATATTCTTGTTCCTCCTACTAACTTCCAACTCCTTTTTGTAGTGGGAGCTGCGGGCCTGCTTTTCATCCCGCCTGGCTCCCACATGGCTAGCTTTACACTAGAAATAACAACACACAAACTGTATTCTTTTAAACACTGCTTGGCCCATTATCTCTAGCCTCTTCTTGGCTAACTCTCGTACCTGGACTAGCTCATTTCTAATAATGTGTGTAGCACCCCAAGGTGCACTTACCAGGAAGATTCTAGCCTACGTCCATCCTGGGTCAGAGTTCATTGTGTCTGCCGGGGAGAGGGGAGCATGGCCTCTGAGCTCACTTCCTCTTCCTCCCAGCATTCTTTTCTGCCTACTCCACCCACCTAAGGGATGGCCTATCAAAATGGGCCAAGGCAGTTTGTTTATTACCAATGACTTTCCTCCATCACCTTTTAGGTTGAAGTTTTCTGCTTATTTTTAAATAGTAACCATTAGCCATGTGTGTTGCATAAAACTGAGGTATATAGCACTGAAGAAATAATTAAAGGACAAATGAAGGAAGAAAAATATGAATATATGTGGTAAGTGAGTTAACATCATACAAAAAAGAAGCACAATCCATCCTAGCAAACATTGTAATGGATAGGTCTAAAACCAGGCATCCTGATGCTTATCTCAGATCCAACCACTCAAGAGGCTGAGGCAGGAGGATGACCACTTTGAGTCAAGAGGCTGAGGCAGGAGGATGACCACTTTGAGTCAAGCTTTATCACTGCACTATGTCACAAATCACACTGAACTAAACTAAAACAAACCAACAAAAAATCCTACCCAAATACTTATGAGTAACTGGTAATAAAATGTTTTCCCAAAAGTTCAGTTGAGAGGATAAGACAGCCAACTTTAGATGTAAAACAATGGATCTTATTTATTGTTTTTGCAATAGTCAGACAACCTTAGCTTTTTTTCTATTTCCTATTTTCTTCTGGGGAGCAACAAGATCACCAAGAAAGTAATTAGAAAAGCCAGTTTTCTGTGGATGCCACTGATTTTTACTTCTTTGGCATTCAACTACTCGCTATGGTTTAAGTATTTGTTTTTTAATCTAGAGAGAAGAAAAGCGATTCATAATCTGCCTGTTAATGCAGTGGCCTATGGATGTTATGGATGCTTGCAGAAAATAAGTCTGTGTAAGATAATGGGTATTCTGTTGTGACTGTCTCAGGCCTGGAGGAATAATGACATTTTCTTAACTACTCATTTAGAAACTCTGACTTCATGTAAATTTACATCTCCTGAATCCCACTTGAGATTGTAAATACCAGGTGAGCTAAACATGGAAGCAATTACCCAGATAATTTAGAGTTTTATCAGGCTATTGTGTAAAATGTAGATTAGGCACTTCCAGTATAAAATGGCAAAGAATGAACATTCCAGTTGGAGAGCTCTAGCGCTGGACTGAATGCAATTTGCATTGTGAGATGAAAACCAGACTTTAAAGTTCACAGGTTTCATGGTGTGTTGTAGGTGTCAAATTGACAAGGATGGGATCTTAGTGGTTAATTTTTACTGTCACTTTGACTGGACCTAGAATTACCTTGGAAATGTATACAGATAGTAGTATGCTGTGAATATATTTTATTACCATTGGTTAATAAAGAAGCTGTTTTGTCCAATGGTTTAACAGAGTAAAGTCAGGTGGAAAATCAGAATAGAGACATATATATATATATATATATATATATATATATATATATATATAGAGAGAGAGAGAGAGAGAGAGAGAGAGAGAGAGAGAGGGCAGAGTCAGGGAGATGCCAGGTAGTTGCCAAAGGAGAAAGATGCCAAAACAGAAAACTTCACTGGTAAGCCACAGCCTCGTGGCGATACACAGATTAATAGAAATGGGTTAATTCCAGATGCAAGAACTAACTAGAAATATGCCTGAGTCACTGGCTGGACAGTGTTGTAATTAATACAGTTTCTGTGCATTTATTTGGGTCCGAGTAGTTGGAAAATGAATGAGCAGTCTCTGTTTACATGTGGGCATGTCCATGAGGCTGTTTCCAGAAGGGATTAACTGAAGAGGGGATTTCTACCCTGTGTGTGGATGACGTCCTTCTCTTCGCTGGGGTCCTAAACTGAATGAAAAGGGAAAATGGTGAAAGCAGGCCAAGTACTGATATGTCACAAACTATATCAAACTAAACCAAACCAAACCAAATGAACAAAAAATACTACCCAAATGCCTGTGAGTAATACATTTTCCCCCAAAACTCAGTTGAGAAGCTAAGACAGTCAACTTCAGATATTAAACAATGCATCTTATTTATTTTTATTTTTAATTTTATTTATTATTTATTGCAATTGTTGCCCCTTGCTTCTCAACCCTTTAAGATAAGCAAGTGCCAGCTAGATGTTGTAGTCAGTCATGCCTACTATCATGCTACCCTGTGAACTTTGTCCCTTGATCTGTCAATCCAAACAAACCTTCTTTTATTAAAAATAATTTAATACATAGATCTAATCTACATGGGAAGTAAAAAAAGACAAGATCTGCTGAGTAAATTGGGAGCATGGGGACATTGAGAGAGGGTTGAAGGGGAGGGGAGAAGCAGGGAGGGGAGCAGAGAAATATGTAGAGCTCAATAAAAATCAATAAAAAATAATTTGCAGAAGTTATACTGTCGTCTTTGGAGGTCTAGTTTCCATGAATCTCCCAAGCAACTTTCTATTTCTTTAATCCACTGTTTTTGGATATGTTTAGAACTATGCTTTGTTATTCTATGAGAGAGAGAGAGGGAGAGAGAGAGAGGTTCCACCTTCTCACCATCTCCGGTCATGGTGTAAGTGCTAACTCACTGCAACTTTGCTGAAGCCACCAAGTATACCTTTAGAATAATCAGTGAGTTTAGCTCAGTCAACACATAGAAGCACATACGCACACGCGCACACACACATACACACACACACATTTTCAAGTTTGTTACCTAGCAACAGAAGACTGAACATGAATGCAGAAAGAAGGAGAGGGGCCAGTAAACAGCTTATTTATTTAATTGCTTATGAGATCTGGGTTGAGAATTCAGGAGATGAGAAGTTGAAGTCATTGATGGTAGGCTCTGTAAATAAACTAGTGGGCTTGGAGGAGGAGAAAAGAATCAGGGGTTAACCTTGATATATTGGCCAGAGTATCTGAAATGACAATAATGGCACTTAGACTTGAGAAAAATTAAGATAAACACTGAAGAAGATAAACAGTTTAGCTATAATAGTCTTTATATATGTTGAATATGCTATACTAGCATATATCTTTATGCAAATTAAGATATTGCTATTTATATAGTTGTTACAGTTATTGGATACATACTAAAGTCAGGGTGTAGTTAAATTGTGTCCATGGGAGTCACTAATAATCAAGGGATATCAGCATGACAACAGCCGTGATCAACTAGAGATGAAGAGGAAAGTTATGGAATAAATATGGTCCAAAGTGGCACCTTGGTAAATGCAAATAATAAAAAGTAAGGAAGATGACCAAGTGTGAAAATAGGAGACTGAGAAGAAATGATCAAGCTAGAGGGATGGTGGGAATAGCTCTATTTGAATGTGGAGAGTGTGAATTGTTGAATCAATGCTCTTGAAATGACAGGTCATGTGAGACGAGGGTGTGACAACATGAATATCATTTTTAAACCAGAACATATCTGTTAGTGTCAGTGGACTGGTAGATGTAAAAGAGGGGGGTGGGTGATAAAAACGAAATCAACGAAGTTAAAAATGGTTTCATTTCCTTTTACTACTTAGGAGAAATGTATTCAAAGTTGAAGGTGCAAAGTGTTTTATGATAAGCTAGATGATGCCTATCCTGGTGACTTGGATGAGGGTGATCCAGTGAACAGCAGAAATTTAGGTACAGGTGAGTGAGTGGTCTTAAGGAACTTCAGAAGCGAGCTTTTGAAAAGATGAGTGTGTCTGCAGTCTGGAGTTAAGGTGAAGAGTTGGCCTTACCTGTGGCTGTTCATCATGACATAGAAAGGATGCAGAGTCCACGAGCTGGGTGCTTAATTATTACTCAGGCAGAAAGAATCCCTTTTGATTGTGTTCATGTTTGTCCCTGGAATGTTTGGGGGGATTGTTTTCAATGTGTTAGTCAATTAAAGAGAAATCGTCTGAGCAGTGAGTGGGCTAGATATTTGGAGACACATCTGGAATTCCCAGTTTCTGTTCTGTTCATCCTCAGAAAAGTGATGCAGTCCAGGCCCACTGTTCTGATACATCCTAGCTTCCTATTTGTTGTTCAGAAGCCATTGTTATGGTTGAGATGTGGATTCAGTGTATTCTGCACACAGTGGCAGTCCAGAGTGCAGCATGTTCAGTAAGATCTGGTTGGAGATGATTAGGTGCTTTTGGATACTTCCCTGGAAAGAATTAAAATAATTCTCATGGAGACCTAGTTAGGTCACTTAGAGTTTGTTATAAAGAGTTAAGACTTGCTGTCCACACTCTGTCTTCCTGCCTTAATATCTGATTACCTCCCTCTCACAGGTTCTTGCACATCAGAGCCTTCTGACATAATTGACATGGCCAAGGGGTTCCTTAGAAGAGCCCAGCAGACATTAGCATCATGCTATATAGATCTCCAAAACTGTGAGTATATATTATTTCCTGTGTAGGGTAGTTGGCCTCCGGTATTCTGTGATAGCAGTGGAAAATAGACTACTGTGGTCATGAAACTGTTCAGAATTATTGTTGTTGCAGAACTGATGGAGGTAGTCTATGTGAAGCAGCTCCATCGATATCCTTTGGTCACAGATTTAGGATGTGCAACTGACTGAGTTATTGTCTGGGATACCTTATTAGACCCGGTCAAGGCAGGCTACTGGAGTCCCTTTGCCTACCATTGTGAAAGCTTTAATACTGACATATAGCAGAGTTACTGCGAAGATGTAATTCCACAAAAGGAAATGAAACTGCCCTGTACCTGCCAAGCTGTTTGTGCTGCTCAACTGTGTCTGGGTAGCTTCATGTTCTTTGGGGAATTTAAATGATTTCTTTATTAACATTTGGTCTTGCTTCTCCTGCATTCTTGCTAACATGCTTTCATCTATCAAAATGAGAAAGGTGACTTTGTTTTTCTTTCTAGCTGGTTCATTATTTATAAGTGAGTTATATAAAAAAAGGAAGATAGGAAGGCCTTCATCTCATGAATTGTTAGGGTTTTAACTGGTGTCCAAAAATACCCTTGAAGTATTATTGCATTGTATTCTTTGGAAACAAAAAAACTTAATATCTATCTATCTGTCTGTCTGTCTGTCTATCTTTCTGTCTATCTATCTATCTATCTATCTATCTATCTATCTATCTATCTATCT
>JABTXL010001959.1:3102394-3148668 GCA_025134845.1 Neodon shergylaensis | reverse complement strand
TCTATCTATCTATCTATCTATCTATCTATCTATCTATCTATCTATCTATCTATCTTTCTATCTATCTATCTATCTATCTATCATCTATCTATTAATCATCTATCTATCTTTCTATCTATTTATCATCTATCTACCTATGGTTTTAATCCTTTTTTTGTGTTTCTGCATCTGCTTCTATCAGTTACTGGGTGGAGTCTCTCGATGATGACGATGCTAATCTCCTGTCTATGAGTATAGTAGAATATCATTAGAAATGGTTTCTTTGACTGTTTTTTTTTTTTGCTAGTCATGTTTGGTTCTATCCTAAGTTTCCAGGCTATCCTTCCTCTAGTTCCTGGCTCTCCAGGCAATGTCAGGATTGGGCTTCCTCTTGGGGAGGTCTCAAGCTAGATGAATTATTGGTTGGTCACTCCCACAATTTTTACACCACCTTTACCCCAGGACATATTGCAGGAAGGATGAATTGGAGGTTGAAGGTTTTGTGGCTGGGTTGGTGTCCCAATCCCTCCACTGGAACCCTTGCTTGGTTACGGGAGATGGTCTGCTCAGTGTCCTTATTACCCCATTGCTAGGAGTCTTATGGTCACCCTCATAGATTCCTGGGATCTTCCGTTGCACTAGGTTTCTAGCTTCTCCATGAAATGACCCCCAATTCCAGTTTGTCCCTCCTATTACTCTCTCTCTACACCCTTCCCTACCTGATCTCTTCTGTTCCTATTCCCATCCATCCACCTACCCCCAGTCTACCTAGGGTATCTATTTTATTTCCTCTTGCCAGGAGATTCATGCACCACTACCACATCTAAACCTTCTTGTTACTTCGCCTCTCTGGGTTTGTGGATCACAGCCCAATTATCCTTTAGTTTACAGCTGATAAGCACTGTATGTACCCTGATAAGTGGGTACATACCATGTTTGTCTTTCTGGGTATGGTCCATGTTACTCAGGATGATTTTTTCTAGTTTCATCCATTTTCCTGAAAAGTTCATGTTGATATTATTTTAACAGTTGAGTAATGCTCCATTGTGTAAATATACCACATTTTCTTTAACCATTTTTTCAGTCGAGGGAGGGAGGACTGTCCCTAACTTTTGCCTCTTTTTGGGTTACCTCCTACTAAGTTGCCTCATCCAGCCTTAATAAGAAGGGAGGTGCCTAATCTTATTACAATTTGCTATATGTTTTTGGTTGATATCCCTGGGAGGCCTGCTTTGCTCTGAAGGGAAAGGGAGTGGAGTGGTAGATCATGGAAGGCAAGGGAAGTGGGGGGAAAGGAAAGGGGAAAGATGGGGGAAACTGAGGGTGGTATGTAATAGAGAAGAATAAGTAAGTAAAAGAAGAAAAAGCTTCATACATAACCTGTACATCAGATCTTTGGAAGGAGTTTAATCCTTCTATACATTTCAAGTCCTCAGCCACAGTTGGATCCTTGGTGCAAGCCACTATGACCCCATAACTCTTGCATTTGGCATGGCTGAAAATCCAGCAGCATATGAATGAGGCTGACTTCAGCTAATTTGGGAAAGGGGTGGGCATCATTTTGGCCCAGTTCCAGTGTTTGATGTAGGTGTTGCTTTCTATGTGTTGCTTTCATTGGTTAATTAATAAAGAAACTGCTTTGGCCTTTGATAGGCCAGCCCTTAGGTGGGTGGAGTAAACAGAACAGAATTCTCGGAGAAAGAATCCGAGTCAGGCAGTCACCATGATTCTCCCACTCGAGACAGATGCAGGTTAAGATCTTTCCTGGTAAGCCACCACCTCATGGTGCTACACACATTATTAGAAATGGGTTAATCAAGATGTGAGAATTAGCCAATAAGAGGCTAGAACTAATGGGCCAGGCAGTGTGTAAAAGAATACAGTTTCCATGTAATTATTTTGGGTAGAGCTACCAGTGGCCGGGAGCCCCTCCTGGGTGGCAGGAGGTGGCCCGCTGCTCCATCTACAAGTGTTTCTTACTTCCTAGATGTCTGATTCCAGGACAATATGTCAGTATCTAACCCTTTTACAGAAGAGCTTCCCAGGTGCTATGTCCTGGTCCTTTCAGGTTCTCTTTTTTGTCATGCACGTTCCTTTCAAATGAATGGATTTAAAATGAAATTATATTTTTATGTACCTGGAACCTTTAATGGGAGGACACACTCCAAGACACCTTTCTTATTGTTTCAGTGGGAAGTTCCTGGTTTCTTTTCGATGCTACTAATATCTTTAACACTATAGCTGCTTCAACTAAAATTACTGTTTATAGTCCTTGCTCACCAAACTGTAGGGAACCCTAAAAGTAAGATTCCTAATAGAGGTTATGACTTTGCAAACAACTGGAAATAAACTTTTGTATTTTCATCTTGAATCTATACAATAGCACAGTTTTCAAATCATTCTGTTCTGTTTTCTTTCAGTTCTCATTCAGAAATAACCATAGGCCATATGAATACTCTCTTGACATTTTCTCTGCTAAATAAATTAGTCCATTACTAATATATTCAGCCTCAACCAAATTTTCACATCACAAGGAGAATGTAGTCAGATGAGAATATAGTACGAATAACCACTAGATCAATTTCTGATAGTTTTCTTTCCTATTTGAAATTTTGTGAACATAGTCTTTATCATCTACATTTATGTCAGAACTTGGTCTTCAAGTTTTCACTAGAATAACACATTAAGTTCTGCTTATGTTACTATAAGACTTCTCAAACACGCATCTCCAAACTCTTCTATTGTTCTGTAGACAAGTTTCAAAGACCTACAAATCACATGGCCTTGCTTATTATGGCAATAACCATGTTCTTTGCCACCCATTTCTGGTATTATTTTATGGTATTGTGAGGAAATCGATTGCTGCCAGAAACAACTTAAAAGAAGAAAGGTTTCACTATGTTCACAGTTTCTAAGAGGGGTGGCCTCAGTTCTTCATAGCATGGAGTGGACATTAGCAGGACCTTATGGCAGAGGCTCCAGGAAGCTGAGAACACAGTCTGGAATTAGGGAGAGGGATAATCTTATACTTCCTGTCCCTTAATCTTTTGGTCAAACCCACAACCTAAAGGCTCCCCTGCCTTCAATATACTAATACAGCAAAATGGGACTAAATTACCAAAACATGAGTCTCTGGGAGCATTTCAGATTCTAACACTAAGTCTATCTATCTATCTATCAATCATCTAATCTATCTGAAGCATGAATAATAAAAACTCAGGGACAGATGTTAGGGTTCAACCTGAAGACCAGAACAGCAAAGCAGCCAACCATTGGCTCTTAGTTAGACCTCAGTCTGAAAATGGTGATCCTGCCTCCAGCAATCTCAGAATGAGACTGAACCTAAGAGCTGTCTCCTCCCATTTTATAATCCTCTCTGGTTCTTGGATTAAAGGCACACACCATTACCACTTGTTTTTTATGGCATACCAGTGTGGCTACTGGGATTAAAAGTGTGTGTTATTATTGCCTGGTCTGTAAGGCTGGCTAGTGTGACTGTTTTATTTTTTTTGATCCTCATGCAAGTTTTATTTATTAAAATGCAAATAAAATGCCACTACATCTATCTGTCTGTCTGTCTGTCTGTCTGTCTGTCTGTCTGTCTGTCTATCTATCTATCATCATCCATCCATGGAAGTTTGAATGAGACTAGCTCCCACAGGCTCATGCAGTTCGTTACCCGTTGGTAAAACTGTTTTAGAAGGATTAGGAGGTGTGACCTTGTTATAGGAGTTGTGTCACTGGGTGTGGGCTTTGATGTTTCAAAATCCCACACCAGGCCCAGCCTTGCTTTATGCCTCCTGACTGAAGATCAAGATGTAAATTCTTAGCTGCTGATCTAGCACCATGGCTACCTTCTTGCCACCATGATCCCTGCCATGATGATCATGGACTCTCTGAAGATGTGAGAAAGCCCCAATTAAATGATTCCTATATAAGTTGCTTTGGTCACGTTGTTTCATCATGGCAATAGAACAACAACTGAGACACCATCCATCTGTCTCTTAATCGCTCTCTCCATATGCCCCATGAACTTTTGTAGAATCATTCCCTTTCAGTATATAAGCATTCAGTTATTTGAGCATTAAGTTAAAAAAATAGCTGAAGCTCAAGAACTGGACTGTTCATTGTCCTTTTATGAAACAAATAGAAGTATTTAGTATAGAATATATATATATATATATATAGGGATGGCCAGTGATAATACCTTAGGTAAATAGAAACACCAGCAACTTGCCTTTTTCTATGGTGAAAAGAAAAATTACAATTTTTAAAGTCTTTGATAAAACCATAATTATATCAAAATGGTCTTATTAGTCAGGGCAGCAACTTCTGATGTATCATGAAACATGCTGATGCAGAGAGTGTATTTATAAAAGATAAATTTTTGATGGTGGTTCAGAAATACTGCAAGTGTGCTGGTGTTAAACCATTTGGCCAGTTTCAGAATGTCATTTTCTGCTCTCACATATATTTGTAATTTTAGAACAAATGCAGGATGTTTCTCTTGTGGATAAAGACATCTGGCTTTGAGTCACTGAGTTGTCTAATGGAATAAGCAGCAGCAGCATCCAGAGTGATAATGGACAGGCAATTTGAGCACACTATTCAGCTTACTTAGCTCCTCTAGGGAACAGATATTTCATCATGTGGAATAAGAATTAGCTTTAGAAGGGGCAGCGGTAACACCAGAATTTCCCAGCTCTTTGTCTCTGGAGACACTACCTAATCCAAGTATTGGACCTCTGAAAACAGGACTACTGAGTACCCAGCATAGGCTAACATTTAAATTCAAATCAAAGCAAGGGATGTAATAAATTGCTATGTCCAGGCATAACTGAACATCAACTATCCTGAGGATACTGTCAGGATAGCTAAGACATTGGGTTCTACATATTACCCACAAAAGCCAACTGGTTCTTAAGGATGCTGACCACTGTAAAGCTTCAATGAGAATGTAAAAGAGATATAATTTAAACTTGCAATATAAATTTAGGAGCATTATTATAATTACAATATAGTTAACAATATTAAAAACTTCTGGTTTTCATTTTATTACCTATGAAATGCAGCTTATGCAATGGATTTATACTTTTAAGGGTCTTGGAGTATTTAGCCGTTCCTCTAGCTTGCATATAGTACTGAAGTAATTTGGACTCTTTCTTTTAGGTCCATTGGTACTAGATAGACATTTATGATGAGTTCAGGCATTTCACAGAACTAATGGGAAATCTTTCACTGTTGGAGAGAGCAGTTCTAGCCATCTCAGGATCAGACTGGAGGGCAGAAAAGAAAGCTGTACAGAGAAGTAACTGTGAGGATAAATCATGGCCACACTTGTGACAAGGGAAGCATGGCTTTTCTCTTTCACATGTGTGTGCTTTATTTGGAGGACTTGGGGATCTGTTTTTTAATTTCAGTCTGTCTGCAATGGGCAATAAAGATCTCCCGGTAAATAACTGACTAAAACAATTTTCTTCGAAAGCTATCATAAGGGTCACCATGGTTAAGTCGCAGTTTTGACAGCTGTAGTGAGCTTGAACTGGGGAACTCAGAGGTCTGAGATCTGAGAGGAAACAGTCAATGGCATCATTCTAACCCTGAGGTTCATGGTAAATATTTTAAGGCAAAAGCAAGCACACAAAATCCAATAGAAAACAACTTTCTTCTAGAATTTTTTTCTAGAATGGTATTTTTAGATGTTTGGGTAAGGCTCTCTAATATCCCATTTTCCTCCATAAATGATGACTAAATGCTTACAAAGAAGAAAAAATAAAGTAGCATTTGACCCACAAGTAATTTGGGGGTTTTGTCAGAAGGACCTGTATGATCCTTTGGATTGTTTCTTGTGATTCTGAAGTGAGTTTGGAAAGCAGCCAAGAGTGCCTTTCCTCAGTTGAGTGTATAGGCTCCACCCCCTCTGAGCACACAAAAGGAAAGAAGCAGATGATGTGGACCAAATTCTCTTCTGTACTGGAGGGGTCGAGGTGACAGTTTTGAGAAGAGATGGGGGTTATAACTGTAGGAAGTATGCTTGTTTCTTGGTGTTGTTATGGACATGTCAATAAAGAAATGGTGCACATCACGGAAGAGGTCGCAACACCAGTGTGTGTTGAAATAGGGGCGGCCGGGGCTGCGTCCCCAGCACCCCAGTCGCCTGCTCGCTTATGCCCCGAAATAACACACAAACTGTATTCATTTAAATACTGCTTGGCCCATTAGCTTTAGCCCTTACTGGCTAATTCTGATATCCCGATCAACCCATCTCTAATAAAATGTAGCACCGGTCTTACCGGGAAAGATTCAGCATGTTTGACCTGGTGGCTGGCTGCATGTCTGCCCTGGAGAGAGCTGCATGGCGTCTCTCGGCTCCAGAGCACAGAGCCGTCGAGAGTGAGCTCACTTCCTCTTCCTCCCAGTATGCTATTCTGTTTATTCCTCCCATCTATGTTTTAACCTATGAGGGCCAAGCAGTTCCTTTATTACTTAACCAATGAAATCAACAGATTGATATATGACACTCCCACATCACTTCCCCTTTTTCTGTTTAAACAAAAAAAAGGAAGGCTTTAACTTTAACATAGCAAAATTACATATAACAAAACAGTTATCAAGTAAAAATTACAATAATCTTTATCATAACTAAGGAAAAGTATAGCTATAACTAACTATTCTTAACTCCATCAAAGACTCCAGAAAGATACAATATTACCTAAGCAAACAAGAAAAAAGCAAGTTTTAAACTCTAGAAATGACATAGACATCTTGCTGCCTGGACAGTCATCCAAAGTTCCTCTGTACCGTTGGGGCATCCATCTTCGGCCTACAGGCCCATAGTTTCCAGCAGACATTTCCACAAAGCAGGAAATTTCAAAGGCAGTCACTATCTGCTTGTCCTGAAGAATGTCTTGCAGACTCTTTCATGAATCAGGAACCCCGAAAGATCATCTCACCTTTAGGCAAGTTCAGTAGTCCTCTCTCTGTGGGTTCTCTGTGTCCAGTTTATGCAATAGTCCAGGCAAGAGCAGTTTCTTGCCCAAATGGCTATCAAACTCCATAAGGATCCTCTTCGATGCCCATCTTCCTCTCGAAGTAGATTGGTGCTGCCAGGAGCAGACGTGTCTCATAGTCATAAAAAGCCCTAAGTTATTAAAACATTTAAAATGCCATATTCTATAATCCTTGAAAGATATGAAGAATGCCTATCTAAAATATATCTATGTACATCTAGAAAATCTTGCTACATGCTTGACTATTATTGATTATCCATTAACAACTATATACATTACATTTTTACATAAACTACACAATCACAATACCTTAATCAAGAGCAGAAATACATATACATATAACAAAAGTGACCTTAAATCTCTATCAATAAAGCAAAGTCTATATTAATGCAAATTATTTATATCTATATTATATTCCCCCCTTTAATTGTAAAAGAACGTTTATAAACCATATTTGGGAACATGGGCGCAGTTTTTTCTCTCCAAACTGCTTCCTGCTGAATGGGGGCGTCGTTAATTAGGTCTTTCATGGTATAACCTGTGTGCTAGATTCATCTCAGTTGGCAGTTGAGCAAAGCAATTTTCTGAAGATGTTTACAGCAATTCTTCAGGAGGGCGTGGTGTATCATACCAAATTGGAATAGAAGAAATGAACAGGGTCTCATCCTCTGTGAAGACAAAATAAGAAACTCCTTTCCAAAGTATCATGTCCTTAGATCCAAATTTCAAAGTCAAGGCATTTTGATAATATCTATGTTGGATTAGTTCAACAGCATTTATAAACAAATATCTTTTAGCAGCTGTTGCTCCTTTCTCAGCATTCAAACAATTCAAAGAGAGCATAATAGCATACAGTATCAAAATTCTCTGTATATTTTCCATCTTTGTACGATTTATTTTAACCTCTATTTCGTTTATTTTTACCTTTATTTTATATTCTCTGTATCTTTGCCCTGGAATAACTCTGTAGACCAGGCTATCCTTGAACTCTCAGAGTTCCTCCTGTCTCTGCCTCCCAGACATTGGGTTAAAGGTGTATGCTACCACACCTTGAAGTCACAGAGGTCAATCTCCCTCTGCCTTCCAAGTGTTGGGATTAAAGGTGTGTACTACCACACCCAATTACTTTCTTCCTTTTTTTACTTTTAAGAACTTTTAACTTTTAGCTTGCATATATTTTTAACACAGTGTAAACGTTTCATTTAGAAATTTTCTTTGTCTTTGAATCTCTCTTTACTGTATATCTCTCTTTTTCTGACCACACGAGCCTTTAAATTACCAAGCAATATCAGTAGGACTAAAGCCGTGGCTTTGATGGCTGGATCCAGCCCATCCCTTAGCTTTCCAGCCTCATGGCTGAGGCATTGGCTGTAGCCACGTTTACCGCCACAAGTCTATGGCATTTCAAGGTCCCTGCCAGCAAGCGAGCTTCAGCAGCCTGTGCTTGCAAAGCACACGAACCGCCTGCGTAAAAGAGTCAGAGTTTGCCCTGGCAGGGCAGCCCAGAAAGCTGGCATTTTTAAATGGCGCAGCTTTTTTCCTGCTAAGGCTGAAAATCGAAAAGCATGCGTTTACTTTTCGTCGACACCGTTTAAGTGTTTTGTGGCAGGACCTCTTAAAAGAGCTGCAGGAATTTGCAGCTAAAGCTGAGTCAGGAAGCTTCTCTTAGAGAGAGCGCTTGCTTGCTTCTAGCAAGCAGAGCAGACCCGAGAAATCGCTGCTACCAAGAAAACATGCTTCATTCCATTCTTTCCCAAGCTTTCTCAGGCTTTTTGTGGATTCAGTTGTCCACACGTTAGGGCGCCATTTGTTGAAATAGGGGCGGCCGGGGCTGCGTCCCCAGCACCCCAGTCGCCTGCTCGCTTATGCCCCGAAATAACACACAAACTGTATTCATTTAAATACTGCTTGGCCCATTAGCTTTAGCCCTTACTGGCTAATTCTGATATCCCGATCAACCCATCTCTAATAAAATGTAGCACCGGTCTTACCAGGAAAGATTCAGCATGTTTGACCTGGTGGCTGGCTGCATGTCTGCCCTGGAGAGAGCTGCATGGCGTCTCTCTGCTCCAGAGCACAGAGCCGTCGAGAGTGAGCTCACTTCCTCTTCCTCCCAGTATGCTATTCTGTTTATTCCTCCCATCTATGTTTTAACCTATGAGGGCCAAGCAGTTCCTTTATTACTTAACCAATGAAATCAACAGATTGATATATGACACTCCCACATCAAGTGTGGATGGTTGACAGTGAGAGTGGACATCGGGCATAATGGAATTTATTTTGTAAGCAGGTTAAAAGTTCTGTGAGAAACAGCCTAGCTTTTAAGAAAAAATATAAATACCACAACTGAAAGATTCTTCTGGACTTAAAAAGTATAGTGGTACTTTATTTGTGTTTTTAATAAATAAAGCTTACCTGAAGATCCGAGTGAGTGCAGAGCTAAGCCACAAGAGGTCAGGGAGTGGTGGCACACACATTTAATTTCAGGACTGAAGGCCACCCTGTGATACACAAGATTGAATCTGTCTAAAGGAGAAATAGAACTCACACAAAGGTGCTCTCAGCACTTGGAGTCACATGTGTTTAATCCCAGAACTACGGTATTGGAGACAGGAGTGATATGGCTGGGCAGAGAGAGGTATATAAGGCAGGATGAGACAAGAGCTCATTGCACCCTGAGGTGCATTGCAGTCTGCAGTCATGTTGAGGACAGGATCGCCCCTTTGTCTGAGACTTGGTATTGGTAAATCTCTCTAGTGGCTTGGCTGCTTTGCTTTTCTGATCTTCAGCTTGAACCCCAATATCTGTCTCTGAATTTTTATTATTCATGCTACAAGAAAGCCCAGTTTCTCCAGTGACAAAGCTCAGCTGATAAATCCTAAGAATACATCACCATGAAACTGACAACGATGGCAGTCAAAGAACACAAGCAATCTCAAAATCTATAATAAAGACACATGGAAATTCATTACCAAATAGCGAGGGATCTGGCATGCAGTACCAGGAAATAAATGTGTGAATAATTCAAAAAGGAAAGAGCAAATAACAAATACAGATTTCTTCTAAGTAATTTGGTAGTAAATCCTGACAGGGAAGTTGACTCCTGCATATGGTATACAGCCAAGCTATTATGGAAGTATTAGCAAAAATAAACTCAGACAGCTCTATGTGGGAAAGTATAGTGTTAACAATAAGAAAAAATGAAAAGACAAAATAAGCACAGAGGGTTATTTTATTAAACGATATAATTGAAGCACACACTTATAAAGGCTGCACAAGTTAGCAGGGTACCATGGGATGCTTTGATGTGTGGACAGATCATACAATGATCAAGTCAGGTTAACTCTTCCCATTTCCTCTATAAGCTTCCACTTCTTTATGGTCAGAACATTCTTTTTTTCTAGTTCGTTGAAAACCACGTTGCATTGTTCTTATTAAATCCACCTTGATGCATTAGAGCACATTGTGCCTCTTCCTCTGATGTAACCGTCATTGATGAAATGTTCTTCCTTCCTTATTGTTAAACAAATGAGCAATGAGCTGGGGAGATACATCAGTAGGTAAGAGTGCTCACTGCACAGCCATGGTGAGCTGGGCTCAAGTCCTCAGAACCAAGGTGAGACAGTGAAAGATGACTGCATGCACCTGTTACCCCAGCACTGTCGGGGTTGGGGACAGAGATGGCAGGATTTCTGAAACTTGTTGGCTTCAGCTTAGCTCCATGTACAGAGAGAGAACCCTGTGTCAAGAGGATGAGGTGGGAAGGATGGAGCAGGATACCCAGTGTCTTCTACTGGCTGTTTCACACCCACACAGCCACTCATATCTCCACATGTATGTATGCATGTTTGCAAATATTATATATACACCACACACAAAAATATTTTCAAAGCCTTTGAAAGTTAGTAAGGTATCATGGGATGTTTTAAATATGATGCAATGAAAATGAATAAACACTTGAAACTTAAAGAGAGAAAATTTTTTAAGAGCAAAATACATTTTAAAATAGAAAATTATTCAGACATAGAGATTTGAAATTGATTTTTTAAAATAGATAATTTGTGCTGCTTGGTTTTGTTAAATTGATACAAACCTAGATGTATCTGGGAAGAGGGGATCTTAATTGATAAAATTCCTCCACAGGACTGGCCTATAGGCAAATCTGTTGAGCATTGTCTTGATTAATGATTGGTGTGGAAGGCTACCCCTAGGCAGGCAGTCCTGGGGTGTTTAAGGGAACAGGCTAAGCAAGCCACAAGGAGCAAGTCAGCAAGCAGCATTCCTCCAAGGCCTCTTCCTGAGGTTCTGCCTCTAGGTTCTGACCTTGAGTTCCTGTCCTGGCTTTTTTTCATGATGGACTGCAAGCAGTAAATTGAAATTTAAAAACAAACCCTTTCTTCCCCAAGCTGTCTGTAGTCATGTATTTTATTGCAGCAATTGAAACTCTAATGAAGTGTAAGTTTAATGTAAGGCTATCAGGCAAAATAAAACATTGAGAAGACAAAATATAAATTGCCTGTTTAATTTAAAAAGAAATGGAAAACTGACCAAGCCCATAACCATTTACAAAATTGAATCTAGTTAAAATTTTTCTCCTGAGAGCAACATTTGAGTCAGATAACTGTACAGCTGACTTCAAGAATTTTTTTTTTAGTAAATGCCATATTTCAATGTTATGTAAATTCCTCCCAATAATAGATAGGGTAAAAAGACCCAAAATGTAGGAAAGACAAATTGACAAATTTAGGCAGATATGAGGGACAGAATTGTTGTCGGGGAAAGCTTAATGTAAATGCTGTTAAAATGGCTAGAAATGACAAAATATTGATTTTGGATTTTGACCACCACATGTTAATACATAAATTACCTTTGGGGAGCCTAAAGCTTTAAATCTAAAATGGAAAAAAAAAAAGATGCAGACATAAGTTTCATCTCCATGAAAGGGAATTAAAGAAAGGATTTATAAAATGATAGTGGTGATTAAAAAGCATTAGAATTCTCTAAATTTGGAGTTCTTCTCCATGAAAACTGGTACTAGAAAAAGTGAGAACACAAAATAGAGAGGAAGATGTCTATGACACATACCCGTTGACAAGTGTTCAGAATACTCAAAGACTCAAAGCAACACAAATGACCTCAAAGGGTAGGGGCATATCTTATAGACATTGCATATGTTCAATGCACATCAAGGATTGCATAAGGATGAAAGAAAGGGCTAGAAAAGATGGATACAAGTAAAAATAAACCAGTAAAAATAATTTACATGATTAAAGTTAGAAATAAATGATAGAGGATAAGGACAAAACTCTCTATGAGGAAATCCAATCCAAACCAAATCCTGGCCATGCTCTCCCTCTTTCTCTCTCCTTCCTGTCTCTTTGGGCAGACAAAGGAAGTGTGGACACACACTATATAGAGAAATGGATATATAATCAGACACTTATCACAATAACTATAAAGGAATAAATATTATTTGCAATACATGACAAAGGTTTTTAAAGCTGATAAATCAATCTATGTTGAATGCATAATTGACTAATGAAATGGACTTGTCAATCAATAAAATAGCAAACATGACTTTGTAAGTGTGTGTGAGTGTGTTGTGTGTGAATGTATATTTGTCTTCATAAGTATTTGTACTCTTTGTCTTATTTATTTTGCAATTGCACTTTTGTCTTTAATTTGACTTTGTTGTTTCTCCAGTGTAACTTGACATTAATATTTTGGGGGGGGTAAATATAACAGGAAGGAGAGGTAGGGCTACAGAAAGATAAACAGATTTAAGCTGTGATGTAGGTAGAATATTGTATATTATAAATATGTTGATATTATATATTCATATCAATGTAATAAATTATAGTTAATACAATATGATGAGCCATATGTAATTTTACATAGTCCAAATGGCAGGACGATTTGAGGCCAATTTAAAAAAAAGTCAAATATTTTTATTTATAGTTGATTCTGTCCCAATACAGAATAAATAAATCACTTTATTCAAAGTTTTCTCTCTTCCTTTCCACCTTCAATATTTTTACGTTTCACAGAAGCACAGCCCATTGTCAGAGTGGGAATGCAAGAAAGTGTATAATTTAAACCCTTCGCCCCTTAAGTGTACCCAGGCTTTCCACTTCTCGGCTCCAGGAACATCATAGAGGGGGGTGGGACAATTGTAAGAGCCAGAGTACCAAGTACTATGCTGTGAAATAGCTTCTTAAAGATTTCTGCATCAACAACACATGAACAATGACAACATCACCAGGTGTGCTACTGTGAAAGGGGACAAATGAAAGGAGATCACCTCCCCCAAGCAAGGAACAGCAGGCAACTGATGATTCCTGCAAGAGGTAGAATTAGTTTCTTCCAGGGATAGCTCCCCAATTGGTCGTCCGGTACAAAATGATCAGCCCTAAAATCATGTACTCACAGATGGCAAAATCAGACTTAGCCAGCTATATTTACATACTTGGGCACCTCTAACACATATGAGTAACAATAACTGGGGAAGAAGAGACTATCAGTTAGAGAATGGAGGAGCTTGGGATGAATGCAGGTAGGAGACTTTGGAGGGACTGATCAGAGAAAAGGCAAGGGGTGAGTGATGGAATTAATTTTAGTTAAAAATCCATTAAATAATAAATAAGTACGAACATGAAAAAACTCCCTGAAGTCTAGGATAGAGGCTGCGCTGGGTGAACAGCCTTTAATACAGGGCCTATTCTCAGCATTTGCTATTCCTGCCTTCTGTTTATGAGGGAAGAGAAGTGATTGTAGGAAAGAATCAACAGAAACACGAGGTACAGATGGCCAGCTCCAAGCAGGGCTCCATTCCTCTTGAATAAGTGCCCAAGTCTGAGGTTTGCTGTTCTATTGCCCATATCCAGGTATGAAGGTTGAACCCTAGAATTTGGAGAAATGACAGAAAAAAATCTACTATTCATAAGATCAACTGGCACCCTCTTCTCTAATACATCTTACACTAAAGTCATTGAACATTCTATACTCTATCTGTAAGTCACACACAAAACGTACTGTGAGAACCCACAAAAATTACTATGAGGACACACAAAAACACTATCAGGCTCCACAGAGACTGGAAAAAACAGGAAAAAAACAAAAGAGGCATAGAGGAGGTCTTGGCCGGTACTCTACAACCACATATGAGCTAGCATGGAGAAATAGCTGTACAGTGTACTCTACACTCTGTAGTAATAAGCAGAATTAGGAAGAGAAGGAGGAAAGACAGACAGAGAAGAAGGAAAGTACACACAAACACACATAAACCTCTTCAAACAAATTACCTCCAACCAAGAGGTGCTGCGTTCTCACGAAAGTGAGACAACTATTAGCAGGATTCCAAAGATAACACCACTGAATCTGGCAATAGAATGGGTGATACACAGAAAGATAGTCAGGCTTCCTGTTTTAACATGGAAAGCTGCTTTTCCTATGTTTTAAATTTACCATCATACAAATAGTCAATAAACCAAGCAACATATGCAAAAACATAAACAAAAGCCAAAAGGCAGGAAGGACAGTCTGGAGACATTTGTAGGCCGAAGAGAGGAATCATGGAGAGCGATTGTCAGGGGCTGGGAGTATGCTCAGTGATAAAATGCTTGCCTAGCATTCACAAGACCCTGAGTTCTGGATACATCACCAAGCCACCAGCAAAGCAGGAAACAAAAAGTTTTAAATCGGGAGTGGTCATTGAGGAGTAGAACTATATTACAAGACCTCCCCCAACAGCACAGATTTATTTATACACACAGGCATGTTTGATATAAAATAAAAAGAAAGCAGAAAAATAAGAATTCAGACAGATAAGAATGCAAGTCATGTGATTCTGATTAACTTTCTTTGAATTCAAGATTTTAAAAAACTTAAGCCAGTCAAGAGATACAAGGAGATCCAGGGGAAGGTTTTAGAGTGAGCCACAGCTTGATTTAACAGTGAGTCAGAGACCAAAACAAATGAGAGAATGGGGTATAGAAGTGATAGATATCAAAAGGTAGAGATTCTAAAATAAAAATATGAAACAGAAAATTCAGAGGAGTGGAAAATAATAAAAGTACATCATTTTCATTGTAAACCTTATTGGTAAAGTTCATGTTTTACTGATAAATCAAGTAGTCACATTTCTGGGAACTATGTTCCCCAAAACATGGTTAATAGAGAAACAAAAGAGGAAAAAGTATATAAAAGGAAATATCAGTTCTGCTATTGATCATACAACACATCAACTGTATCCTATATATAAAATGTGGTATCACTTGTATAAAGACCTACATCCAAAGTGAAATAAAATAAGCCAGGCTGGTCATACAGCACTAAAAGAAATAATGAGATTAAATTAACCAGAATGCATGGTATAGCAATCAATTTGTTATAAATTATAATTATCAAATTGTACTTGTAATTATCAAATTATAAATGTAAATGAACCCATAAAGGAAAGTTAAGTTACAAAACAAAACCTGGGACTGGAGAGAAGGGTGAGCAGTTAAGAACAGGTTCAGCTCTCAGAGGAACCAGTGTCCACACTGAGCCACTCACAACCACTTATACTATGAACCCAGCAGATCCAATGCCCTCTTCTGGCTTCTCTGGGTACTGTACCCAACATGTACATATCCACATACACACATACAACCATATAATTAAAAAAACAAATCTTAAAAAGCAAAACAGTAATATTCATTATTGAGTGAAATGCATGGTAAAAGAATTTCGAAAATTTAAAACAGAAAGAATATAAAAATATGTAGTGAGAAAATATCCAAACAAATCATTCTCTTAACTTCAGAATAAAACAAAATCAGTTAAAATGGTTTAAATGGGATAAAATAGGACAGTATATAAATATCAAGACACCAAACAACATAGCATCCATATTCATTAGACATAAACTGCTACAATGTCAGGAGAAAAACACTAATGATTATCTTTAATGTGGTGCTTTCATCCATCACATATCACGCAAACAATGTAAGCGAGATGACAAGAGTCACAATTAAGTGGATCAGGTCTATATATTCTGGAAATATATCTGTCATTTTCAGGGGATGAAGGAGAACCAGGGAAAGAGTTTGTGGTAAGCTACGAATCAGTTTGACAGTGGGACAGAAACCAAGATAAATGACGTCATCCATGTCACAAGGCACAAGTGTGTGACCCAGAAGAGCAGAGTACTGGAGAATAATAGAAGTACATTATTTTCATTATCTTTTGTAAAGTGTAGGATGCTACAGACTACCCATTAGTAAAACCCCAATAAGTCCATGAATTCAAAATATACATTTTAATAATAATTCAACAATATCTACCAGAAGATTGAAGCTATAGAGAAATAAAGAGATTAAAAAGTTTTTGTAAAAGATTATTTAGTGAAAATGAAATCTGCACTAAATGATTAATAAACAGTAAAATAAACACTCAACACAAGTATTTATAAAAGTTATAGACAATCTAAAGAAAGCAAAGGACAATAGATAAAAATCAAGGAGACAATAATAAATTAGGAACTAAAAATTATTAAAAAGAACGATTAAATCTCATGTGAGTTCTTTGGGGGGTGAAAATAGACCATAAAAAATTTTAAATTGTTAGAGAGAAGGAAGCAGAACGCTACTAAATAAAACATGAAAAATGTTAATGGGAAACAACAAAGACATGAAGGGAATTTTAAAAATGCAAAAGAGACAACTCTGCTCATATTGTGCAATTTAATTTGATGAAATACATTTTCTGAAAGAATGTAAATGGCTGAAATTGCCCCCCGAAGAGAGTGAATAGCGGCACTAAGGGCTGTTTAGTCTATGCTGGGCAGTGTTCCAAGGGCCTCGCATACCTCAGCTCTTCTATTGTTCACAACAAGCTCCTGAGGTGAGTAGTGTTTTATTTTATTATCCTTATTTTCAGATGAAGTATTGGAGGCACCAGCATGTCACTATCCAAAGACCACACAGCTAGACAGGTTCAAATCATGGATGTAGTCATGGCTGTCTGACCAGGTCTGTGAGTCCAGCTGTGCTTCACCTGTGAGACAACCTGAGTAAACTAACTGGTAAAAAGTAGGGATGGCTGAAAAGGATGTACATTTTTGCAAGCAGCGTCTGTCTCAAGGAAATGAAGATTCCTGCCTGGCTTGGTATGAGAGCTAATCAATGCTTTCTGACTAGTTCTAGGGAGAAGCAGAGACCCTCTCAAGGTCTTATTTTATGTAACAGAAACCCAGTTTTTATCATTGATTATCCCAAGATTAGAACACAAAATGTCAACAGATCTGGGAGGGGGGAGCCATTATATTCAGTTGGGTACTTACTTGTGAGCCCACCAGGATCCAGTGGATATTCTCGAACCTGTGGGCACCCGGATGGCCCTGAGTTAATCGGTTGGGTCACAAAAACCAAGAACAAGAAGAAAAACAAAAAAGGAACCCCAAGCACTAAAAGGCATGAATGTAGGATAGGAATTTGTAAAGAGGCAGAGGGATAAGAGGGTAGGAGGGGGTAAAATAGGGTGAGAGAGCAGTCAAAATGCCTTTTATATGTGTATGAAATTGTCAAAAATAAATTTAATTAATAAAAATGTTAACAGTGGAAGCTTGCATATGAATAGTGACAGTTTCTAAGTAAACAGAATTCTAGGCAAACAGTATTGAACAGCACAACAAAGTGTATTTTATTCTAAAAAGTATTTAGAAGTAAATCTGGTTTAAGATGCACCAATGAAATGTCTGCTGGAGGACAGGGTTTTATTCTGCAGCACATGGGAGGTTATCCCATGCCCCAGTGGATGGTACTCTGCACGCATCCCATTATAGGCATCACTAACTGGACTGACTCAGTAGGTTAAAAAAGGAGGAGAGCTGGAAGAGGAGCAGGAGGAGAAGAAGTTGGAAGGAGATGGTGAAGGGTTGTTCAAAATCAGCAGGTATAAGGACCTTAGAAAACAGTAAGATTTGAGTGGGAGGGCAGGGGATGAGAAATAGAGAAGATGAGAAATTAAGAATATAAAAGCAATATCTGGGACCAGTGGGTCTTGCATAAGTTGATAATAAATAGAACAAAATATATACTATTTACAGGAGGAAAACCAGCCCAGGTCAGTAGAGAGCTAAGTCAGACAATGTTGGCAAAGAGAACACAGGGGACTGCAGACGCAGCTGCCTAAGAGCTGATAACCACAGCCCAGGAGGATAAGTCAGACCCCCAGATACTGCAGTCTTGATTCTTCCTTGAGGCACTGGCTCCAACCCCAGACCAGCCTTGCCAACAGTTCTCCTGGACAAGGACACAGAACTAAAGCTCCCTTTGTCCTTTGGTCAAGAAACCTGAGAAAGTCTAAGGTGAGGCCTGCTCTCCCCAGAGGGGTGTCCAGGAAAAGTGTGAGGTGGGGGGGGGGAGCATGTGATACGATCTAAACACATCACATGCAGGCACAAAATTGCCAATGAATAAATGAAAATTTAAAAAAAAACAAAAAGATATAAGGATTTTGTATCTGCAGTGATGTGATATGGAAAACAAGGTTAATAAAAGTTAATTTCTATGTTAATTTATTGTTGGACAGCAGTTTCTTATCTTGGAGCAGGAAATTGCCCTGTCTGAGATGACTGCAATGATTGCTGCTGTGTGCCCCAGATTACATTTCTCAGACTAGTTGCCTAATAAAGAGCAGCGAAATAAACTTAAATATTGATAAAAATAGGCCCAATGTGCTTCTGCCCTACATGTAAGAGGATGGCTGTAATTAAAATGACCAAACTGTAGACTCTTGGCAAGGACATCATGCAACTGGAGCCGCTTCTATGAAGCTCTTAGGACATTTAATGGAACAAGCACTTTGGAAATGGTTTTGAATGTCGACTAATATCTCCTGACCCACAAGCAAATGGGCATAGTCTTGTACATGTTTACTCATCACAAATGTTATATAAATATGTACAAATGTGACAAAGGAACCTGGTGGTGTTGGCACGCACCTTTAATTCCAGCATTTCGGAGGCAGAGGCCGACCTAATTCCAGGAGAGCCACGGCTGTTATACAGTGAAACCCTGTCTCAAAAAACTGTAAAAGAATTCATGTATCTGAGTGGAGATAAATGCACAAAATATTTGCAAAATTCTGTGTTCGGTCAGTCACAGCTTATTCATGACAGCATCAAACTTCAAACAACCAAACTCCAGCCAACAGTAGGATATGCGGGAAAATGGCACTGAGCTTGCTCAATGGGAAACTGCATAGCTACCAAAGACGCCTGCTGCTGCTTGAAGGAAGCATGCCACTGTCATAACAATTCATGGATAAAACTAGCCCCGAGAGGCTCCAATTCTGTGTGATTCCATTTATGAAGGTGAAGGATAAAATTTCAAGTCTCTCTACACTCTGGAAGCTGTGGGGTAAGAGGTGAGGCTTGGCTGGGAGAAGGCACGAGACCACCCTCTGGTGTGCTAGGAGTGGTATATATTTTGTTCTCTGTGTTCCTTGCAATGGTTTAAATATGCATAATATTCATCAAAACGTACACTCTAAAAACGTCTGTACCAGAACTGGGGAGATAGCTCAAACTGCCCCTTGCTGTGCAAGCCTGCCCACCTGAGTTCAGATCCCCCAAACTCAAATATGTGTGTCAAATATCTGTCGTCTCCACAGGTCCCTTCTAGGAGACGGAGGTAGAGACAGGAATTGGTCATCTAGTCTGGTCTTTGTAGAGGTGAACGAAAGGGACTGCCTCATGTGGGAGGAGAGGCTGTCTGTATGTATTCCTGGCCACCCAGAACCAAAACAACCACACAGAAACTGTATTAATTAAATCACTGCTTGGCCCATTAGCTCTAGCTGCTTATTAGCTAACTCTTATATTGATTTAACCCATTTCTATTCATCTGTATATTGCTATGTGGCAGTGGCTTACCAGCAAATATTAGGCATGTCTGACTCTCCCCGACTCCGCCCTTCTTTCTCCCAGCATTCAGTCTACTCCTCCCTGCCTACCTAAGTTCTGCCCTGTCAACAGGCCAAGGCAGCTTTTTTATCCATTAATGGTAATCACAGCACACAGAGGGGACTTTGATATCAGCCTCACTCATTCAGTTTCATCAGTGAAAAGCATTCTCTAATGTGGAAACCCAAAAACAGTGAAATGAGAGGTGTTCTTTTCCTCATCAGAACAAATATAGGACAACCCCTTTCTGTTTCTCAGGCCTAGATGTGGTTAACTTCACGCTGCAGCCTTTCTTCAGTGAGTGCATGTGGGCAGATCATGTGACTCGGCCACTCTGTTCTTCAGTTTGCGCACTTAATCGGTCTGTTTTTATACATACACAGAGACTATACAGCATCGTTAGTAAAACTGAAGGAACCAATTGGATGTCTGACAGTAGATAAGCAACAGTGGTACTGCAGATTTTTTCATGTATTCTCTTTCTACTATGCCACAGTAGAAATGAGAGAACGATACACAGAGAAGTAAAAACAGAGCTGGATGAATAACAGTGCTCATGTAAGTTGCATTGACAAATCTTTTTTTAAATTGATTTTTATTGAGCTCTACATTGCATTCACAAACCTTATAGCGATAGAATAGACTGGAGTGAAGATGAGGCATAATTAAGGTGCAACACAATGCAAAAGCAAACCAAAAACAGATCAAAATTAATTTTCAGAGAACATCGTATGCAACCATTATGGTGCCACAGGACATGACTGACTTTGTCGGTTCTGTGTGCTTGCGTTCTAAGAGAATAAAATGATTATCAGAAAACAACAAAATGTTTTAAATGATTATTTCATATTTTGTTGAACTTGGTGATATATATATATATATAGCTAAATTATACATGAAGATAAGTGAATTAGAAAATATAGTACCCAAATCAGAATAATATCATTTTTAACATTCTTCTCCCAGCTGGAGTTTGTTGAAGCTGAATCCATTTTTCTCCCATGCAATATTTTTTAGTTTCTCTGTGTTCTTTATAATTTCTAGAAATCTAGGTGTCAAAGTATGAACAGTATTTTATACAGAGGCACACATGTGCTCACACACAAATATGCACACATGTATACACATACACAAACACATGTGCACACACAAACATGTGTACATACAGATGCCCACAGTCACACACATATGTGAATATATATTTATAAGAATATTATTAAAGTTAAGTTAATTACCAAGTTTTGTAAGTCTTCAGTAATATTCTTTGTATCCTAATATGTATGTTATGTGCTGTGTTACATGGGTATGCATGTTTGTGTGCTGGTGCATGTGTTTGCTCCCACATGTGAAGGCCTTAGGGTGATGTTGGGAGTATTACTCAACTGCTCTCCATTATGTTCATTGAGGCAGAGTCTCTCATCTGAAGACAGAACTTGTCAATAAAGCTTGTCTGGGTAGCCAGCTTGCTCCAGGGGTCCCCAGCCTTTGCCTTCAGAGTGCTGCAGTCACAGGTGGCTTTGCTTTGACTCCTAACCCACCTCCCCAGCCCCAATAATACTCTCTAATTTGTAGAATTTTGTACAGTCAAATGTGCTTGAATTATCCCAAATGGCATGATTTCCTTATTACAAAAGCTATTTGTTTGCTTATTGTTACAAAAGAATTACGCTGCTTCTAATTTAATGAATGACTAATTCTGGCGACTGAAATTCTACTTCCATGCTGAAAGATAAAGTATGCAACAAAGTTCTAGCCTGATTAATAACATGCCAGCAATACTTTACAATAAATGAAGTGCAGTAAAGTGGCCACACAGCCATCACCAAGCCCCCGATGGTCTAATACACTAAGCTAGCAGGAAAGCTAGTTTTCCTCCATTTATTTAATCAAGGAAGAGGGTCAGAATGCTTTTCAAGAAGTAATTACTATTTTATTTTATTGCAAATATTCGGATCTTTGTTTTGTTTTGAGACAGGGTTTCATGACCTCAATCTCACTATGGAGCTAAGAATGGCCTTGAACTCCGGATCCTCCTAAGTCTATAGGTGTTTGTTATTTGTGGCACAATAGTTCACACCTTAAGTACAGCACTGAGGCAGTGATTCCATTCTTTCAAATTTGTGTCATTGATTTCTTTTCCACCTTGAAAGAACCAAAGAATGACTATAAAACCCAGAAATATGAACTGTCTATGACATAAAATTGAAATTCTCACTCTCCACTGAATCTGTGTCATTGTGTATAGGGCACTCTTGGCTCCGGTTTCTTTGGGTGTTACATCAGAATGATTTTACGATCTCCTGCAGTTCAGTTGACTGATACTTAAAAGATCGTGAGCCGAGTCTGAGTCCAGCATCACTGGACAACATTTTCCCACCAGTTGTTGCTGCCTTAGGGGAAACTTCTGTGAAGCATTGCACAACAGGGTTTCATAGAACAGGGCTGTGGGTGGTAAGCAGAATGGCCAACATATGGCCCTAATTGTCATCTTGACACACAGTGGTCAGCTGCCAACCTCTTGATGACTTCTTTAGTAGCTGGGAACAGTGTATATTGGTGTCTATCAGGGTCAAGAGGACTACGTATGTTAGGAGCAGGAAATGAGTGCTTCAGGCACCTAATGGTTAGCTCACAGATGCCTTTAGGTATAGTTCATCAGGATGAGTGAAGTAGCCTCTACCCATGAATTTCTATTTTCTCATGTATCAGTTTATTTCATTGGAGCAGGCCTACCCCTTTAGGATGCTTATGCTAACTTAAGTAATTCATGCAAATTAGGTCTTTATCAGTATTAGAAACAGTTGAGTTGACAAGATTGTTTTAGATTCTGTCCTCGTTTTCATAGGCAAAGCAATTCAACGTTAATTTGTCAATAAAAGAAAGAGAGGTTGGAATTCTCAAGTATGATTTCAGTTGTGATTTTGTGTTTTTCATTTCTGAAAACCAATTATGAGTCAGGTCTTGTTGATAATGACACCACGAGCTTCCACACACTGTCATTGTGTATGTGGCCCCAAAGCAGCCACACTCAAAAGTCTTTTCTCAGAATGAACAATGGCTTACTCACAATAACATAAATGACCCCCACCTAATCTTCCTCAGTTTCTATAAACTAACCTCTCTCTGAGACTCCAAGGCTACATGCAGTTAAGGCAGACTTGCATATAAGTCGCCAGCAAGCCCACGTGTGATGATCTTTTGTAAACAGACAATTGTATTTATGAAGATGGTAGTTAATTTGCCTGGGGGACGGTGCTGTGTAACACCGGAAAGAACACCAAATTCTGTAACAGCTCAATATGTAGCTAACACACCCCCAACCACCAGATGGTAGAACAGCCTCTGAGTGTCTGCTAAATTGTACCCAAGGAAACATTCCAAAAGGCATTCATGTCAGAACATGGTACTCACCTATTCTTAGAAAAGACTTTTTTGGTTGTATGTGGAAGAGTTAGGCACAATTATACCTTCTTATCATCTTTGTTTAAAAATGAAGCATAAAATAGGAGATATGGTTGGGTAGTTTGACGAAAAGTGGGCTGTGCTAGTTAAAAGTTGGCTTTTAACTTGACTGGGTTAAGAGAAGTCTTAAGATCTGGGAGTCACACCTCTGCGTATCTGTGTGACTCGTTCATGAGAGGATCACCATGAGGGACAGTAGTGTTGCAAGGAGGCGGGCTGCTTGTTCATCCCTGCTGCCTGGCTAGCTTAGCCCTGAAATAATCACACAGAAATTGTATTAATTAAATCAAATTAATTAAATTTGGTCCATTAGCTCTAACTTGTTATTGGCTAACTCTTACACATTAATTTAACCCATTTCTATTAATCTGTATATCACCACGAGGTCATGATGTGTACATGCAAAGTCTCAGCACGTCTATTTCTGGTGGTAGGTCTGGCAGCACAACTCAGAAATCCAACATTTCAAATCTGCATGGCTTTTTGCTGCTGCTGCTGCTGCTGAGTCAGGAAAATCTTTCCTAAAGGAGCTGTGGCATGCTGCAGCAAACAGCAAAAATGCTGTGTGAAACACTGTGTTTTTGTGTCTAGAAGTTCTATTCAGGTTTTCTCTGGTTTTATGTAGATATAATCAACCACGTGGGAGCTCCAGTTGTTGCAAGGAGGTGGGCTGCTTGTTTGTCCTGGCCACCTGGCTAGCTTAGCCCTGAAATAACCACACAGAAATTGTATTAATTAAATCACTGCTTGGCCCATTAGCTCTAACTTCTTATTGGCTAACTCTTACATACTAATTTAACCCATTTCAATTAATCTGTATATCACCATGAGGTCGTGGCCTACCAGCAAAGTCTCAACATGTCTATCTCTGGTGGTGGATCCATGGCATCTCTCTGACTCTGCTTTCTTTCTCCTAGAATTCAGTTCTGTCTTCTCCACCTACCTAAGTTCTGCCCTATAAAGGGCCCAAAGCAGTTTCTGTATTAATCAATGAAGGCAACACAAAGATAGAAGGACCTCCTACACCATGGTGGCTGCAGGTAAAGACTTGCCCTGAATTTCGACAGTAACATTTAACAGACCGAGGGCCTGAGTGAAAGCCAGAGGGAGAGGGTGGTGTGTACATGCAAAGAAGAATCCCAGGTTCCCTTCAGTATGAGTGTGTCTGTGGCTGCCACTACCATATCCTGATGCCAGATGGCAATTTCTTCAGGCTTTCAGTACAGATTCAATGCAGGTGACTTCCAGGAAATTTTATGCCTTCAATTTTGGATTGGGCTTCAGAAGCAATCAACTTCTTGAAAAGAGTGGCTACCAGGTTCTCCAGCTCTTCAGAGTGCAGTTGACCATTGTTGGATGCAAGTCAATCCAATAAATGCCCTTTTATTATAGGAGCATACTTTTTCTTGGTCCCATTTCTTTAGAGAACTCCAATACTTCAACAGTGATCTGAAAAAAGTGGACTGGAGTACATAGGCATGCCACAGATATGGATAAGAGAAAATATTTGCACATAATACACATTTCTAGTTCTAGCAAGTACTGGTTCTCCTTTCCTTGCTAGGCATTTGGAAAAGAGCATGTCCCATTTTTCTCATAGTTAAGCATGGTAATTGTCCAATTCTGAATAATATTATGATAGAAGATATGATGTGTAGCATACCTGATTGTGGTTTTTGGATTTTCATTTTTTTCTGCTATAGAAATTATTAGCATTCCAAATGGTTAAGCATCATCCACTCTGGGTCCTTGAGTGACTATGAGGACAAAGAAAGGAACCCAGTGCAAGGAAACACATCTAAATGTGGACGTGAGGATGGTTTGGTCGAGGTTACCAATTTCCAGCATTCAAGCATGTCTTGGTGAAATCATCAGAAAGCTACACAACAAATGAAGTTGAAAGTAGAGTGAGAATTTTATCTAGGCTATGAACTATTGAAAGTCAAAAAATAAGTGACCCAGTAAGGTCAGTGGTGGCTATCCTGGCCACAGAAGACACACAGATATCCATCTGATATGCTAAAAGATACTTAACCTGAAAAAAATTAAATGTAAATTAAGACATAATAAATGACAACACATTTATTATAACACCTAAATGAAAGCAATTGGCAGTGCAAAGAGCCAGCAAGGCTCTGGAGGAATAAATCACATGCAGGAAACATAAATTAAAGCAGTTTGCCAAGTCATTGGCATTGTTTCCTGAGAGTGAATGAATTTATCCTTAAGATTCAGCTGCTCAATCAGTTACATACCAATGAGCCCATAGGTGAAAATATGAGAGTAGATACTTTTCTCACTTGTCCATTATGGTGTGTGAAGTCTTTAGGTATATGTGTTGCTTTTATTGGTTATTGAATAAAGAAGCTGCTTTTGGCCAGTGGCTTAACAGAATATATTCAGGATGGAAGAGATATATAGAGAGAGTAGGTGGAGTTGGGGAGAAGCCATTTAGCTGCCAGAGAAGAAAGATGTGAGCCATTAGCTGGGAACTTTGCCAATAAATAGGCCATGATCTTGTGATGCACAGATTAATGGAGATGAGTTAGCTTAAGATATATGAGCTAGCTAGCAATATGCCTAAGCTATTGCCCAAGCAGTGATTCAAATAATATAGTTTCTGAGTGATTATTTCAGGTCTAAGCAGCCAGGAACAAATGAACAGCCTCTACCAGTACCTTTATCTATATGTCCCAAACTTTAGGAGAATTCTCTTTACCATTATTGAGTGTGGATCAAATCATTTTATAGAAAAATAAAAAAGATAAAATTCATGGAAGAGAAAAGTAATCCCTGTAATTTTAATGAATAGCCTAAAAATAAAAAAGGTGAGATGATGTTCTTCAAGTTTCCTTAGGGAGTTCATGTCTTCCTTTTGTCACTATAGTTGGTCAGTGCTCTGAGTGTTGCAATGTCTGTCCACAAATAATTGAGAAGACTGTCTTAATTATCTACATCTAATATGTCAGGTGCTGAAATATTAACAGGAATGGAGTTTTGAGCAGTGTTGATCTTGTGTGATCCTGCCTGTTAGTAAAGGTAGCTTTAAC
Organism: Neodon shergylaensis; assembly: GCA_025134845.1. Lineage (NCBI taxonomy): Eukaryota > Metazoa > Chordata > Mammalia > Rodentia > Cricetidae > Neodon > Neodon shergylaensis. The sequence goes on along the minus strand of JABTXL010001959.1, from coordinate 3,122,218 downwards.
CTTGGTAAGTAGGTGGGGAAACTGTGGTTGGGATATAAAATAAATAAATCAATTTAATTAATTAAAAAATGGTCATGGTGTTCCAGCTGACATTAACCTGAGTTAATTTCTCCACACTCACAAATTGGAACCCAATGAAGGTCTGCTTCCCTCTCTCCCCATGGGGTATTTGGACATGAAGACCTCATGTGTAGAGGTGCTTTGCTAAAACACAGGGATGGGGGAAGAAGCCCATGTTTCCATTCATTTCTAAAACCACCTCTGCATTTTCTTGTTCTGTTGTATACTTACTCAGCCAGCAACCCCGCTCTAGTTGAAGGAGGTTCATACCACTTGCGATACAGAGTCCTGTCCTGTCTGGTACCAAATCCACAGGACATTGGCCAGCACCATCCTATTGTGTAGTAATAAGAGTGGAGTGGGGCTGTGTCCCCAGCACCCCGGCTGCCTGGCTAGCTTATGCCCCGAAATAACAACATACAAACTGTATTCATTTAAACACTGCTTGGCCCATTAGTTTCAACCTCTTAACCCATTTCTTATAATCTATGTAGCACCACGAGGTGTGCTTACCAGGAAGATTCTAGCCTACGTCCATCCTGGGTCGAAGTTCATTGCGTCTGCCTCAGAAAGCAGAGCTATTGCGTCTGCCAGGGAGAGCGGAGCATGGCTTCTCTGCTCCAGAGAGCAGAGCTGTCGAGTCTGAGCTCACTTCCTCTTCCTCCCAGCATTCGGTTCTGTTTACTCCTCCCACCTATGTTTTAACCTATGAGGGCCAAGCAGTTTCTTTATTACTTAACCAATGAAATCAACAGATTGATATATGACACTCCCACATCACTATTGTTTGTGTTGAGCAGCGAGACACATCCACATAACCTTTTTTGTTTGACTGATCTTCAGGCTGCCTCTGTTGAGTGGAAGTGTTTGGATCTAGCTTATGTTGTCACCTAAGCTTGGCTGAGCCCAGGTTAGGTCAGAGGACTTGTCATATCAGTCCTGCAGATGTTGAAGGTTGATTCTGAATTTGAGGAATGAAGTTGAGTCAAATTCTGCAGTAAGCATGAAAGCATGGGGACTGGACACACAGCTGTGTTCATGAGCTGCTGTGCAAGCGTTGTTACCAGGAGTGTGAGGACAGCCTGGAGTGAGCTGAGGTCTTGGGCACTCACATGGCTAAGCTTGGGTAAACCTGAGAAACTGGGGCAAAGCCTGAGGATTGGGGGTGTCACAGGCAGCAAGAGTTCCGGGGACTTAGGCTGGCCCAGCACACAGATGTCCTGAGATAGGCATGGAGATTGGATGTGGTCCAGGTGGGTCAAACAGACTCACAAGACTGTGTTGTGTAACCAAGGCCAAGCTCATGGTAAGCCAAAAATTCTCCTTCAGAACTTACTAAACCCATACCTTCTTTAACTAATTTTATTTCTTAGGAATATTAAATCTTTTCTTACATTTCAAAAATGTGCCTCTGCACTTGTTTTATATAATCGCTAATGTTCTAACAAAAATTTGTTGCCCAAATTTTGTTGTATTATCATTAATTCATTTCAAAGTCTTGAAGTGTGGCTCCATGGCACTGCATTTTCTGGCATGCCTGAGGCTCTGGGCTCTCGTCCTAGCCTGGTGGCTGTTATGGTCTTATTGTATCCTTTTATAAGAAGACTACATCTAAACCAACTGTCCCAGGGTTACCAATGTCCATCGCTATGTCAGTCTATGCAGTTTCTCCATTGACCCAGTGCATAGTTTTCAAAATATATTTTATGGGAATTCCTGAGAACGAACACACACACACACACACATACACACACACATACACACACATACACACACACATACACACACATACACACACATACACACACACATACACACACATACACACACATACACACACACATACACACACATATACACACACATACACACACACATACACACACACACACACACCTTGTTTTCAGATGTTTTTGAAAAGCAGTTATATGCTAACTCCCTTTGGAGGCTAACATATGTTATTAGAATATTTAGGACTGCAAATGCCCCTGAAGAAAGTGAAAGTCCATCAAGTTTAAAACATCTTCAAATTTATTTAAAACAGTGACTTGTCTCAATTACTCCGGCTTTTGATACAAATCCCATTTGTATGTGAGGCATGATCTCTTCATTCTCCCTTTTTTTTAAAAAAAAATCAAGAATGCTGATTCATTTTGTTTTTGAAGCAAATAGCAGAGTAATGCTTTGCCTAAACCTGAAGAAAAATTGAAATGACTCATGCTTTTCTAATCTCCTTTTTCTCAAATGACTTTGTTTTATTGGGCTTTAATTTCCGTGGTAAAACCAGGATGCATTCTGGGGTTAATTCAGCAGACTTTGACAATGTCTGCCCTCATGAGCCTATTCCATGCCATCTTCTTTGACTTACATCTCCATATCTCCATTCTCTCTCTCTCTCTCTCTCCCCCCCTCCTGCCACCTCCCCACCTGTTCCTCACCACCTCTGATCCCTGGCTGAACAGCCCATACCGGCTTTCTGTGTGGGAACTATTATCTAAAGGGGACTTTCATCCTCTTGTTTGCCCCATTAAAACTTCCATTTTCTGGGCACAGTTGTTAGGAGAAAATCATTTCCACAATTTCACACAGTGAGAGATAGCACAGCCTAATGCGCCCCCCCCACACACACCCCTTTAGATTTTTTTCTTCAGTAGAGAATGAGATTTCTAAGCATAGAACTATGGCCTGCCAATAGTCAAGTACATTACATGGAGAAAGCTTATGGGGAGATTTTTTTTTCTAGATATGCACATCAGTCCACAAAGGAGCTACAAGGACAGCCTTTCCCAAGTTCTGTACTGGGATTGTTGAAGTTCCTGATCTTTGTCATTAACTTGGATAATGGGAAACAACTCTCATTGGTCTATTATTTTCATTGTTGAGAACAGAGGTTGGGAGCCATAACCCAAAGTCTGTTTGGGGACAGCCTAAGGGCTGTGAATAGTATTTATGTTTTTAATGAAAAAAAGTGCAGCTAAAATATATTTTAACTGAAAAATGAAAGAGCAATATTTTTAAATACATTGTTTTTTATTTTTGAGACTATAATTTAATTAAAATCTCTCTCTCTTTCTTTCCACCCCTCCAAACCCTTCCACACATCCCTTTCCATTCTTCTTCAATCCATTTCATCATTTTCTCACTAATTGTTATTGCATACATATACACATATATGTATTATATGTATGTTTATATTGCTAACTATAAGCCATATAGTCCATATACATGCACAGTCTTACTCATATCTATGTTTTCACAGCTGATCATTTGGCATTTGACAACCAATTCATTTGCTCTTCCCTGGGGAGGGCCACTCTTCCTGCTCCCAACTTTCCTTGATTACCCATAGGATTTTTGTGTGTGTGTGTGGGGGGGGGGGTTGAGGCCTCATGGGATTTTCTGCATGCTTAATGGAGTCATCCTTGTTCACTTCATGTTTGGGCAGTCATGTTGGTAACACTTACAGGTATAGTTTCTGGTATTCCTAGGAGACACAATCTCATAGCATACTCCATAATCTTCTGGTTTTATACAACCTTTCTACTCCGTTTTCTGCACTGTTCCCTGAGCCCCAGGTGTGGAAGTGTTTTGTAGATGTATGCACTTGGATGGGGATCTGCAACTCTACATTTTGATTGCTTGAATTTTGAATTTTTCTGTCTTACCCTCCATCTCCAAAGAGAAGCTTACTTGATGAAGAGTAAAAACTGCAGGTGTCTGTGGGGATAAGAAAAATGTTTATAGATTGTTGTTAGGGATTATGTTGGTTTAGCAAACTGGTGGTTATAGATTCTTCTCCAATCAACGACTTTACTAGCATCCGGGTTTCCAGAACCAGGCATGATGTCCTTACTGTTCAATAGGTCCTAAGTTCAACTAGAAAACTGTCACTGCTAAGGTACACATGCCACTACTGTACCTTTAGGGTTTTGGGTCATACTGGTCCTTGAAGTCTATAAGCATCATAGCTGGGTAAAACTGTTGGTTGTCTTCATGCTTTGGAAGCTTTTCTTGGCTCTGGCACCTTCTGGTACCATGGAAACTAGTCCTCAGGAAGAGGGCATTCAGGTCAGTTCCAGAACAAAGAGGAGTATTTGTGATATGAGAAAATTAAAAGAAATTCAAGTTTCAGTGTCCACAAACATGGTTCCATTGACCCACTGCCTCCATCATTTGTTCATTGCCTGTGACATTTATACTGCAATGACATGGCTAAGTTCCTGTGATGGACACTATAGAGCCTGTCAAATAGGGTGTGTATGTAATATTGTATGTAGTTTGGCTGCAGAAAGAGAATAGAAAAATCTTAAGTGAAGGTGCAGGCCTGCCTCTCTACTTCTTCCTGCAATATAGCACTACACTGTGTGTCTTTCATATTCACAGTTTCTTGTACACAGGTCCCCTTTTGGATTAAATGATTTTACGATTGTGTGTGTGTCCCAATTCCATTACGGACAGTAGCCTCTGACCTAATGGTTTTGAGGTTTTGAGTCTGGGTATGTCCTATCTCACTCACTTTTGAATATGCACACATCTTAGCCTCCGAATCCAACTGTGGAAACACTTTGCATACGAATACATCACAGAGATTTTATTTCTTCAGAAAGATTTTATAGAGGATAAAATAAAAAACCTCCTAGGTTTTTTAGTATGTTAGAAATACAAAGTAAAAGATAAATGCTCTTAAGAATAGTGAAAAAGTTTAAATGTGTGTCATAACTTTTCAATCTTTTAAGGAGTCAGTATTATAGACATGTTAAATCTTCATTCATATTAATTATGAAATAAATGCCTTCTTTGATTTATTTAGTATTTTCTGTATTTTGAAGTTATTATTGCAACTCCAATCTTCTTTTTATTTGTCTGATTTAGTATTTTTATTCATATATAGTTAGTCTCTCTGGAACACTTATATTTAGTTGTATAATTTACAAAAACCCTAGTCAGTTTATTCAAATAACTGTAAGCTTTTATACATTATAGACATCAACTAAACATTAGCTACCAGCAGAACAGTTTTAATTAATGTTAATTTAAAACATTATCCTATTTTCTGTAGAATGATACCTGTCTTCTATTTTTCCCAATAGTGTTTTCTGATTGTGTGTGTGTGTGTGTGTGTGTGTGTGTGTGTGTGTGTGTGTGTGTGAAGTACAGCTGTAGAAAGAGCTGGAGAAAAGCATCTGAAGTAGCCCAACAGAGGAAGACCACATATCCTGTTAAGCTTCTGGTTACATGTAACAAAACAGAGCAGCCAGGTGCTATGCAAGATCTAAAACAGATCAGAGCTCACGGGCTGAGTTTTGGATCCATCCCATCTCTCTGACTCACTTCAATCCCTGGGAGTAGTTTTCTCTTTAATAAACTGTCCTTATTTCTACCACTGTCAATGTGTCCTTGGTTTTGTTCTTTATTCCAGGATACAAGAATTTGGGAATCTCAGCATATATCCTCTGAACTCAGACTTCTGCCTGTAACAAAAACAAAAATACAAGTTTCTCCTTCCTTCCTTCCTTCCTTCCTTCCTTCCTTCCTTCCTTCCTTCCTTCCCTCCCTCCCTCCCTCCCTCCTTCCCTCCCTTCCTCTTTCCCTCCCTTCCTCCCTTACTTCCTTCTTTCCCTTTCTTATTTTCTTCATTTCTTACAATTTTGTTTTAACCCAGTGCTTTCTATATGTTGATCCTGCACTCCATCACTGAGCTACATCCTGGGATCATAAAAGTTTCTATGACACTTTTAGCTTCAGAGTCTGGTTTTACTCCTTATTTTTGTACTTAGCACACTTATCTTTTTATGTTTGTAGCAGCATGGCAGGCAACATCTGTTAATGTTCCACGTTGAGAGTAGAGAAAAAAACATAAATTTCTGTTCTCTTCCATTTATAGATTTTTACTTGTTCTAACAAAGGATTATATTATTCATCTTTGGTTTATCTTTCTTAAGAAGCAAATACTCACTTTCCTCTAAGAATTTAAGAAATTATACTTATTCTCTAATTTGATTTCTTTCACTACCTGTATTTACTTGTTCATGTGCTTGTTTAGATTGTCAAAATTTATAGACTTTATCTTCCTTAGCTATATATAATGGTTGGGTAGATTTAGTCATTGTAATTGGAATGGAGTCAATATCCATAAACCACCAGGCTTTTGACTCTGCTGTTTTCCTATTGTATACAGCTAATGGTTTATTATTGTTAGATGACATACTGTCCCTGTCCTTCTCTGCCTTATTCTTGCTCAGTAATTCTCAACCAAAGGGAAACGTTAACCCTATCTTCCACCATGGGGACATCAGGCACCTGGAGGCATATCTGGGTGTCACAGGCATTTTTTTTTATATTCTTACTAAGCTGCCTCTTCTCATAGTGGGGATTTTCTGCTAAGGTAGAGGTGAAAAACCTTCACTTTGTTCCAGAATTGAATAAATCTGTGTAAAACTATAAAGTCAATCCAACTTTTTTCTCTTTGGAAGTCACCTGGTTTCTGCTGCACAGGCACCAGAAGAATTCATATTTCAGCCATGAAATCTATCCTGTGCCCTAGTTACTATTTTAACACTAAGTGTTCCACTTTAATTTTTATCTGAGTTTAGCTCTTTGCCCTCCAGACTTGCCCAAATTTTAAGCAATGCCTATTTGAGTTCTCAAGGCAGAGAAGACATTGAGGGATGTCTCTGCTTTCGGGATGGTCTTAGCACCATGCCATTTCCACTTAACAGTGCCAGGGTGCTTGTAGTGGAGTCTTCATTTTTATTTTTACTGTTTAGTATTTTGAAGAAATGGCATAGACAACTCTTCTCTGAGTTCCTATGTCATTACTTCCAATCACCCAAGCTTGCTTGAAACACAATGGCTGTTCTCCCTGGGTAAGCCCATCTCATTTGGACACTGATGCTCCTATCTGACCACCTTGAAGGAAGCCATTTCAAGGTTTCTTCAGCCATCACACTCCTCAGTGCATGTCATACAAGGACTGGCAACTGAAAATAGTTCTGTTTTTATTTGCTTACTTTTTTGAGATATGGTCATGTTATATAGTCCTGGCATGCCTGGAACTCATTATACCATCGACCAAACTGCCCTCAAATTTACAGTGAACTGCCTGCCTCAGCCTCCTGAGCAGGCAATAAACCCTGTTTAGTTGAGGGTTCTGGTATGTTTGATATCCCTATTTTAATATGGATGTGACATTTGAAATTTTGAACTTGATTTCATTCCCAGAGATGAATTTTCTCATATTTAGTTTCACTTTTATATTTTCTTATGTTTCATTATTTATTTATAAAAATTATTTTTTTCTTAGTAACTTTTTGCTGTTTTGCTTTTTAATTGATTTTTATTGACTCTACATTTTTCTCTGCTCCCCTCACGGCCTCTCCCCTCCCCACTTCAACCCTCCCCCAAGATCCCCATGCTTCCAATTTACTCAGGAGATCTTGTCTTTTTCTACTTTCTACTTCCAATGTAGATTAGATCTATGTAATTCTCTTTTAGTGGCCTCATTGTTGTCTAAGTTCTCTGGGTGATGGAGGAAGGTCATTGGTTAATTATAATAAAGAAACTGCTTGGCCCTCATAGGTTAAAACATAGGTGGGAGGAGTAAACAGAACAGAATGCTGGGAGGAAGAGGAAGTGAGGTAAGATGCCTCAGACAGAGGCCATGCTCCCCTTTCCTGGGCAGACGCCATGAAGCAAGCTGCCAGGTCAAACATGCTGAATCTTTCCCAGTAAGACTGATGCTACACAGATTATTAGAGATGGGTTGATTGGGATATCAGAATTAGCCGGTAAGGGCTAGAGCTAATGGGCCAAGCAGTGTTTAAAAGAATACAGTTTGTGTGTTGTTATTTCTGGTGTAAAGCTAGCCGTGCGGGAGCCGGGTGGGATGAAAAGCAAGCCCACAGCTTCTACAACAGAATGGCGCCCAGACGTGTGGACAACTGAATCCACTGAAAGCCTGAGAAAGCTTGGGAAAGAGTAAAGCATGTTTTCTTGGTAGCAGCAATTTCTCAGGTCTGCTCTGCTTGCTAGAGGCAAGCAAGCGTTCTCATCTAAGAGAGGCTTCCTGCCTCAGCTTTAGCTGCAAAACCCTGCAGCTCCTTTAAGAGGTCCTGCCACGAAACACTTAAATGGTGTTGATAAAAACTGACTGCATGCTTGTTTGTTTTCAGTTGTAGCAGGAAAAAAGTTGTGCTGTTTTAAAATGTCAGCTTTCTGGGCTGTCCTGCCAGTGCAAACTCTGACTCTTTGAGGCAGAAAGGCCAACTACAGAGAGAGGACTTGAGTGTTGTCTGTGGACATAATGCTGCAACTTACTTGCTGGCAGGGACCTTGAAATGCCATAGAGTTGTGGCAGTAAACATCTGGGATTGTGGTTTATAGGCTGGTTTTCTTTGATTTATGTTTAAAAACCATCTATGAGTGAGTATATGTGATAATTATCTTTCTGGGTCTGGGCTACTTCACTCAAGATGATGTTTTCTAGTTCCGTCCATTTGGCTGCAAAATTCAAGATGTTATTTTTTTCTGTTGTGTAGTACTCCATTGTGTAAATGTACCACATTTTTCTTATCCATTCTTTGATCAAGGGGCATTTAGGTTGTTTCCAGGTTCTGACTATGAGAAACAAAGCTGCTATGAAGATTGTGGCACAATTGAACATCTTGTGGATATACACCCAAAAGTGGTATTACTGGATCTTGAGGAAGGTTGTTTCCTAATTTTCTGAGAAATTGCCACACTGACATCCAAAGGGGTTGTACCAGCCTGCATTCCCACCAGCAACGCAGAAGTGTTCCCTTTTCTCCACAACTTCTTCAGCATAAGTTGTCATCAGGGTTTTTGATCTTGGCCATTCTCACAGGTGTAGATGGAATCTCAGAGTTGTTTTGATTTGCATTTCATCAGAGAAATAAAAATTATTTTTAATTTTATCATTCATTTTTCTGTGTACTGAATTCATTTTTACAATAACATGTAATCAGTAGTTTATCTCTTTTTTTACTTATTTGAGGTAAAAACAATAATAATATAAGGAATGCATAGTTCTTACTTCTGGCTGCCATTTCTCAGTAAATTGATAAAATTATATCATGCTTCTTTGAAAGTGCAGGTGAACATACTGAAGATGGAAATTTCTGTTCTTCCTGGTCCCGCAGTCATTCAGTCCCAACAGAACACACAGAGGCTTATATTAAATATAAACTGGTTGGCCTATTAGCTTAGGCTTATTATTAACTAGCTCTTGCAACTTAAATTAAGCCATATTTTTTAGCTATGTTTAGCCACATGACTTGGTATCTTTTATCAATGAGGCATTCTCATCTTGCTTCCTCTGTATCTGGATTGTGACTGTAGACTGAACATTTTCTCTTCTTGAAATTCTTCTGTTCTGGTCACCCTGCCTATACTTCCTGTCTGGATACTGGCCAATCAGCATTTTAGTAAATCAATACAAGTGCCAAATCTTTCTAGAGCATAAGAGCATTATCTAAAAGCAACATACTTTACATATCATGTGAAATTATGACTCAAATTATTCAATAACTTAAAATCATATATATTACAATATGAGCATGTGTTAACGAGTATATCTTCTGTATTATTTGTGAAACCTTATATTCCGTATTCAATTTTTATAAATATAGATATGAATGCTCATATGATTTGTATTTTACATGCTATTATTTCCTGGTTCTTATCAAATATATTAACTGTTCAATTGCTGTAGTTTTTGTTATTGTTTCTAATGAAGAACACAACTTCTACTTGTATGAACAAAGCTGCATTCTTTCAAATATAGGACAGCATGCAGGGAAGTCTAGGCTATACCAAGTTATAAAGGACATCAATTATTGTAGCTTGGTAATATTTGCTAACCTGAAAACACATTTACAAAATTTCAACTATTTCTACAATTGTACTATTAAATATAAATAGAGCTATTTTATTTCTCTCCCACATCTTGCTGTGACTGGTTATTCAACAGCATTTTAAGCATTGGTTTATATAACAAAAAGATAAATTCTTTGAATCTTTACAACGTAAAGTCCAAAGTCAGAAACAGAGTCATTTGAAAACATATAAGAAAAAGACAACTTAAAAAGATGATTCATAAAAGTGACCTAAAATATAGAGACCATAACCTCAAGGAAGTTTGTAAGTTCATCTTTAAATCAACCATCTGTAGCCTCTCAACATATCTGAGTGTATCTTAAGGGTTCACATTCTAACCAAGTTTTCTGATGCAAGGCAATAAACTTAGGAGTCAAGAGTATTGGCTTAGAATAAGAAATCCTGATGGGTTTGAAACTTTATAAAATACATCCTAAATAGTATCTCCCATGTCCATTATTTCTTTTCTTTGTTCTTTTCTTTCAAGACAGGGTTTCTTTGTGTTGCTTTTGAGCCAGTCCTGGAACTAGCTCTTGTAGACCACACTGACCTCTAACTCACAGAGATCCTCCTGCCTCTGCCTCCCGAGTGCTGTAATTAAAGATGTGCACCACCATTGCCTGGCCAGCTTTTCCATTATTGCTTTGTGTATGAAAATGCTCCTTTTTTGGATGACAATTTCAAGGTGACCTTGTTGAACTAATGTATGTGATATTAGAGCTCTATAAAATAAGTTTTAGGAACAGTCATTGACATTGACCATGTTCTAAACGGAAGAGTGAAATAAAAGATCAACCTTCCCTTGGCACTTTTGCTTAGGCTGGGAAAGACTAGCAGCCAGGGAGGGTCTTGTAATGTTTGTTTTCCATAAAGAAAATATCCAAAGTGATAATAGCATCACCTCTTTGTGAACTAAAGGAGAGGACTAGTCTAATGATTAGGTTACTAGGAAAATTTTTTCATATATTATCAGGCTCAGGTAATTAGTATTATAATTAAACTCACTATAAAATAATTGTTCTGTGGTATAAGTTTTTCTAAATCTTCACTGTGATTGACATTTATTAGTTGCTTTTCTCATATGTCACTTGCCCAAATGTATATTTAGATGTACAATGAAGAGATATTTACATATATTTAAAAACACACACATATATAACTCTTTATATTATTATTTTCTGAGCTGTGATAATGTTAGTCACAATCATAAAAGAACATTTGAGTTGCAGAACTATGAGAATTATGAATTTCAAAGAATAAGTAACTTATTTGGGATGCTAAAGTTTTTCTCAAGTATTTTTATTATAGTAATGTTTTGATAGTGAGACATTCAATAACTAGGGATATAATGTGATTTTTTTTACAATGCTGAGAAATATCAGAGGTTTCATTATGTGTACAGACAATTAAATTTCAGGGAAATGTCAGTGATTTATGAACCAATTTCTGCAGGATGAAAGCTCAAAGCATTTCAGAATTTATGGTGAAATTAGCTTGACAAGGCACTCACGGAAATCCCAGGTTCCTAGGTAAAGCTTATGCAGAGCTTCGAGCGCAGGGGATCTGCTCAGCGTTGTTTCGCCTGCTTTCCAATGGATGGAAGCTTCTGACTGAAGAAATATTTCTACACACTTTAAATTCTTTTTTCTCGAATAAATTTTATGAATCAAAATGTATTGTTCTAAAAATATCATCTATCTATCTATCTATCTATCTATCTATCTATCTATCTATCTATCTATCTATCATATATTTATCTACTGCCTACCCAATGATGGATGTGTTGGAGTGCATACTTAGTAGGTGCTGAAGGACAACACACGCTTTGGCATTCTATTCTTTGGTTGTGAGTTATTTAAAGATCCTTTTGAGTTCAGCTGAAAAAATAATTTACATACAGTTATTTAAGGAATAAATGAAACTACTATGTTCTTTGCCCTCGTCTGACATGGTAAAACACTATATTGATTTTGAATGTCTATTAGTTCTGTCTCAATATGCTATTTAAAAAGAATGTTGGATGAAGCCATATGGAACATAATTAGTTTGATTAATAAAATACAGGATGCCAGATATTGCATGAAGTACATGAGTGTTAAAGCTTGTTTAGCTGGAATTCGTCTGACTGGCCTTCCTACTAGATCTGAGAATGTATATATAAGGCAGACCAGAAGTGACTCTTTCAGAGTACACCATCAAGGTTACATGGTTCTAGACGTACAAAGTTCAAAATCTGTTAGCAAATGTTAATTGTAAAAATGAGAAATTGCAATGTGTTCACAAATTGTCAAAGGGACTTGCCAGTGTGCTAATGAATGTAAAATAGAAAAGGGAGAAATGCAATGCCTCAAACATTATTGAAAGTAAAATTAGCTCTTCAGGTTAATTTCCAGCTATATTTGAATGCTGTATTGTTTATCTATTTACAAAGTATTGTTCAGGGACCAATAGAAAGGAGACTTCTATAAACAGTTAAAATAGCTGTAAAACAGCTAGCCAAAGTGCTTTAAGCTATTTCATCAGAAGCATTACACATAAAGTTAAAGTTAAAATGCAGTTTAAGAATTTACTTCAGTCAAATTTTGGCCACATAAATCATGTACTTAAAAGACAACACATGAATAGTGCAAACTTGATCTTGTAGATGTATTCTTTTAGAGTATTAATAGAATAGAGTCAAAATACTACATTTTAAGGCCATTTTTCTCAGATAACAATATCGTAGAGATTACATAATCCCACGGGCCACCCCAGGGCTCATACAATTTACCCTAGCACAATAAGCATAAGACAGAATAGACTTCAATCTTAGGGATGACTTTGTAAGAAGAACTTATTAACAATTACACTTTGACATTTCGTATCCTCTGTTCTTTTACTTCTCTCTTGCCACTCAAGATTTCCATCTTCTTTGCCCAGTTACTTGATGAGCATCAAGTCAATTTTTACTATTCTCCCTCTCAGTGTACAGCAATGATGTGGTCATTGTCCCTCAGGCTTGGATAATCTAACTTTAGCAACCATTATTATTGTTAAATATTTTTATATTCTTTACATGCCACATTTTATCCTTTGGTCTGTTTCTGCATCTTGCCTTGGTTTCACTTTGGTAGTTTTGCACTCTTGGCCATATTATAGAACAAAGAGACTGTGGGAACTATTATGGCATTTCTAAGTGCTATTTCTGAGTGGAGAAAAAAACTTGAAGAAGCAGGAACCCTGACATCGGAGAGCTCAAATATAGCTACAAAGACACCATAAAGATAGCATCTTCTTCTGAATGTCTCCCTTAGCACAAGATGCTCTACAACCCGTGGGTTAAAATGTGATTTTTGCAGGGTTATTTAACTTGTTTCCCTATGACTTCTACCCATGCAGTGAATACATCCTTTCCTTAGGGATGGAGGGACCTTGGTGGGAGACAGAAATCATAGGAACATTTCTCACATGACCAAATCCTCATTGATCTGCCAGTTTCCTCATTTCCAGTCCCTCTTTGATTTAGGTCTTGCTGAAGCTGTCACTGTTTTACCATGTTCACTGGCAAATATTGTCAGGACAATTTCTCTCATGGTGAAAAATTGAACAATTATGACATTTAAGTCTTTTCTCCAGCTCAAACTCATGGCATTCACCTAAAAAAATTGTGTGGCATGACTTTCAGATCTATTGGCCATGGGGAGTTTCTGTTTCTCCATGTCTCGGTGACATGTTTAGGTGTTGTCTAATATCTATATTTAAATGATGTCTAAGAAGTGGAGATGAAAACCTAGGCTATGTTCATCAATAAATGGTAAACATGTAATCTTCTTCATCGTCCTAGATGGTAGGACCTTATAAAAAGTTAGAATTTTAAATGTCATTTCATGCTTTGGCACGTGTTTTATGTCAGAACAATCAACTGACTTGACTTAGCACATTAACACAGTGACTTCAAAGTCATAATCAGAACTCAAATTGACACTTTTCTACGTAGTAATTAATGTTATCCTTTAATATTAGCTCATCATAATAAAATTTTTGGCAAATATTATAGTATCAGAAAGTTCTATTTTTGTTCATTTGTATCATTCTCTTACTTTTGATTAATTTGACTAAGGATTTGTCGGTCATATTACCCTTTTGAAAGAACCAACTTTTTATTTCATTGATACATTATAATTTATTTCATTTCAATTTCATTAATTTCATCCCTGAAATTAATGTTTAATTTTTATTATCTTTTCCTGTCTGTACAGATCTCTTCCTGTATTCATACAAATACAAACATGTATGATTTGTATTATCGCTTTTTGTCTATTCCTTTAAGAGTGCTGTTTGTTCTTATTTTTCCAAAGCTTTCATGTGAAACTTTAAACTAACAATTTGAGTTCTCACCAGCATCTTGATGAAGTTCTTATTGCTCTAAACAGTCATATCATAACCATTTCCATTGAGTCTCAATGATTTTGGTATGTTGTCTTTTTTATTTTCATTCAGTTCTAGGAGGTTTTAAATTTCCTTCTGGATTTCTTCCTTGGCCCAATTTTCATTCACAGTATGCTGCTATGTTGTCATGAGTTTGGATACTCTCTTCTGTTTCTGTTGTCATTGATATACAATTTTATTCATTTGTGGTAAGGTAGTATGCAGGGTTTTTTTTTGTTTGTTTGTTTCCCAAAGTTTATTGAAACTTGCTTTGTGCCCTGACATATACTTGATTTTGGAAAGTCCTGTCTTGTTATCCATTTTTTCCTACTGTCATCAAGTTTCTTTTGGATTAATATTTTGCTTATTTTTTTAACTCACTTGGTTAAATTTAAACAAATAGGCAAACATTCAATAGGGCAAACTTATTAGTTAAATTAAAAACTTTTGAAAATTTAATTGAATCTATATATTTTCTTTTTGGCTTATTTAGACCTGACTTCTTATGGTAAGAGATTTCTGAATAAATTCAATAACAAAGACAATAATTTACACCTCCTCACTCACAAAAGAATACATAACTCAAGAACAATGCAGTATCTTCGGGCATGTGTTTTAAGTGGCCTGTGACAAATATCAGCAGTGTGGGACACTTTGCCTGGAGTGAAAGTCATGTGGAACAGGCATTTCAATTACTTATCCATTCATCAAATATTTATGTAGTACTTACTGTGTGCTAGAGAGAGTTCATTCACCGGTAAACAATGGAAGCAAACAAAATAGACAGGAGTTTTAAAAAACACAGAGGTAAAATTGGGAAATAATTTCTGAACAAACAAATCACAAGAACAAAAACACAGGTAAATAACAGCAACAACAAAAAAATCAATAACACTGTGTGCTTTGGAAATGGAGCTCAGAGTCATTGTCAAACAAAATGATGAAGTATTTTTAACAAGAATCCTCATGGTATTTCTTAGAGAGATCTGCACTTTGATGTATTTTTGATACTTAAGTGGATTTCTATTCACTTTTCTTAATGAAGATATGAACATGGCTTTGCACACAGATGCACAAACACAGTCCATCCTGACTTCCGTTCATAGTTCATAGAAGAAATGTTGAACAGTAAATCCTAGTTCACTGCTACTCATTAAACCTGTGGAGCAAGAGATGATGTGTGCTGTGGGTTTAATGGGATTCTCAAGCAAATGTCCCTGTGATCTTAGAGTTCAAATACTGTCCTTTGTGTAGGTCTTACACATGGTCTTCTTTTGACATACATCTTGCATATTTGGTATAGAAGGAAAATCTTAGTAACTTATCACTTGATATTCTACCTATGTCAAGCAAGGATGCTTTTTGCCCCTCAAAATTTCTAGTGCCAAGGTTAGGCAGACCAAACCTTCTGTGATGTAGTTTCTTTTCCTTTTAAAATAGATTTACCTTCTGATAATTATCTACCTTTATACTTCTAATACTTGTGAGTCATCTCCTTTATTTTATTTCTCAACTATATCTACCAAATATGAATTTAAAATAATACATGTGTATATTTCAGAAAAATTGAAAATGTACCAAAGAAACTTAAAAAAATAAACTCATGATATCACCACCATATTTTTACCTTTTGATTTATTTTAAAATTTTACTTATCACATGGTCATCTTCTTATTCACTTAATATATTTTGAAATACATTTGTAAGTTATCAAACCTTTGTCTTATGATTGAATGTTGAATTTTATTCCATGCAAGTCTCATCATTATCATTAACTAATCTCTATTTTACAAACATCTTTGCATAAACCTCTTACAATTTTGTTAGAGGTGATTTCTTATAAGAAAGGCCTATTTTATGACTTTCAGAAACCAATTCTGAACTATTTTTGCTCATCCTCCAATTTTATGTATGTTTGCTTCTTTCTAAATAATCTATTGTTAATTTAGTCAGTCACATATGTATTGAACTAGTTGTAATTACCCTATGAGAATGAAAACTTACATGATAATATTTGCATTTATACTCATAAAAATAACTCCTACTTAACGTCATTGCAGCGTTGCAGAAATGGCATGGTGATTTGGTAGACATTGTGCCATGACTTATCCCTGTCACCTAGACGCTCAACCTGAATCTGCAGAGTGATGAAGCTCAACCTTTTGTTCAGTGAGTTAGCACAACTAATGACCTTAATTTAAGAAAATAGCTTCAATTCATAATCTCTAAGTATTTTCTCAGCCTATATTTGAAGTAAAATGACTAGAAAAGTTGTGTGCAATGCTTATTAAAACGAAAGTTTAAGTGAGATTGATCTACGTTTCCTACATGAATGAAGACTGAGTGATGTAACTATTGTTGAGTTTATCTTCTCATGCTTGCTTTCTTGGTGTTTTGAGATAGGGTTTCTCTGTGTAACAGGTGTTACTGTCCTGGAACTCTCTTTGTAGACCAGGCTGGCCTCAAACTCACAGAGATTTGCTCGTTTCTGCCTCTGGAAGAGGGCTGGAATTAAAGGCATGCACCACCACTGTTAGGATTCCAGCATTATTCTCACACGCCCCCCACCGCATGTAGCCCACTGGCATTCAGGCAAACACCTAGCCAGCCCAGGGGCCCTGTGACCTTATGTTGCTAAGTCATAAGTTGCATTGCTTGACTGCCTATGGCTCTGTGTGCATGCTCAAGGATCACCTTTTAAGTAAGCTCTGCCCACTTCCAATCTCTCTTTCCTGATGTTCTTCTGAAGGGGTCAGGGGCCAGCAGAACTTTTCCTGTTTCTCTTTTTTCTCTGTCTCTCTGTCATCCTCCACTCTCTCCCTGCCTTTTCCCATTCCCAATCTTCCCCCAACAAAACTCCTCACTTAACCTCTGCCTGTCCATTTGTCTTTTATTTCCCACTCCCCCTTGGTTGACCACACTTTCTCTTACTTCCTTCTCTTTACCCGCCGTTTCCTGATAAATTTCTATGTGGGTTTGTTGAGCTCTGTAGTTCCTTCTTCAACCCCGTAGCTCCAGTCTACCAACATCCACACCTAGCCCCGAAGCTTCCTTTTAATGAGAGTTGAGTATAAATAAAGATGACATAGTTATAATTTTCAATTCTATCCAAACTAGACCCTTTTGGACAGTGACACCCCTTTGCTATTATGAGGGAACACAGACACCACTATTAAATTTGTTTCCATTAACAATTTCAACACAAAATCCATATTTAGAAAATGATGCTATTTCTAGTGCATCTAACCCAAATTTGGGGAAATTATTGAACAGTCTTTACAAGTTAAGACTTCAGGATTTCTTAGAAACCACCTTTGCGCAACTGCTTTTCATGAAAGTAATACTGAAGAAATATGGGCAAGTTCATTTTACAGCCACTCACATTGCTTCACAGTCTCACATTGTTTCATAATGTGTTTATATAAATAGAACAAGCACTCATGTTATAACTCTAAATTAAGCCTTGTTTTATTGTGTTAACAGCTCTTGAGACCTACCTTCTCAATACAACAGTATTGTTGACTATGGGCACAGAAACAAGTGGCAACAAGATAATGCGTTAACAAGATTCTGTCCCAAAGGTATAGTTGTTCCTCTCTTTCTGTAATAGTGATACTGGAATCATAATAAAATATCAGTGTATAATTTAATAATCACAATCTTTTTTTCAGCTTTGGGATTTGAGTGTGGTTAAGAACATGGGATTTCTTTCTTTCATTTCTAGGACAGATGAGTGGTTAGGGAAGCAGAAATATTTCTGGGGCACAGGAATGTGCTCTTGGCACACAACATGAAGCACAATGTGCCACTGTTTATTTCTGTGATTAAAGATTAAATTAAGATTAAAGTTGTATAAAGAAGCCAGTGTCAGAGCCTCTGTGTTCCCAAAAGAAATCTTTGCTCCCAAAAGTCAGTGCAAATGTTATCTGTGGAGATTTCTGTCTCCACCCATCTTCACTTTATGATTTCTCACAGATGCTGCAGGTTCCTTCATCCTGGTGCTTGGCAGGGATTTCCACCACAACATAAGGTGTCTAGCTAGTGCTTGCTCGGTGCTTTCGCTTTCTGCTTCCTCAGGAAGTGTCAGCTGGTGAGTGGAAGTCATCCCACATGTGACTTTGTGAAGCTCCTGGACAAACTCTGAACAGTTATAAAAGAAAACCTGTTGTGACCATTTTAGATGCAGTGGAAGCAATCACGAGATATGAGGATCGAGGGGAGCAACACCACCCACTCAGATCTTCAGAAGTCCTGGAAGCAGGCAGTATGTCTGAGGGCCAGCCTCACTGTTATTGGAAATCTGAACTAAATCTGGAGGGACTGGCTCACATCCATGTCGTTGTTACTTCTTCAGTATCCTTGGTTACAAGCCGAACGCATTAAAGAGAAACAAGAAAAGAAGAAAGAAATAGTTAGCTTATACTTTTTGGTTTGCTTTATTTCCTTTTTTTCCTTCTTTTTTTTTAAACTTTATCACTTACTGTTTCTGAGAGGTGAATTGACAGAAAATGCTTCTTGTCTTTTTAACTTGGCAGAGCGTTAATCCCTGGGTTACTTTTAATTCCCTTAGACTTTTCACACAATTTTAGCTACTTGGGAGGAGGATGGAGAGATTGCAGGAAGAAAGAAATCAACACTCCCTTACCACTGCATATACATGTACATTACAGTCAGGGTTTTATGCAATCAATAATTCCGTTACAGTTAAGGAACTGGACATCAGTTTAAATATGGACAAGGGATACAAGGATAATGTACAAGATGAGGAATTCTGGATGCATCTGCAGAGTTCATCTATTGCTATGGTAACAGACACATCCTAGCAACAGCTGCTTGGTACACAGCTGACATGGCGTGCTTAAGCCCAGAAACAAGAGAAAAATGAGCCATGAAGACTTATTTAGTGTGTGTAGAATTTATATTTTTGAAAAATTGAAATGGACAATAAAAATTATGCCTAAATATGTTAAAAGAATGAGGTTACAGGGATCAAGTTTATTTTCTCACCAGCATAGAACATGACATTTCACTGGGTTAGTTGCAATGATGGCTGTAGTGTTCTGATTGTGAGGTCAAACTCTGTGAATGAGATACCCAGTTCTGATGAATCATTTCGTCTAGTTGAATCGAGAAGACAGCAGTCATCTATGACTTTAATGTATATATTTTCTTACTAACAATTCTCAGAAACTCAGTGATATAAATTTTTCAAATATTCCTCTGTAAAAGAGATTTAAAATGTCTTAAGATTCTTGTTAAAGCTTGCAAAATATTTGTCCTTTTTAGATACTGAAATAGTCTTGTAAAATTCTGGAATTTTTCAGGCTCAGAGATTCAGATGTTCTTCTTAGGTTTCAATAAACATTTGCTTTATAAAATTAAACAGCCAGATATTTCCCATCTGTTTGTATGGAAGGAGAGAGAGAGAGAGAGAGAGAGAGAGAGAGAGAGAGAGAGAGAGAG
>JABTXL010001959.1:3039838-3102384 GCA_025134845.1 Neodon shergylaensis | reverse complement strand
GAGAGAGAGAGAGAGAGAGAGAGAGAGAGAGAGAGAGAGAGAGAGAGATTATTTGTCCTCAGTAAATATTTTCCAAGGAGTAAACGTACTTTCCTCTAAGTTCCAATCACTAGATAGAAGGTAATGAAATCAATGTTCGTTAAAGGCTGTTTCAAGCCACACTATTAAATTTGCTGGATCATGCAAAGTTACATCTGGAGAAAATCAAACCCCACTGTAACAACAATTGATACCTGGGCATGGAGGTATAATCCTGCCCACCCATCCCCCCGCCAAGCACTGTGTTTGTGCCCTGCTTCGACAGGTACATTGTATGTAAGAGTCCATGCAACAGAATCACATAAAATTCAATAACAAAACAAAGATAATAGAGGTGGAGTTACCCTGTTACTAGAATGACATGGAGAAAAAGCAGAAAAGGGGAGCTCTAAACTGATGGACTGTAAGAGAGAGCTTTGACAAGTTCTCAGCAGAGTAGATTTACAGATGCTGGGCTGCTGTTTTGAGTTGGAGATTAAACCCGACACCCCGGTGTTGAGCATGAGCCCTTTCACTTAGCTGTTTCTCCAGGTCCAGGCAGATGCATTTAACAACATATTCCTTAATGGAGCAACAACTGGAGCAGCACCCAACTTAGAGCTGAGGTCGTGAGTCCTGTAGGAAGCTGTATTTTACTTGTATTTTGTCTCTTTTAAAAATTTGTTTCCTATTTTTTACAAATTTTATACAATGGAAATATGATTAGATCTACCTACTATTGGCACTGAATAGTTACTAGGGTAGGGGAAAGACTAATTATTTATTTTAGGATGTGGTCACAGGCAGGTTTCCTATATCCCAAGGGATGGGCTCATTCTGGTTCATATAGGAGCACAATTAACTGGACTTGGTGAGTTATGTATTTGAGAGGGGTTGTTTTGTGTTGGGACACATGTAGGAGTGTTGTTAGGAATCTGCTTGTTCATGTCCTGACTGCTCATCCCCAAAATAATCTCACAGAAACCATATTATTTGAAATACTGTTTGGCCCATTATCTCTAGCTTCTTATTTGCTAACTCTTACATCTTAATTTAACCCATCTCCATTAATCTGTGTATCACCACGAGGTCATAGCCTACCAGTAAAGTTTCAGCACGTCTGTCTCTGACAGCAGCTCCATGGCTTCTCTCTTACTCCTCCTTCTTTCTTACTCCTCCTTCTTTCTCCCAGCATACAGTTTATTTTTCCCCACCTAGCTAAGTTCTGCCCTGCTATAGGTCCAAAGGAGTTTCTTTATTCAGTAATGGTAATCATAGCATACAGAGCAGAATCCCACATCATAGGCGGGGATTAGAGAGAAGAGGGTAACATGAATAGGATCTACACAAGATCAGTCCATCCAAAACCCTGGCATAGATGGAGTCAATAGATATATTTTTCAAAATATATTTGAAATATATTATTCAAATAATATTTTCTATTCTTTGCATTGTCTAACTAGAGATTGTGCCATTTTCCCCCTCTGTGCACAAACTTAGTTTCACACCACAGCTGCCAATGGTGTCACATTTACGGTACAAGCAGCTCTAACTAAAACTTATATGAAATAGGCCATCAAACTGTCTTGAAAGATTGAACTTACTCGAAAACTCTGAATGATCCTAGCACATAGCACGTTGTCATGACTTGGGTCATGATGCCCAATATCTAAGAGCCCATTTGAACTACAAATGAAAATCCTGGCTTCCTTTCCTCTCATATTTATTGAAACCAGACAAATAGAGACTTAATCTTGTAGTCCTTTCCTGATAACCAATGCTAAGACCAGATGTTGGCTTGGGCTTTTGCATTCCTTTGCCTCTGTTGTTTCTGAAACCACCTAAACAGGCACCCATTCTAATATAAACCACACTGCTCCTCTGAGTATAGCTCCCATGTATTTCCTTTGGAAATATTCTATTTTCTGAGTCCCTGGTGCAGGAGAATTGTCTGTATTCTGTCAGTCATATTATAAATAAACGCTGTTTGGCCAGGCAGGAAATATAGGTGGGAAAACCAGACAGGAAGTAGAAATGATGTAATGAGAACAGGAGAATTCTGGGAAGGAGGAAGTTGATTCTTCCCACTTCTGCCCAGACCACCTAAGCAGCAGGATGTGATCTGCCCCACTAAAAAACGGTACTGAGCCACATGGCAAACATATCAGAAAAATGGGTTAATCAAGATGTGAGAGTTAAGCAGTGAGAGGCTAGAGCTAATAGGCCAATCAGCTTATAATTTATGGAGACCTATGTGTGATTTTCTTTGGGGCTAAACAGCAGGGGGTACCGGGCAGGACAAAAACCCAAACAAGCAGGCGGCCCCATTCATGTTACAAATCCCTGAAAGTTAATGACCAAGTGTAAAAAGGATTTTGGCATCTGGATGCTGTTGAGAACTCTTGGTCTTTGCCATCTTCTTGTGTGTCTGCTCTAGTTTAGATCTGAAGTGTTCCCCAAGGACTCGGCATCAAAGCTATTACCTGATGTGTGTTGCTTTCATTGGTTAGTTAATAAAGAAACTGCTTCGCCTGATAGGTCAGAACATAGGTGGGAGAGTAGACAGAATAGAATGCTGGGAAGAAGGGAAGTGGCTGCAGCTCTTTCTACAATTACCAGTCTGACATTACTGTTGGGAGGAAAAGACCTTTAAGATCTAGAATGTAGTAGAAGGAAGTTAGGCCACTGAAGTGTTTCATGGAACCCCTGTTGGGTCTCTGGCCCCTTTCTAGAGAGAGTTCCTTGCTTTCCCTACACCAGAGCATAGAGATGTGCCTGCTGTGATATAATGTGCCACCACAGGCCACATCAACAGCAGATGTCTACCGATTGAGACTTAAGAAAATGTGAAGACAAACAGATCTTTCTTCCTTTTAAACATGTATCTCGAGGTGTGTTGTCATGGCAACAGAAAATTTACTAACAGCATCACTTTGAACTTCTAGAATCAGAACTATATAAAATATACCTTCATACTGAATCCCTTTGGAAAGACAGTCAGGTGTGACAGTCGTCTATAATCCCAGACAGGGAAGCAGAGATAAGAACTGCTGAGGGCAAGGTGCTGGATAGACCAGCTGGAATTGGCAAATTCTGGGTACAGCTGGTGATTGTACCTCAATACATAAAGGGGAGAGAGATGGAGAAAGACCCCTGATATCAGCTTTGAACCTGCACATGCACACACCCATCCACACATAGATGTATACCCACATATACACTAACTTATTATATACATGAGAATGTACCATCATACAAATAATATGCAAATCTTCTATTTTTATTCACACACATAGTATGCATATTATTCCATTTTTATTATATAGAGAGCAACTGATAAATCTGAAGGAAATGGATAAAATATGTTGTATGTTCAAATGGCATAGCACATGGCCATCACTTAAAAAGAAATTTTTAAAAATCCAGAGCAAAAGTGTTGTGGTAGCACCTTCAGCCAATAGCCTTTAAGATACCAGCCCACTATGCACATGGTCTCATGTACTGTAAGTGTAGACAAAAAGTGTATGCAGTTTCTTTTTCCACTGCTTTGGTTCCAGTTCCCAGAGCATGCAGAGGACTATGGATCACCACCCTTACTGTGAGTTTATCTCCAAATAAATAAGTCTTTTTAAATTCCATTCTGGGCTATTGTGGAACTCTCTGATATAACTACAAAAAGCTTTTATTTGTCTTTAGTAAATGGTTGTGAAGCACATAGACCTTTAATTGCATGTGTATGTGACCATGCTACATATTCATGTTTGTATTTATATGGGCGTACATATGTGTGCAGCTGTACCTGTATGTGTGGACATGCATGTGGAGGTCAGTAGTTGATATTAGGTATCTTCATTCATTTCTCTTTTCCTTATGTATTGAAGTAGAATCTTTCATTTAAACCTACAGTGCACCAATTCAGCTAGTCTGCCCAGAGAGTTTGTCAGAAGGATTCTTTGTCTCTACTTCCTGAGTTCTATAAGTAGAATAACATACCCCAATTTAACAGGGGTGATTAGGATCCAAACACCATTACCCATTGAGTTGAGTCATCTCTCAGGCCCTAGTGCACATATTCTTATAGCATTATCATGACTGCTATGCCCACTTAGCATCACACAGAACCATTTAGACGATTCAAAGCACTGTGTGCAGGGACCGTTGGTTTATGTCACACATACACTTGTTTCAGACCTGCCCATCACTTGTGATTCAAAGTTCTTATTTTGTGATGTGTTGGTCCTCATTAGCTTAGGTACCTTACCACAATCCTGAGAGATTATTCCTATTTTATTTTTTAATTATTACTCCATGCATGTAAGTAGCAAGATAAAAGATGTGGAAATCATTATGGATTTTGTCTCTATTTTCTTTCTCTTTTAGCCAATCATTAGGACCTGTCAATTTTCTAAAATTATTTTGATTACTGTGCCAGTCTTCAGGGCTGCACTCTGTCCCCATTTCAATCAATTCTCCTTCGAGTTCTTCCCTGAGTTTCCTAAATTCGACTGCAGTGGTGTTACTCTACTGTTTAAAACTTAATTACACCACACTTCCCTCACCACAAATGCAGCTTCTTTTGTGGAATAAAAATCCTCCCAGCCCTTGCCTCTTATTCCAGCCTTATATTGATCCCCAGTTCTTTACAATTCACAAAAGCGATATAGATAAGAAACCTTTCCTTAAGCTTGAATTTAAGTTTCATTTATGTTTCAAGATAACCAGACAAGCTTCTCCAATAATTTCTAAATAAAGAATTACAAATGTAAGAAAATAAATTAAGGGCACAGTAAAAATCCCATGAGGCAACACTCATATTCCACTGTTGACTTGTGGTCAAGTTTTCGAGTTACTCCTGTGTTATTTTAAGACAATTCTATGCACCATAATCTGTTGTGCAAATGTTTTAATGCACAATTGCATTGGTTAAAGTGTGAAAGGTCCCATTTAGCCTTTGACATTTCGATACTTGTGTCCTGGTGGTTAGAGCTGTTTTGGGAGGTTTAGAAGGCATGGCCGTGGTGATAAAAGTTCATAAAAGTGGTAGGCCCTAATGTTACAGGAGAACTTTGGATGATTGTCCAGGCAGCAAGATGTGTCTATCAATTCTAGAGTTTTGGAAGTGGCTTACAATGTGCTTTCTGTTTACTTAGGTAATATTATATCCTTCTGGAGTCTTTGATGGAGTTGAAGAAAGATAGCTATAATTGTAAAATATAGATTAGATATAAAACTTTAGACTCTCAAAGATAAGAAGATGATATTTTCCTTAGTTGGCCAAATGTAAACAGACTAAATATTGTAACTATAATTCCTGCTTGATATTCGTTTTGTTGTATGTAATCTTGTTACATTAAAGTTAACACCGTCCTTTTAATTTAGACAAAAAAAGGTGAGGTGATGTGGGATTCCCCTCTCTATGCTGCTTTGGACCTATAGCAGCATAGAGTAGAGCAAGGCAAAAATTCTAAGTAGAGATAGAGGAGAAAAGAAGGCAGAGTCAGAGAGATGCCATGTAGCTGCTGAAGGAGACAGACTCTGGTCAGAACCTTATCAGTAAACCATGAGCCTTGTGGTAAAATACAAAATAATAGGAATGTATTAATTTAAGATCTAAGAGTTTGTTAATAAGAAGATTGAGCTAATAGGCTGAGCACTGTTTTAATATAGTTTTGTGTGATTATTTTGGGTTTTGGGCACCAGAAAAAGAACAATTAGCCCCTGCCTACAGTTAAGTAAGGATCAACCATTACAAACTGTCTGTGTATTCATTTTTCTGTACTTTTTCTCTTCAGTGTTCCTTCTGACAAACTTATTTGTGGAAGGAATTAGATTATCTCTCATCTCTAAAATGTTCCCCATGGCAACTTATTTAATGGAAGAAATTAGATTGTTTATCAATGGGAATTTCCAGCTATCTGGATTTTGCTGATTGCACCTGTTTGTTATACTAGAATGTTCTTCTGTCTTCTCATTTGTCTTACTTGAGAGTTGGATATAGAGTTTCATTTCTATTTAAGTTTGGCTTATTTGTTTATGTTTGTAAGGTTTGCTCTCGAGGTTCTGTCATATTCTTAGGTTATACTTGCCTATTTCTCTTCACAGAACTACTGACCCCTTAAACTATTAATTCACTGCAGGGTGTGACATGGAATACTATGATGAATTTAAAATCACTTTCTTGTTGTTTGGTGTCTACACCAGTGTTTTGGCTAGCTTTGTGTCAACTTGACCCGGCTAGAGTTATCTGAGGGGTGAGAGACTCAGCTAAGTACATGCCTCCATAAGATCAGGCTATAGGCAAGCTTTTAGGACATTTTCTTAAGTAGTGATTGCTGGGGAGGGGATCCAGCCCATCTCTGGACTGATAGTCCTGGGTTCTATAAGAAAACAGACTGAGCAAGCCAAGAGGAACAAGCCAGTAAGTAGCATCCCTCCATGACCTCTGCATCAGCCCCTGCCTGCAGGTTCCAACCCTCACTGTTTTGATGATGAACAGCTCTATAGAACTGTTAGAGATTAACCCTTTCTTCTGCAAGTCACTTTTAGTCACAGTGCTTTATCACAGCAGCAGTAACCCTAATTAGGACAGCTACACATTATTTACTAGCCTCTATTTATTTTCCAGTCTTTAAGCCACCATTGGCCATGTTTTGTTTTCAATTATTACAAACTCATGCTAGATAGCTTTTCCCCCATAAAAAAGATTTATCTAGGCAGGTATGATGGCTCATGACTTTAATCCCAGCACTCAGGAGGTAGAGGCAGGCAGGCCCCTGAGTTTGAGGCTAACCTGGTCTACAGAGCAGATTCCAGGACAGCGAAAAGTACACAGAGAAACCCTGTCTCGAAAAACAAAACAAAATAAAACAAAAAAATAAAAAGATTTATTTTTACTTACATTTTTATGTATGTATGAGAGTTAATGTACTCTCTTTCTCTCTTTCTCTCTCTCTGTCTCTCTCGGTGTGTGTGTGTGTGTGTGTGTGTGTGTGTTTATGCCTGGACAAGAGATACTGGGTCATCTGGAGCTAGAGCTTCAGCTCGCTCCAATGTGAGTGCTGGGATCTGAACTAGGGGTCTCTGGAAGAGCAACAAATACTCTTAATCCCGAGTCACTTCTCTAGTCCTTTCATTCATTTTCATTATTTTTCTCACTAATATTCATACTGTCCTATATTGGGTTGGGGGCATGTCCTTAGGTTATCTGAGCAATTTTGTTGGATTGTAGGAGTCTTTTTTAATATTTGCTGTGAAACAAGCTGTTTCAGACTCAATTTATTTGATGAAGTCATCCAAATCTCCAAAGAGTTATTTTATTTCCTGAAATAAAAGATAGGAAATATTGTGATGTGCCATAATTATACATCCAATTCAAATTGAGCATTGTAGATATTTTGATTAGATTCTTCTACTTGTTTTTCTTACTCCTA
Organism: Neodon shergylaensis; assembly: GCA_025134845.1. Lineage (NCBI taxonomy): Eukaryota > Metazoa > Chordata > Mammalia > Rodentia > Cricetidae > Neodon > Neodon shergylaensis. The sequence continues at coordinate 3,094,936 of JABTXL010001959.1, read as the reverse complement.
CATTGGAAGTTCTAAGGCACAAGCGGTGATGAAATATTATACAGGTATTTATTAAAGTTATCTCTTACTATAAGCACAATAGTATTAGATTTACAATATGAAGACTTATGCTAATGATATAATTTTCAAAAACAGCTCAATTTATTTTTCCAGTCCTTTGTGTCATTTGTCTTAGATTTCCTTGTTAGTGACACAAACCTCTGTTGCATTTCAAAGTCACATGGTACAGTCTTTCCCGCTGCATGGATAGCTTCTAATGGAAACACACAGTTCTCCTTAACTTTTCTCAGGAGGTGTTTTGCTTTAACTCAGTGGTAGAGCATTTGTTTAGCATGGACAAGGTCTTGGAGTTAATTCTCAGTGCACAAGAATATAATTTCTAAAGGCTTTTTTAAAAATTAAAATTGCTTTTCATAACTTAAACCATTTTTTTCTCTAATTAAAAAACCAAGCCAAGTTTAGTATTTTTTTATTGAAAAAAAAATTCCTGCCTCCTCCCAGCCTCCCATTACCCTCCCCCTCCTCCCGCCCATCTCCCCCTCCCCCCCTCCTCTCCCCCTCCCTCTCTAGTCTGAAGAGCAGTCAGGGTTCCCTGCCCTGTGGAAAGTCCAGGGTCCTCTCCCCTCCATCCAGGTCTAGGAAGGTGAACATCCAAACTGGCTAGGCTCCCACAAAGCCAGAATATGAAGTAGGAACAAAACCCCATGCCATTGTCCTTGGCTTCTCATCAGCCCTCATTGTCCGCCATGTTCAGAGAGTCCGGTTTTATCCCATGCTTTTTCAGTCACAGTCCAGCTGGCCTTGGTTAGCTCCCAATAGATCAGAACCACTGTCTCAGTATATGGGTGTACCTCTCGTGGTCCTGACTTCCATGCTCATGTTCTCCCTCCTTCTGCTCCTCATTGGGGCTTTGGGAGCTTAGTCCGATGATCCAGTGTGGGTCTCTGTCTCTATCTCCATCCATCGCTAGATGAAGGTTCTATGGTGATATGCAAGATATTCATCAGTATGGCTATAGGATAGCGTCATTTCAGGTTCCCTATCCTCAGCTGCCCAAGGAACTAACTGGGGACATTGCCCTGGGCACCTGGGAGCCAGGTTTAGTTTTTATAAAATCTGGTACTTTTTAAAAAAATCTGCTTTTCCTTGTTCCCAATTCCTCCTTTACCTTTATGTTTATTTAACAATGTTCATTACTTTTTGTTTTTAAATGTAAAGTGTATCAAAGTAACATTGCTAAATAAAAGTGCAACGTACTATACCTACTCATTTTATCTTACTTTTATTAGCAAAAAAAATACCAAAACTAAATGAAAAGTAACAACATTTCTCTGGAAACAAGCCCTCATGGTATATAAACATAGTCCTCATTTATTTTTATTGTTACAGAGTAATCCATTGTGACAATGCAATTCCAGCAGTTCCCCACTGAGGTACATTAAGTTTCTCTAGCCAACAATCCCAATGAAAAAAATGCCTTATGCATCTCTTCCTTCTTTCTTTTAAGCGTTTGCCAGCATTTCTGTGGGACATGTTTTTGAGCATGGAATTAGTAAGTCAGAAGGCAAATGCTATGAGAAATTTTACTGTACTCTTTCAAATTATCTTCCACAGTACCCTCTCTCTCTAGAGATAGATGGAAATCCTTTATACAATTAGACTAAACATGCTTTCAGAGCTTGTGTCCATGTTATGAATGAGACACATCTTAACTTCTGTGTCTTTTTATTAGGAACAATGTTATTATAACCACTCATATGGTTTAACCTGTTTGCTTTTATTCCTAGGAATCGGTTTAATCTTGGTATCACCTTCACTAGTCCTTTCCCATTTTTATAAATGTTTATTACAGTAGAAATATTAATCATTTATTTAAATATGTTATGGCTAAGAAATGTACATTATTGTTTTGTTTACATTGTTAATTTTTGTCAAGCCCCTTTTTTCCTTTTCAGTGTTACAAAGATTTTTGTATTTCTTTTTTCTCGATTAGCTCTTATATTGGTACTTGTGCTTGGAGATTTGCTGCAAACAGAATCCACGCCTTAGAATTGAAAGAACTCCCACATGTAACTGTAGGCTGCTTTTTCATTTCCTGGTCATCCAGACCCAAATAAGCACACAGAAACTATATTAATTGCAACACTGTTTGGCCAACAGCTCAGGCATTTCTAGCTGGCTAGCTCTTACATCTTAAATTAATGCATTTCTATTATTTTATATTTTACCATGAGGCTCATGGTTTGTTACCGTACATATTGCTTCTTGGGTGTTTACATGGGGTTATATGGTGTCTCTGACTCCACCCACAAGGCAGGATCCTCCTATAAAGGTAATTCAATATCATTGCCTTCTTGGACCCTGTGTTCTAAGACAGATGCATTGGCTTTTGGGTGTGAAATTGCTTTGTAGGAAACATGATGGTCACACCTGAAACTGGAAGTTTGAAAGACTGTGTTCCATGAAGAGCATGTTCCCACCAAGTTTGAATCTTTCATTGTGTGTGAGGTGTGCTGTTTTGGGAGAATGAGATGTGGAACTAGCCCTTTACCTTGTTTTTAAGGATTAACTTTTATTTGTGCATATACATGTGTGTTTGTATGTATGCCAGCTGTGAGAGAGTGCTCAAGGAGAGTGTCGATTTCCTGGAGCGAGCTTGAGTTGTGAGCAATTGTGAGTTGTCTGGGTGCTGGGGATGGAACTCAAGTCCTCTGCAAGAGCAACACGCGCTCCGAACGACTGAGCCACTGCTCCATCTCAAGGTGGTCTTTTCCCCCTAAGTGGCTTAGACTGCGATAAGGAAGACAGAGCCATTTAAAAAGGAAATCCATTACTGTAGCTCTGTAATAGAGTTTGAAGTCAGGGATGGTAATGCCTCCAGAAGTTCTTTTATTGTATAAGATTGTTTTGGCTATCCTGGTATTGGCATAAAAACGGAGAAGTCGACCAGTGGAATCGTACAGAAGACCCGGATTTTAACCCACAAACCTATGAACACCTCATTTTCGATAAAGGAGCTAAAAGTATACAATGGAAGAAAGAAAGCCTCTTCAACAAATGGTGCTGGCACAACTGGATGTCAACCTGTAGAAGAATGAAAATAGACCCATATCTATCACCATGCACAAAACTCAAGTCCAAATGGATCAAAGACCTCAATATCAATCTGAACACACTGAACCTGATAGAAGAAAAAGTGGGAAGTACCCTACAACATATGGGCACAGGCGATCGCTTCCTAGGTATAACCCCAGCAGCACAGACATTAAGGGCAACATTGAATAAATGGGACCTACTGAAACTAAGAAGCTTCTGTAAAGCAAAGGACACTCTCACTAAGACAAAAAGGCAACCCACTGACTGGGAGAAGATCTTCACCAACCCCGCAATAGACAAAGGTCTGATCTCCAAAATATATAAAGAACTCAAGAAACTAGACTTTAAAATGCTAATTAACCCAATTAAAATTGGGGCACTGATCTGAACAGAGAATTCTCAACAGAAGAAGTTCAAATGGCCAAAAGACACTTAAGGTCATGCTCAACCTCCCTAGCGATCAGGGAAATGCAAATCAAAACAACTTTGAGATATCATCTTACATCCGTCAGAATGGCTAAAACCAAAAACACCAATGATAGCCTTTGCTGGAAAGGTTGTGGAGGAAGGGGTACTCTCATCCATTGCTGGTGGGAATGCAAACTTGTGCAACCACTTTGGAAAGCAGTGTGGCGGTTTCTCAGGAAATTCGGGATCAACCTACCCCTGGACCCAGCAATGCCACTCTTGGGATATACCCAAGAGATGCCCGATCATATGACAAGGGCATTTGTTCAACTATGTTCATAGCAGCATTATTTGTAATAGCCAGAACCTGGAAACAACCTAGATGTCCTTCAATGGAAGAATGGATGAAGAAAGTGTGGAATATATACACATTAGAGTACTACTCAGCGGTAAAATCCAATGACTTCTAGAATTTTGCATGCAAATGGATGGAAATAGAAAACACTATCCTGAGTGAGGTAACCCAGACCCAAAAAGATGAACATGGGATGTACTCACTCATAATTGGTTTCTAGCCATAAATAAAGGTCATTGAGTCTATAATTTGATATCCTAAAGAAGCTAAATAAGAAGGTGAACCCAAAGAAAAACATATAGCTATCCTCCTGGTTATGGGAAGTAGACAAGAATTCTGGGCAAAAAACTGGGATCTTGGGGGTGGGGTGGGAGGGGGTAAGGGGAAATGGGGAGATAAAAGTGAGAAGGGGAGGATGGGGGGAACTTGGGGAAACGGGATGATTGGGATAAAGGAAAGTTGAATAGGGGAGCAGGGAAGCACATATCTTAATTAAGGGAGCCATCTTAGGGTTGGCAAGAGACTTGGACCTAGAGGGGCTCCCAGGTGCCCAGGGCGATGTCCCCAGTTAGTTCCGGGGCAGCTGAGGATAGGGAACCTGAAATGACCCTATCCTATAGCCATACTGATGAATATCTTGCATATCACCATAGAACCTTCATCTGGCGATGGATGGAGATAGAGACAGAGACCCACACTGGAGCATCGGACTAAGCTCCCAAAGTCCCAATGAGGAGCAGAAGGAGGGAGAACATGAGCATGGAAGTCAGGACCACAAGGGGTGCACCCACCCACGGAGACAGTGGGGCTGATCTATTGGGAGCTCACCAAGGCCAGCTGGACTGTGACTGAAAAAGCATGGGATAAAACCGGACTCTCTGAATATGGCCGACAATGAGGGCTGATGAGAAGCCAAGGACAATGGCACTGGGTTTTGATCCTACTTCATGTTCTGGCTTTGTGGGAGCCTAGCCAGTTTGGATATTCATCTTCCTAGACCGGGATGGAGGGGGGAGGACTTTGGACTTTCCACAGGGCAGGGAACTCTGACTGCTCTTCAGACTGGAGAGGGAAGGGGAGAGGAGTGGGGGGAGGGGGAGAGAAGTGGGGGGAAGGGGAGAGGAATGGGAGGAGGGGGAGGGAAATGGGAGGCTGGGAGGAGGCGGAAATTTTTTTCAATAAAATAAAAAAATTAAAAAAAAAAGGAAATCCAATCAGAGTCAGCCAAATCCTTACAAAGCATTTAATTTTCACATTGATACTTCGAGGCACATACTTTTAAAGGCATTAAAAATAATACGGCTACTCTCCAGATGTGACTCGGTCTTTTAAAACTCATTAGAACTTTTACATTTTAAAATTCTTCCAGGCACTATTTCCGTTTTCAGGGTTGATTTCATTTTGATGGGTGTGCTGTAGTAGCTTCCTTATTGAGCAACATAAGGGAGACAAATATTTTGCTTTTTAATTTTTACGGTCGTCAACATCATGGGGGAGGAAGAAAAAGGTTCAAGTGATAATTTTAATAATCCCATGAAAATGCCCTGGGATGGCTGGGTGGTTGTGGTGCATGCCGTTTATCCAGCACTTGGGAGGCAGAGGCAGATAGGTTTCTGTGAGTTCATGCCAACCTTGTCTATGGAACAAGCTCCAGGACAGGCTCCAAAACTACAGAGAGAAATCCTGTCTCAGAACACACAAAGAAAGAAAGAAACAATAAAAAAAAAACTGGTTTAATAATTTTGATTAAGTGGAAATGGAAGCGTAGCATTTTGCTTAAATATTCAGTATTACTTAAGAAATACAGTTTGATTTACCCCTGATCTAAGTAGAAGAGGATATAATGCCTATCTTTTAAACAGTTAGGCCGGGTATAGTCAAGTGCCGAGTCATAGAAAGGAAAGGGTAGATGATGTCGGGATTGAGGGTGAAAGAACAAGGGTTAAACCAAATTAAAATGCAATAAAACTTAATACCTAAGGCACATAAAATTCAAGAGAAAACTTGAGACAGGTATTTACTTTGCCGAGTGCACATAGAAGCACTGCCAATCAGAGACACATAAAACATGCCAATAGCATAATCTGGAGAAAATAAAGCCAAGAAAAGGAAGACAGTCTCAGGGCTGTACAATTTGTAGGCAGAGCTAGCCTCAGGCCTATTACCCGTCTATTATTTTCCTCCTGTTGGAAGTCACTGTTTGGCTCCTCTGGGGTTAGAAAGTATAGCAGCCGGCATTTGTCGCCTTTTACTGGTTCATAAAAGCATTAAAGATAAAAGAAGGATTCCTAACTTGACTGGCCTGCAGTTCCAGCTGATGACCAGAGATGGCGCTGAGTGCACAGGGAACCTGCCTTAGAAACTGGAAAGCCATGGGTCTCCAGACTGTGAGCATAAATCCTTAACTAATACCAGCAGCATGCCTTCTAAGAGAGAGAGTCTGCAAGATGGAAGTGAAGCAAAGCAGAAGAACAACCAAAACGACTGGATTTAGGGGCCCTTGCCTTAGAGTGATGTGGCCAACAGGACCATGCGGGGAGACAACAAGGATACAGACCAAAGGCCTCAGGGAATTTGAACAGCCTGTGTCTCCTTAAATGAAATCGACCCTCAGGGAAGTTTTTAACTTGGCAGGTGAACCATGGGAGGTGGCAGGCTTTTATATCCTAAATGCTGAGAGACCGATTGTACTCAGCTTTAACAAACAGAAATCCGAGAGTTGTGTGTGTGGAGAATGGGCGCCAAAGTCTGGCGATGCTATTTAAATTCCAAAAAAGTAAAATAAAATAAAATAAAATAAATTCCCTCCCTGAAGCAGGTACCTTCTAAACTTGTGTGTCCATCTTGAGCAAGGAAGACAATAACGGTTTTTCCTTCTAGCTGCTTAAGGAACTGTCTCATGCAAATACATGCACTAATATTTGAAAAAAAAAAAAAAAAACAAAGGAAGACTTCACATAGCAGACAGACTAAGAAAAAATGTTACCCAAGGTTTCTTCAGTCTTGGCGGCAATCCTTTGATGTAATGTTCACGTCTCTGTGTTACTTAACCAATTTACAATCGTAAAATGGATTTTGAATAGAAAATAAGGATATACTGCCCCTTGCTTTTATACCTTGGAGTTCATTTCATTACTCTTCTTCTTTTGTTAGTATAAGTACTGTCCCTGAATCAGCAACAGGACCAGTACCCGTGAGCATGTTTGGAATGCATATCCTCAAGAACCTTTGTCTATCTGTCTGTTTTTCTTTCTTTCTTTCTTTCTTCCTTCCTTCCTTCCTTCCTTCCTTCCTTCCTTCCTTCCTTCCTTCCTTCCTTCCTTACTTCTTCCTTCCTTCCTGTCTCTCTCTCTCCATGCTTATGTGTGTATGTGTGTGTGTGTGTTAGGAATGCAGAACTTTAGGAACATCTATCTATCTATCTATCTATCTATCTATCTATCTATCTATCTATCTATCATCTATCTATCTATCTATCATCTATCTATCATCTATCTATCTAATCTATCTATCCATCCATCTAGCTGCACACACACACGGAGAGAGAGAGAGAGAGAGAGAGAGAGAGAGAGAGAGAGAGAGAACGATTAATAAAAACTCAGGATTAGAAATTGGCATTCAACCTGAAGATTCAAAAAACAAAACAGCCAGCCACTGGCTCTTACTTCGACCTCAGTCTGAAATGGCGATCCTGCCTCCAGGAACCTCAGAATGAGACTGTGTTTTGAGAGCTGTTTCCTCTCGTTTTATAATCCTCTCTAGGGCTGGAATTAAAGGTGTGTACTACTGGGATTAAAGGCATGCACCACCCAATTTCTGTAGCAACTAGTGTGGCTACTCGGATTAAAGGTGCATGACGTTGTGGTTACTGGGATTAAAGGTGTGTGTTACCATAACCTGGTCTGTAAGGCTGACCAGTGGGACTGTTATACTCTCACATCTCCAGGCAGTCTTTATTTACTAAAATACAATTGAAATGCCACTACATACATATATGTATATGTACATATACAGATAGATGTTCTTGAGGTTCTGAATTCCTAACGTGCGCGCGCGTGTGTGTGTAGACAGACAGCTAGCTAACTAGAAGATAGATGATAGATAGGTAATAGATAGATAGATAGATAGATAGATAGATAGATAGATAGATAGAGGCATTAAATGATGTGAAATAAAGTAAACACATGGTGCAGAATGGCCCAAATATAAAAAAGTCCTTAGTTTGTGCATAAGAGTTCTAGTAAAGCAGAGTCACAGGAAGTTGTAGCTGGACAGATGAACCTTGCTGATGCACACCCTCTGCTTAGATATTCCCCCCCAACCCCAGATCTGAGGAAAAATAGGAGAAAAAGGAAACCAGAAAAAGACTCCATCTTCTCCATCACTCCAGGAGCTAATGTTAAAACTCAAATTTAGTTTCTAAAAGAAAATGTTTTAATTAGACTGACAAAGCTTTAATAACCAGAAATATGTCTATATTCATTAATCTATTGGGGGTGGGAAGAATGATGCATCTCTACAGGGTTAGGAACAGTGATAAGGTGTTGTCCATCAACTTTTCCTTAAAGAGTTACAGATTTCAGTGATAAAGGCATATTTACATGTCTATATAAAGACATATTTGCATTTACTATATAAAGCATTCTTGTCTGCCCACTCCTTGGTAACCAAGAAGAAACCCATGCTCTTTGTCTTCTTTCCACCCTCACAGTCATATTCATCTACTAGTTTAGGTTGAGTTATTTTATTTCTGTTTTCACTTTTTTGATACCTTTATAATAATTTTGTTTAAAGGAATGTAGTTTACTTACTGTTTATAAACACAAAGCATTTGTTGATTCTGTAGGTTTTCTTGTGTTATGCTTGACCCCTCTGGCTCCTATAATCCTTCCTCCTGCTCTTCTACGAGCTGTTTCTACCAGGTGCTGGATGAAGCCTCTCTGATGACAGTTGGGCTAGGCACTAACTATGAGTATAGCAGAGTATCATTAGACATCAATACACTGACTTTTTTTCCCCTCAAGACTTTTTTCTATCCTAGATCTCTGGGCCATCCAGTCTCTGGGTTCTGGGACTCCAGGTAGTGTCTGGGCTATCCAGTCTCTGGGTTCTGGTGCTCCAGGTAGTGTCAGGAGTGGGCTCACTTTCGTGGCAGGGGTCTCAGGCTGGACCAGTTATTGGTTGGCCACTCTCACAATCTCTGTGCTACTGTTAACCCAGCATATTCAATAGATAGGACAGACTGTCAGTCAAAGATTATGTGGCTGGGTTGGTGTCCCAATCCCTCCACTGGAAGTCTTACCTCATTAAAAGAGATGGCCAGTTCAGGGTACATGTCCCTATTGCTAGGTGTCTTAGCTGGGGTCATCCTGGAGAATCCAGGAAGTTTATTTAGTAAAAGGTTTCTACCTAGCCCCCAAATACCCCCTTATCTACTAACCTCTTTCAATACTCTCCCCCTTCCATCCCCCTGTATAGATATGGATGTATTTATTCTTCTATGCCAACATCCAGTTAGACCAGCATCAATTGTTGAAGATGCTTTTGTTTTTCCATTGTATAATTTTGGCTTCTCTGTTAAAAACCAAGTATCCATAGGTGTATGGATTTATGTCTGGGCCTTTCATTTGACTCCATTCGTCTACCTGTCTGTTTTTATGTAGATATCATGAGGATTTTACTACTATAGCTCTGTAATAGAGCTTGAAATCAAGGATGGTGATTTCAAGGGCCCCAGAAGCTCTTATATTGTCCTGGATTGTTTTAGCTGTCCTGGAGTTTTTGTTTTTCTCTATGAAGTTGAATATTGTTCTTTCAAGGTTTGTAAAGAATTATTGAGATTTTAATGGTGAATTGATTGAATCTGTATATTGATTATGGTAAGATGGCCATTTTCACTATGTTAATCCTACCAATTCAGGAGCATGGGAGATTTTTTCATATTCTAATATCTTCTCCATTTTTTTCAAAGACTTGAAGTTCTTCTCATATAGGTCTTTTAGTTGGATGGTTAGAGTTACACAAAGATATTTTTCATTATTTGTGGCTATTATAAAGAATGTTGTTTCCATGATTTCCTTCTAATTTGTATACAAGAAGGATGCTGATCTTTTTTTAAAGCTAATCCTGAATCCAGCCACTTCATAAAAGGTGTAGGAGTTCCCTGGTAGCATTTTTAAGGTCACTTATGTATACTATCAAATCATCTGCAAATAATGATACTTTGATTTCTTCCTTTCCAATTTGTATCCTCTTTATCTTCTTTAGTTGTCTTACTGCTTGAATACTGTATTGAATAGATATGGAGAAAGTGGACAGCCTTGTCTTATTCCTGATTTCAGTGGAATTGCTTTGACTTTCTCTCCATTTAATTTAATGTTGTCTATCGGCTTGCTGTATATTGCTTTTGTTATATTTAGCTTTATATAGCTTATCTCTCCAAGACTTTTATCATGAAGGGGTGTTGGATTTTGCCAAAGGCGTTTTGGCATCTAATGAGATGATATGAACTTTTTCTTTCAGCTTGTTTATATGGTGGATTGCATTGATAGATTTTCGTATATTGAACCACCCCTGCACCTCTGGGATAAAGCCTACTTGATCATGGTAAATGATTTTTTTGAGGCATTCTTAAATTCAGTTTGTCAGTATTTTATTGAGTGGTTTAACATCAATATTCATGGGGGAAATTGGTCTGCAATTCTCTTTCTTTGTTGAGTTTTTGTGTGGTTTGGGTATCAGAGTAACTATGGCATCACAAAAAGAATTTGGCAGTGTTCTTTTCCTTCTGTCTGTATTTTGTGAAATATTTTAAAGAGTGACGCTATTAGTTTTCTTTGAAATCTGGTATAATTCTTCACTAAACCCATCTTGTCTTGTACTTTTTTGGAGGGCCTAGGAGACTTTTAATGACCATTTCTATTTCTTTAGAGGTTGTAGGTCTGTTTAATCTTATCTTGACTTAATTTTGGTAAGTGTTCTCTATCTAGAAATTTGTCTGCTTCTTTTAGATTTTCTAATTTTGTGGAGGTATAAGTTTTTGAAGTATGACATAAGATTCTCTGGATTTCCTCAGTATCTGTTGTTACCTTCCCCTCCTTTCATTTCTGATTTTCTTAATTTGGATATTCTCTCTCTGCACTTTAATTAGTTTGGATAAGGGTTTTTCTGTCTTGTTGATTCTTTCCTCAAAGAACTAACAATTTGTTTCATTGATTCTTTGTATTGCTCTCTTTGTTTCCATTTAATTGATTTCAATACTCAGTTTGATTATCTCATACTGTCTATTCCTCTTGGGTGTGTTTGCTTCCTTTTGTTCTGGAGCTTTCAAGTGTGGTGTTCAGTCATGAGTATGAGGTCTTTCCAAATTCTTTTTTTTTTTTTTTTGGTTTTTCGAGACAGGGTTTCTCTGTGGCTTTGGAGCCTGTCCTGGAACTAGCTCTGTAGACCAGGCTGGTCTCGAACTCACAGAGATCCACCTGCCTCTGCCTCCCGAATGCTGGGATTAAAGGCGTGCGCCACCATCGCCCGGCTCTTTCCAAATTCTTTATGAAGGCACTCAGTGCTATGAACTTTCCTCTTAGTGCAGCTTTCATAGTGTCCCATAAGTTTGGGTATGTTGTACATATATTTTCATTGAATTCTAGGAAGTCCTTAATTTATTCATTAACCCAGTGGTAATTCAGCGAGCATTGTTCAGTTTTTATGAGTTTATAGGCTTTTTGTTGTTTCTGTTGTTGAAATCCAGCTTTAATCCATGGCGGTCCGATAGGATACAGGGAATTATTTCAATTTTCTTGTATCTATTGAGACTTCCTTTGAGACTGAGTACATGGTCAATTTCGGAGAATGTTCTATGTGCTGAGAAGAAATTATATTCTTTTGTGTTTTGGTGAAATAAAATGCACTACAGACATTGTTAGGTCGATTTGAGTCATAACTCCAGTATTTTTCTCTAGTTTTTCTCCCGAATGAACTGTCCATTGGTGAAATTGGGGTATTGAGATCTTCCACTATCAATGTGTGAGTACAGTGTGTGATTTAAGCTTTAGTAGTGTTTCCTTTACAAATGTGGGTTCCCTTGTACTTGGGGCACAGATGCTGAGAACTGAGATGTCATCTTAGTGGATTTTTCCTTGGATGAGAATGAAGTTTCTTTCTCCAAAGCTTTTGAAAATTAATGTGGTTTGAAGTCTATTTTGTTAGCTATTAGGATAGCTATACTAGCTTGTTTCTTGAAGCCATTTGCTTGGAAGATCTTTGTTCATCTCCTAACTCTGAGGTAGTGTCTATCTTTGATGCTGAAGTGTATTTCTTGTACACAGCAGGACAGATCTTGTTTTCCCATCCATTCTGTTAGTATATGTTTCTATTGGGGAATTGAGTCAATTGATACTGAGAGATATCAATGACTAATGATTGTTAATTACTGTTATTTTTTGTAATTATTGGTGATAGTAGTGTGTGAGCATGTATGTGTATGTGTGTAGGTGTGTGCGTGTGTGTGTGTGTGTTTTCTTTCTTTGGGTTATTCTGGTATAAGATTATTTATTGCCTGTGTTTTCATGGTTGTAGTTAACCTCCTTGGATTGTAGTTTTCCCTTCTAGTACCTTCTATATGACTGGATTTGTAGACAAATGTTTAGATTTGACTATATCATAGAATAGCTTGTTTCTTCCATTTACAGTGACTAGAGTTTTGCTAGACATAGTAGTCTGGGAAGGCATCTGTGGTCTCTTACAGTCTGTAGTACATTTATCTAGGCCCTTCTGGCTTTTAGAGTCTCCATTGAGAAGTTAGGAGTAATTCTAATAGGCCTGCCTTTGGTGTGGGAGAATTGTCTGTATTATGTTTTAAATAAATGCTGATTGGCCAGACAGGAAATATAGGTGAGAAAACCAGACAGGAAGTAGAGGTGGGGTGATAAGACCAGAATGCTAGGAAGGAGGAAGCCCATTCCTCCCAGTCCAGCCCAGACCACCGAAGAGGAAACATGTGACCTGCCCGGCTGAGAAAGCTGTGTGGCTAGCATAGATAAGAATAATGGGTTAATATAAGCTACAAGAGCTAATATGTAGCCTGAGCTAATGGGCCAATTAGTTAATAATTAATGCAGACTCTCTGTGTGATTTTCTTTGGGGTTTGCAGGCTGTGGGGTACTGGGCAGGACAGAAACCCCAACAAGCAGGCCCCTTCATGTTACATGCCTTTACATGTTATTTGGCCATTTTCTCTTATAGTTTTTAATATTCCTTCTTTGTTCTCTGCGTTTAGCATTTTGATTATTATGTGGCAAGTGGTCTTTCTTTTCTGGTCCAATCTATTTTGGTGTGCTGTTAGAATTTTGTACCTTTATAGGCATGTCCTTTTTCATGTTAGGAAAATTTTCCTCTGTGATTTTGTTGAAAATGTTTTCTGAGCCTTTGAGCTGGGGATCTTGTTCTTCTATTCCTATTATTCTTATGTTTGACCTTTTCATAGTGTCCCAGATTTCCTGGATGTTTTGTGTCAGGAATTTTTTAGATTTAACATTTCTTTGACCTATGTATCTTTTTCTTCTGTTGTGTCTTCAATGCCTGAGATTCTCTCTGCTATCTAATGTATTCTGTTGGTTATGCTTGCATCTACAGCTCCTATTTAGTTACTTAGATGTTCTGTTTCCAGAATTCCCTCAGTTTGTGTTCTTTATTGCTTCTATTTCCATTTTCAGGTCTTGGATAGTTTTATTTGTTTTGATCAACTGTTTGCCTTCCTCCTCTGGCTTCTTGACATTCTTTGAGAAATTTATTGATTTCCTCCAATTTTTGATTGTATTTTCCATGATTTCTTTAGGGGATTTATTCATGTTCTCTTTGAGGAACTTGATCATCATCATAAAGTTGATTTTTTTTAATTTTTATTTATTAATTAAAGATTTCTGACTCTTCCCCGCCACCGCCTCCCATTTCCCTCCATAAAGTTGATTTTAAGGTCCTTTTCTTATGTTTCCACTGTGTTAGAATAGACAGGCTTGCTGTAGTGGGATGGCTGGGCTCTGGTGGTGACATAACTCCTTGGCTGTTGTTTATACTGTTACACTTATGTTTAGGCACTTGGATTTGGAGTATACAGACCTAGGTTTCAATTTTTGGATTTATCTTTGTTGGATGGGCATTTTCTTCTTTGGTTTCTGTTTCTTCTCTGGTCTTCTGGCTGCCATGGCCTGTGGTTGAGTAGAGGGCATCTTCCAGCATGGGGGCCTGGATTTTCAATGGCCTGGGTGGCCTCTGGTCCAGCCCACACTTCGGGATAATGTTCTGACTATGTGTGTGGCCTCTAATCTGGTCTGCGGTCCTCTGGGTTTCAGGATGCTGGCCTGGCTTCTGATGGGGTAGGAGGCTTCTGCCTGGTTTTCAGGAGTTGCCCTGGTCTCTGGGGCTCAGGATCTTAATATGGCCTCTGGAGTTCATGATGATGACCTAGCTTCTGATGGGCTGAAAGGCTTTTGCCAGAGGTGTGGGCCAGGGTCTGGTGATGTGGAGAGGAGGGACAGTTGAGTTGGAGTTATGCTGGGCAAACAAGGGGTGTGGGGGCAGTCTTACCTGGGGTTTGGGATGCTGACTTGGCCTCTGCTAGAAGAGGGGGTTTCCACCAGGGGTATGGGTTGGGATCTGAGTTTAATTTTTAAAGATAGATCAGCCTTTTAGATATGACATAGGTTGGCAGGAGGGAGACCACCCATGTGTAAGCAAGCATTCACACCGCTTCATTCACTGTATGAGATCACATTTCTGCTCATGCTTCACAAACAAAAACAATGTAAGATGTGGAAAAGTATACTCAGTAGATCCCACAACATCATTCCTATGGATCCTCTGAGTCATGTGCAGTTACTGGTAAGGGGGACAGCATCTTTACAAAAAGGATGACTTGAGCATATTTATTCCTACTGAGTTATGCTAAAACATCATCATACTAAAGGCAACATTCCTCATCCTCAGAACTACTTGTCTCTGGACAAGATATTGTGATATAGGAGCCCATTCTTTTCATTGCGGGATGTTCTACAGCTGAGGTTCATGTAATAAATGTTGGGGTGACTCAAAATGCCTCTGAACATGAGCATGAATACCAGGCAATGGAAAGTCTCCAGATTAAGGACATATTTACTAATAGTTGCCTGCTCAGCATTATGAAAACTAAAGGAGTCAGTGATCCTGAAGCCAAGCATTTTGCAGTTTCTTATGTTCCCCAAACAGCTATTTCTGTAACACTTGTTATCATGCCCAACCAGCCTGGAAGTGTCTTGCTATAAATTGTATGAAATTAAGCACCCAAGGGCTTGGTTATGCCATTTATCTACATTGTGAGGTTCCGCCTTTATTTCTTCCTTCTCTTTGTATTTTTCTCTTGCCATTTGCCACAGTTTCATTTATTGTGCATGGTGCTTTTCTTAAGGATGTGAGTAAGGTTAGTCATGCCTGACTGTTTCTTTTATAAATTCAAGGTGAACGCAGAGGTCACTCAATCGCATTTGGGCTACAGTGTAGTTTTCCACTCTGCCATGAGGAACTTTGATCATTTAGCTACATGCAGCAATGTTCTCAGTCACTTCTACCCTTCTGGGATTCCTGTTCATATCTTACCCTCTTTACTCTTGCTACAGTCTTTTTTGATAAATACAAACAACTTGACAGAGAAACAGCAATGGACTCACTACCAGAAAGATAAAAAGACATGACAGCTGTGTGAAGTGCAGAAAGCCTGGATCTGGTATTCTTCAGCAACAGCAAGAGCTAAGGTATAAGATACAAGAGCAAGCACAGTGATGTCGGCCTTCCAGACTGAAGGCAGCCACGCAGTACCTGCTACTGAACTTGGCATTTTCTCTGCTGCACATGGTAAGATCCGTATTTTCCAATGCAGCATAACCAACGTAGCAAGCACTATGAAGTTATTCCTATGTATTTCTCTTGGCTGTTGCTGTAACTGAAAGCTGCGGAATGGATAATCTGTAAATTACATGGCTTTAGTTAGCTCATACCAGAGATTGAGAAATGACACATCAGGACCAAGCCTCTGGTGAGGTCCTCTGTGCTGTCATTATATAGAACTGTGGTTCTCAACCTGTGGGTCATAACCCTCTGTCAAACCTCCATCTCCAAAAATTATTTGCATCACGATTTTTATCAGTGGCAATATTACAGTTATGAAATAACAACAAAAGTAGTTCTATCATTGGGGTTGTCACCACAACATGAGGAACTGTTCTAAAGGGTTGCAACATTAGCAAGGTTGAGACCCACTGATATAAGGAGACAGAGCAAGCATATAAGCTTTGGCCTCTCTTCACCTCCTCTTCAGGCCGTGGATGCCCTTATAGGGCATCAATGTTAGATACCTGCATAACACTAATTACTCCCAAAGGTTCGGTTTCCAATTACCATTAGCAGCTGGCTTTTGGGATTTAAATTCTAATCTCTGACTTACATGGCCGTCACTCAAACCGTAGTACCACAACCAAGCTTGTAACAGAGGGCAAGACACAGCAGGATGTGGTAAGTACACAGAAGAACTAGGGTCTCCATGTGTTCTGGTGCCATGTAGAAGCCTAACAACCACCGTGGAAGGTTTCTTTTTAAAGGAAGCACAAAATTCGTCACCTAAAAGGCCATTCACATCAGTGACATCCAACATATTGGGAAAAGGGGCTGCCATTTAGCAATTCAAAGTTCAGCGATGGTGTACACATAGACAAAATAGATACATTTGTACAGTGGAACAAATTTGGGGACATGAATGAATCTCAAAGACATTATGCTAAGAGGTTTAGTACAGAAGGTTACCTACTGTGAAGTTCCATTTAGGTGCTGAGAAGTTTAATTTATGAAGATCCATTGAGGGTTTCAAGGGATTGAAACTGAGAAAAAAGATGGAGTAAGAGTAGACAAGAACCCTATCTATTGAGGGCAGTGGCGTGGCAGTGCAATATGATACAAGGACCTAATCGCCAGCGGTCCCTTAAGACTGGTATCCTACTGTGTACACCGCCTGTTTTAGCCTACTTTTAAGAAAACAATGTAGCAATCAAAGGCCCTGGATTTCAAAGGTAATCAGTGTTTACAGCCTTGGCTAATACATTGCTGTAATCTTAAATTATATTCTCCTCCCTGCCCCTAACCTAGAGTAACATGTGGATGTTATAATCATTTTCTATAAACAAAAATAGGCTGGATTATATATTTTATATTATAAAATAATTATCCACTATGAATGCTGAAAGCAGCCCTTGGCTATTGCTTGATAAACAGTGATATTTGTTATATTACTTGATACCTGTGTCAGATATAATGAATGAGTTGGAATCTGAGTTAATCTCTTCTAAAACTCTGTCAAAGATTTCTATAAAGACCCCTTATTCCTCCCCCCTTTTTGTGCTTGTGCTGCTCAATAAAAGAGAGAGTAAAGCCCTTTGTGATGGACAGACACAGCAGACAGACACAGACACAGGGATAGTCACATGATAGCATCAGGCAGGCACAGATTGAGACTCACACAACAGACAGACATGAATGACAGAGACACAGAGCTAGTGATGTGGAGAACTCAGATCCAGACTCACTCTAGGTTAGATGACAAAAGGGGATATGCTTTGATTTCTTTCCTAACTGTGACTCTGATATGTATCACTGCATGTCCTAAATATGATATTGATGTGTGTGGCTCAGAGTTCAGTCTACACATTTAGGAACTTTCTGCGAGGAATCTTTAATGTGTTCAAAGCAACTGCACAGTGACTGTAGAGATACTTTGTTTACATTTTAACACACAAAGCTTGCCTGAAGATCAGTGTGCAGAGCTAAGTGGAAGGAGACAGGAAACAATTAACAATCTGAGGTTTGGTGGAGACAGTTGCAGTTTGAGGTGCCTTCAGGAGATGCAGTCTGAGGTGCAGCCTGAAGACAGAATTGTCCCTTTGGTCTGAGCATTGGTAGAGATAAAAGGTCTCTCGAGTGGCTGGCTGCACTGCTTCTCTGATCTCTCAGCTTTTACTCCCTAATATCTGACTCCGAGCTCCTATTAAGAACAATTAGAATTCATGTTACAGTGAACTTGCTCTATAACTTGATTTTTTTAAGTTTACTGAAAATACTGAATTTTACAATTAAAATGGGTAAATTTTATTTGTCTATAAATTATACCTTCATAAAACTGTTTGATAAAACAGGAGGCAGATGGTTTTCTATCAAATAGACCTGCAATGCTTACCTTACTTTTACCTATAAAAGTGTATCATGCTCCTGGTTCTGCATGGATCTACAAAGCTTCATTAAGAGTCTCTAGCTTCCTTCAGGGTCTAATGAAAATTACAAATGATTTAAAATTCCCATCCTACACTTTGATCTTGTGTAGTAACAGACTAACTTTACTCAGACTTGGTACAAGGGACTGATATTGTCTGACTTTTTCTGTTTGGACTGATGTCTTTGTCCGGAGGCTTTGGTCACCTATAACCCAACAGTGGGATTTCTGGGTCGCATGGATTAAGCTCTACTCAGAAGGAAGAAAAGAGTAAAGCCATGATTGTGACGTCTGGGAGATGACATGGGTAGCACATCCCTGAGTCCACCTCCGGCTTAGGGTTGTGCATATTGTCATCCATTGATGTGTGAAGAGTAACCTCTCCCTGACTCCTTGGGAGAAGACAGCAGAGACTCTATTTGGTATCTTTCCTGACTTCTGTCTTGTGCATTTCTTTCCTTGATTGATTCAAAGTTGCATCCTGTCCCTATAGTAAACTCCGGCATTAGGACAACAGGCTTTAGGGACCTCCATGAATCCCTTTGGGGGAATGACAGAAACAGAAAGTGATGAGGAGACTCTAGGCAACCTCACAGTTGCTGTAAAAAGTATTATTTTGTATGTGGGCTGTATCTTCTAAATAGACTCCAATGAGCTTTCTAAGAGGTCACAATTTATTGTTTTACTTTAAAGCCTTCTGTACTGAATTTTTAAATAGCTTATATACAGAAAGACCTTGAAAGAGAAAGCCCTTATTTATATCTTTCTGGATGTTGGCAATTGATAAATGATTTCCAGAGTCACAAAAACATTTTCAAGGTGAGATTTTATCTGTTTGTTAGAATAACAGATAGTGTTTGGCACTGGACAGAACATTATAGTACAGGTCATATGGACTGAAGAGAAGCCATAGGAACTGGCTCCTCTGAGACACACATCTCTACATCCTCCTTCATGAGTGCTGTGGATCTGAACTCAGGTTCTCAGGCTTATACAGCAAACACTTGGCCCATGGAGCCACTTCCCCAGTCCTTTTATCTTTATTTTAAAATGATACCTCTCATACTCAAAGCAGGAACAGCTGAATTGCTCATAACTTGCCTCAGATGCGACTTAGTGATTCAATTCTTCTCCAAAAAAATATATTAAGTAACAATGAAATATTTTCCATAAATATGCATCTAGCATATTACTCATTTTGTTTTGAAATGTCGGGGCATAAATATTGTGGCCTAGCTATCAGACACATTTATTGTTATTTAGATGCAAGTTGCTGCGATTTTGAGTTTGCTTCCCTGTTGCTGGTGCTGGGATCTTCCGTAGAATGTCAGTCCAGGAAACCTAAATCTTCAGAACCCCCATGGAAAACAGTGCAAACAGCCAGCGTGTGATGTGTGACCCCCCTGCCTTAGGCATTTTCATTGCCAGTCTTCCTAGCTGTCAAATATCCAGCCATATTTCTGAATGAATGGTGGCAGAATAGGCACTGGCAGGGTTTGGTGTTTTTGTAAATCGTTCCTAATTCCAGTGTTTAAGTTTCTGAGGTTGTCTCTCTCAGCTGCCCAGCCAGGCAACTTTCTCAAGGCTATACAATGTTATGGTGCTTATTGAAAACATTTGCTTGTTTTGTTTACTGGAAACCCTAGTAGCCATCCTCCTCTGTGTATAGTTTGCTTCCTTCCTTAAATCTCTGCAGTTCTTTCTGCATATATAACTCCCCGGGGCTTTTTGCTAGATTTCTTTTGACTTTCCTTTCCCTTTCTTCATGGGGACGAGCAGAGGTTTATCTTTCATCTTGATAAGAGAAGCTCACTTTCAGTTTAATCAGAAGAAACAGAGTTTAATTAAAGAGGTGGAGAAAGGTGGCTAATGACTAATGTCCAGGAAGGGGCAAAGCCTGCATGTGATCTCCTGTAAGGGGCAAAGCCTGCATGTGAAACTTTATCTGGCTGGCTGTAAAAATGAGCTAATGGCCTCTCTACTCTTTATTGTTAATCTTTCTTGTCATCTAAAGTCCACAAACCTGGCTCTTAGGAATCATAAATTAGATCCAGATCTCCTGACTGCTGTGTCTGCTGAGTGTTCTCCGCTGCTGGGCTTCCCAGGTGTTACTCCATCTCTCATCGCTCTGAGCGTCCATAGTGTTTGGACATTTGCACACTTAGTTCTTCTTGCCCTGTAAGATTGAGGCACAGGTGTGAGTACACACATAAGAAAACCTGGGCAAAGGGTACTAAGATGACACACCTCAGGCTATGAGTTAGCAAATTTTTGTTCTTAAAAAAAAAAAAAAAGGCAGGATCTTGAAGATGCTTCACTTAGCTGTGACCATGTATTTTAAAAATCAGACGGAATTTAAAGTCCAGCAAATAACTGTGCTCATGCTAATATACAGTTATATTTCAAAATCTCTGTGTCAGCCAAGAAGTTTCTCCAAGCACCACCCCCATGTATGCTTTAATCCAGAGGAGGCTGCCAAGTGGTTTCTCCTAGTACCCTATGTATGCGTTTTAGCCCAGTGGAGGCTGGGGTAAAAATAACAAAGGGATGGTGTGGGTATGGTTGGTCTCCATGGTGCAGTTTGCTCTTTGGTGTTGAGCTTTGCTAAGCTCTGGTCTGTGGCAGGGGTTGTCCTTACTCTTCCAGTGTCATTGAAAATCATACTTTTGAACACAAACAAACACATCTAGGACAGAGACTGGCTGGGCTTTGAATTGGCTGCCACCCAGCAGGGCCAGGTGGTGGCTTAGCTCACTGGTAGATAGTACTGTGAAGCATCTGGAACATTCTGCATTCCACAACTGCATTTTAGTCCCATTATTTAAAAAGCAATCAAAAAATGGAATAGCAATCAAACCCCCAAGAAACCATGGGAATAAAGAAGCTGAGGCTACGCCGTTCCATCATTTTTATCAGCCAATGCAAGTTGGCAGAGCAAGAAAGACGGCGATTGAAGGGGGAGGCATTTGTGTGCTTCGCAGAGTTGTCTTCCAGTCTTCAGAGCTTTTGTCACCTACTAAGCATGCTTCAGAAGGGTGGCAGGTCCTTAATTACTGGAGAGGAGTTGATCACAGTGGAGCAAACCAGTTCTAGGATGCCTTCCCTTGTTCAAAAAAAAAAAAAAAAAGCCTCTGCTCACTCTGTTTGCAGAGACTGCCCTGTACATTTGGTCATAAATTACCAAGATGATATGCCTTGGGAAAATGCATGCACTTTTAACTTGTTAAAATTTCTTTAAGATATTCAGAAAAGGTGTGTGTATACAAGTGCGCACGCATGCACACGTGTCTGTGTGTATGCACATTTTCTTTATGTAAAAATGAAAGAAAAGAAGGCATCTGATTTACAAATAATCTTCCATCGCCCATAGGCTGCATGATTTTCATTGTTTGGTCAGGGCTGAGAGTAGAAATCTTGTATCAACAAAGACACAGAGGGTGACATTGCCCATATTCTCTGAGATGGTTGAGAGAATTGTCAACAGTCTTTTCCATAATTCCAATCCAGATGTTTTGACTTGCCAGGACTTGCCATGGCCTAAACTAGTCACTCCGAGATGGTGATTTAGGCTTAGTGGTTAAGAGTGTGCTCCACTCTTGCAGAGGACCAGAGTTTGATTCCTCCCAACCAAATTAGGAAGTACATAATCACCTCTCCAGCTCCAGGTGATCTTGTACCCTGATAGCCTCTTCTGACCTCTGGAGGCACCTAAACTCATGAGTACATTCTCACCCCCCCCCACACACACACACTCACAAATTCATGTGTAACTAAAATTTAAAAAAAATCAATTCAAAATCTTCAGTTAGTCCTGTGCTGAGGAGAAATTGGGAGGCTCAGGAGTCTGGAAGGAGCAATGTGCCTGCTGATTTAGGATGCTCCCTTTATCACTGCCATCATCCAGAGAGAGAAACACCAGCCAAGGACTGCAGAGAAACACAACCAACAGGCTTTTGCAACTTGTATTTACCTTGCATGAATATGTATGTCACAGATACAGATTTATTGTAAGGTGTCATGTTATGGAGGGTGATAAGTCCCAATATTCCTTTGCACAAGTTAGAGGTCTTGAACAGCAAGACTGTATTATGAGTCTAAGTAAAAACAGGGTTATACTCCAGGCAGCAAGCACAAATTCTTCTTTACTTCCTTAGGCCGTTCAGCTGCTATTACAAAACACCACAGACCAGATAGCTGACAAAGACAATGATGTATGTGAATGTATTGCACACCAGTTTGGTTGTCTAGTGCTAAGGGTCAGCCCTGAAAACATACATGTAGGTAACATGCAGGTTGTATTTAGGACACACACATATGCAGGCATGTAATAACAATTAGCTTTAAAAAAAGAGGCCATGGCTCGAAGGAGAACTGGGAGGGGTACATGGGAGAATTTGGAGGTAGGAAAAAAGGGAGAAACACTATAATCAGATTATAATCTCAAAAAACCCCCAACTGAGATTATAACCAGGATTTATTTATTTAGCTTGCAAGATTTTGGTACCAAGCTTCTGAATTCTTTCAGAGTTGGACCATATGGGCAGAAAGGCGTCAAGGGGAAGGGACAATCCTTGCTTGGATTGTTCTGTTGGGGAGATTCATTGTCAGCACCAAATTCACTTGGCAGGAATTAAAGCAGACATTTTCTCCTATGCAAGGCTCCAGCAGGACGTTTGGAGTACTTCCAGTGCTGAAATGTCTCACCCCAGACCCCCAAGTGGACGCGATGAGCTCTGCATTTCTATCATTTACTCCTCCAGCTCCTTATCCCCGGATGATATCCTTCCTCTGGAGCCTCTTTACTCCTCCTGATGGTGTCCTTTAAATCAGACAGTAGCTCTTTGAAAGCCACCTTTGTTTGGTCCCAAGGAAATATTTGTTCATTGTCCCAGGAATATCAGGATGTACAGACTGCCCATTACTGCTTTTGTTTAACATTGGAACCCTCAATATTGCCCTGTTGAATCTTCTAAATGAGCACATAGAGTCAGAATAAGAACATGCTGGCCTAACGACCTCGGGTGTCAAATTGGCTGGTATTTTTCATTTGAGGTCTCTCTGGTCAATAAATTCAGATGGAGTATTGAGGCTTGGAACTTCAAGCAGAAATGTTTCCATTTGACTTGGTTCATTGCAGCCTAGTGTTAGAACGCAGCTCAAGTCAACCTCCTCCATTAAATCTGTACAGTGACGTGCACACACTAACCTTAGATTTTAGATTGCCCAAAATCTTTGGAATCAAAATGAAGTCATTACAATGTTCTTTTAAGATGTATTTTTATTTTATTTATGTACAAGTATATTTGTCTTATCTGTGGGTATATGCCTATTCCTTTCTAATAAGGCATCTAGCCATCTGCCTCTACTAGCTATCCACGGATTCCAAGTATGCAACATACAATATTTCAAGTATATAATACTCTGTTGTTAGCTGTAGTCAACACACTCTAACTTAGATTTCTAGAATGTACCCATTATTTATTACTGAGACTTTATCTTCTTTGGCCAATATTTGCTCATTTTCTTCCTGATCCTTCAACAATCTTCATTTTATTCCTGGTTTATAAGTGAGTTTGTTTTAATTCCACAAATGTGATGCAAGCTTCTTCCTGGCTCATTTCACTTGGATATCACTTCTCTGGCCAATAATGTTGTAAATGAAAGAATTCTTTGTTTTTTTCTTAGGACTGAATGATATCCAAAACATAATCTTTTCCCTCAATAGATTGTCCAAATGTTCCTTCAGTTATGATCAGGTATGAGTTTCTGAACCTTAACTTAATAGATATGTCTATTTGTATATGAAAATATTGGCTCAGATATATTTAAAAATACCTTATGGGACTAGAGAGGTGGTTTAGCAGTTATGAATACTTGCTGTTCTTGCAAAAGACCTGACCAGTTCCCAGCACCCACATCAGGCATCTCACAATCTCCCAGAACTAGTTCCAGGGACCCAATGCCCTCTTCTGGCCTCTCCAGACACCTGCACTCACACACAAGACACATATGCATACATATAATTAAAATTAAAATAAATTCCAAAAGAAGCTCCCAATGTCTTCTTTGTTTCAAACTTTGCTCAATCCAGTCTGCTACAGTTTAATACATAATAATCTCTTTTCCCTAACTCTGGAGATGATTGTTTACATGTATGGAATTCATGATGTCTTTATGTTTTTACATATTGCCAAATCTTGGTTTGGGATTATTATATAGAAGTTTAATTGATCAAAATGAGTGCTCAAAAGATGCTTATGGGATGTTGAAACATTAAAAATAAAGGAAAAGAGGACATGAGAGTCCAGGCTTGTCATGTCTATCTCAAAATAAATATCTAAGCCTGTGTCGCTTGGTACGAGGACAAAGAGTCCACATTTCACAGAAGGACAGCAAACTCATCTGCCCCTGGTTTCCTCTCCTTTCCCTGGATATCTTTGGTCCTATCCTCTTTATTTCCATAACAACTAAATTGTTTTAATTTTCCTTATCCCTTTCTGATAAGACAAATTAGCACCTCCCTCTACTAATCAAATACTCAACAATCAATGCAATCTCCTTCTCAGACTGTATTTTTTCACCTTTAAAACTTGTTTGAGCTTTTGTCCCCGGAGCATTGGGCCTTTAGGTGCTGAGAAATTCCATCTGGACGGGTGAGTGTGTGCTATCCAGGGGCGGTCTGTCCCAGGGGAGAGCACAACACCCCCTCCCCCAGCTCCTTCTGCAGGGCCTTCTTTCTTACTCACGACCCAGCCCCCCAGCACCCTCCCCCCAACCCGGCACTGCTGCAAGCTAGGACCAGTGCTCAAGAACAGTTTTAAGCTCCTACACTAAGGCTACCCACGCAGAGCAGAGCAGTGAGTGCCTGCCTGCCGGGCAGGACTCAAGGTCCCCAGTAAGGGAGCCAGGCACCTCCAGCTTGTGCTCCTGGCTCTCCTGTGCTTTCCTGGACTCCGCCGAATCCAAGAACACATTAGAAAAATTATCCATTATGATCAAGTAGGCTTTATCCCAGAGATGCAGGGCTGGTTCAACATACGAAAATCTATCAATGTAATTCATCATATAAATAATCTGAAAGAAAAAACCATATGATCATTTCATTAGATGCTGAAAAAGCATTTGACAAAATTCAACATCCCTTTATGATAAAAGTCTTGGAGAGATTAGGGATACAAGGGTCATACCTAAATATAATAAAAGCTATATACAGCAAGCTGACAGCTAACATCAAATTAAACGGAGAGAAACTCAAAGCCATCCCACTAAACTCAGGAACACAACAAGGCTGTCCACTCTCGCCATATCTCTTCAATATAGTGCTTGAAGTTTTAGCAATAGCAATAAGACAACATAAGGGGATCAAGGGGATTCGAATTGGAAAAGAAGAAGTTAAACTTTCGTTATTTGCAGATGATATGATAGTGTACATAAGCGACCCCCAAAACTCCACCAAAGAACTCCTACAGCTGATAAACACCTTTAGTAATGTGGCAGGATACAAGATCAACTCCAAAAAATCAGTCGCCCTCTTATACACAAAGGATATGGAAGCAGAGAGGGAAATCAGAGAAGCTTCACCTTTCACGATAGCCACAAACAGCATAAAATATCTTGGGGTAACTCTAACCAAGGAAGTGAAAGACCTATTTGACAAGAACTTTAAGGCATTGAAGAAAGAAATTGAAGAGGATACCAGAAAATGGAAGGACGTCCCTTGCTCTTGGATTGGGAGGATCAACATAGTAAAAATGGCAATCCTACCAAAGGCAATTTATAGATTCAATGCAATCCCCATCAAGATCCCAGCAAAATTCTTCACAGATCTTGAAAGGACAATAATCAACTTTATATGGAAAAACAAAAAACCCAGGATAGCCAAAACAATCCTATACAATAAAGGATCTTCTGGAGGCATTACCATCCCCGATTTCAAACTCTATTACAGAGCTACAGTAATGAAAACAGTGTGGCACTGGCATAAAAACAGAGAAGTCGATCAATGGAATCGCATAGAAGACCCAAATTTTAACCCACAAACCTATGATCACCTCATTTTCCATAAAGGAGCTAAAAGTATACAATGGAGGAAAGAAAGCATCTTCAACAAATGGTGCTGGCACAACTGGATATCAACCTGTAGTAGAATGAAAATAGACCCATATCTATCACCTTGCACAAAACTCAAGTCCAAATGGATAAAAGACCTCAATATCAGTCCGAACACACTGAACCTGATAGAAGAGAAAGTGGGAAGCACCCTACAACAAATGGGCACAGGAGATCGCTTTCTATGTATAACCCCAGCAGCACAGACATTAAGGGCAGCATTGAATAAATGGGACCTACTAAAACTGAGAAGCTTCTGTAAAGCAAAGGACACTGTCACTAAGACAAAAAGACAACCTACTGACTGGGAGAAGATCTTCACCAACCTGGCAACAGACAAAGGTCTGATCTCCAAAATTTATAGAGAACTCAAGAAACTAGACTTTAAAATGCTAATTAACCCAATTAAAAAATGGGGCACTGAACTGAACAGAGAATTCTCAACAGAAGAAGTTCAAATGGCCAAAAGACACTTAAGGTCATGCTCAACCTCCTTAGTGATTAGGGAGATGCAAATCAAAACAACTTTGAGATATCATCTTACACCTGTCAGAATGGCTAAAATCAAAAACACCAATGATATCCTTTGCTGGAGAGGCTGTGGAGGAAGGGGTACCCTCATACATTGCTGGTGGGAATGCAATCTTGTGCAACCACTCTGGAAATCAGTGTTTCGGTTTCTCAGGAAATTCGGGATCAACCTACCCCTGGACCCAGCAATACCACTCTTGGGAATATACCCAAGAGATGCCCTATCACATGACAAAAGCATTTGTTCAACTATGTTCATAGCAGTATTATTTGTAATAGCCAGAACCTGGAAACAACCTAGATGCCCTTCAATGGAAGAATGGATGAAGAAAGTGTGGAATATATACACATTAGAGTACTACGCTGCGGTAAAAAACAATGACTTCTCGAATTTTGCATGCAAATGGATGGAAATAGAAAACACTATCCTGAGTGAGGTAACCTAGACCCAAAAAGATGAACATGGGATGTACTCACTCATAATTGGTTTCTAGCCATAAATAATGGTCACGGAGTATATAATTGGTGAACCTAAAGAAGCTAAATAAGAAGGTGAACCCATGGAAAAACATATAATTATCCTCTTGACTATGGGAAGTAGACAAAATTGCCGGGGAGAAAATTTGGGATCTTGGGGGTGGGGTGGGACGGGGGTAAGGGGGGATGGGGAGAGAAAAGTGAGAAGGGGAGGATGAGGGAAACTTGGGGAAACAGGATGATTGGAATAAAGGAAGGTTGGATAGGGGAGCACGGAAGCACAAATCTTAGATAAGGGAGCCACCTTAGGGTTGGCAAGAGACTTGAACCTAGATTGGCTCCCAGGAGCCCAAGGCGAGGTCCCCAGTTAGTTCCTTGGGCAGCTGAGGATAGGGAACCTGAAATGACCCTATCCTATAGCAATGCTGACGAATATCTTACATATCACCATAGAACCTTCATCTGGTGATGGATTGAGATAGTCACAGAGACCCACACTGGAGCACCGGACTGAGCACCCAAGTTCCCAATGAGGAGCGGAAGGAGGGAGAACATGAGCAAGGAAGTCAGGACCACGAGGGGTGCACTCAACCACTGAGACAGTGTGGCTGATCTATTGGGAGCTCACCAAGGCCAGCTGGACTGTGACGGAAGAAGCATGGGATAAAACCGGACTCTCTGAACATGGCGAACAATGGGGGCTGCTGAGAAGCCAAGGACAATGGCCCTGGGTTTTGATCAGACTTCAAGTTCTGGCTTTGTCGGAGCCTAGCCAGTTTGGATGTTCACCTTCCTAGACATGGACGGAGGGGGGAGTACCTTGGACTTTCCACAGGCAGGGAACCCTGACTGCTCTTCGGACTGGAGAGGGAGGGGGAGAGGAATGGGGGGAGAGAGAGAAGGGTGGGAGGAGGGGGAGGGAAATGGGAGGCTGGGAGGAGGCGGAAACTTTTTTTTTCTTTTTCTCAATAAAAAATAAAAAAAAAAAAACTTGTTTGAAATTCATGAGACTCTGGATACATTCCTTCCTGGGCAGTGTTAACAACACATCCCATGCTTCTTCCTTATCTGCAATCCCGCTTACTTCACCATCTCTCCTCCTTTCCCCCTAAGATGTGTATAAACGGATCTGTAACTTTATGTCCTTAAGAGGCACAAATTGATTAACAACCAAAGAATTTGGGTTGATCAGAAGTGCAATTCAGCACACAGATATCGGGGGAACAGAACTTTCCAATTTCTGTTTATTCATTATTTTGAGGGTTATTGTTAATACATTATTTTTAAAATAAGTCAGTTTGGCATAGTGAAGTAGGAAATATAATTATGAGATAATTATGTGAGGGATGAACATCAAAAATAATAGTAATTAGCATTTTCTTACCAAGACAATAACTAGAATGTTTAAGAAAACAAAACAGTATACAACTTTTAAACCTTACAATAAGTAGATAATAAAAGTCAGGGAAATTTAGAATCCTCATTGTATATTTAGCCCACAAAACAGACTCACAATCATTTGAAAAGCATTTATCTTCTAAGTAAATTTAAATATGCCATTGTAATCCTGCTTGAGAAAAATTGTTAAGGCATTTTAAGTTTTGTTTCTATGGAAACCTGTGCTTTGATAGCTGATGGCTTCAAATGATTCATTTCTAGTCACACAGGGACCATTTTATGGTAAAAGATGACAGAGCCAAAGAATAGGGTTGCCAATGACTGAGAAACATCCTCTTGAACATCAGTCTTTTTAGATTTTGTGAGTATGAGAAATTAAAGCAGAGATTGCAAATTCATTTCTGTTCTTATTCAATAGATAGCTGTCGGTTGCCTGCTGACTGCCACCTTCTGCCCAAGTGGCTATAACAGTGAGCTAAAAAGAGAAAATTTAAATTGAAATACTTAGGCATAACTTTACTAGCAAATATTAGATGTAATTAGACCTGGGAGTTTCAGTCCTCTGCTTTTCAAAAAAAATCTTATCTATATTCATGAATATCTTAACAAATGCATTTTTGATGCTCTTCGTTGAAAAATGTCTATCTTTTTTTTGGAGAAGCATTTTTAAAAGGTTGTTAACCTTTACTCAGACAGTGTGGAACATGTAGTTTGTTTCTGTTTTCATTCTTTGTTCTGTTTCTTTGACTCTCAGACAGCCTTTTAGGGTGACAATGAAGCCCTCCCAGTGTTTTCAGCAGAAGTACTTGCAGTGTGATAAGCTGACCAGCACATTCACTGAGCAGTGGCATTTTGAAAAATGATAATCTTATGGTTGACCTACTTAATTATGGATCGGCATCATATCTGCATATGTTAAACAAAGACAAATATTATCACAGGGATCTGGTCTGCAGAATAAAATACTGAATGTGTTGCTCGCTAACTGTATGCATATTAAACATGCTTTTCATAAGTTTAAGCTCAAATACAAATTTTTATTTAGTGAGAATATATAGTCTATTATAGTCAACAAAAGTATTTAAAGCAATAATGACTTGGCTCCATTCTTATAGCAAGCATTAATTCCTTCTTTTGCAACCTTTGTTCATGAAATAAGAGTAGGGTGATGTTAGCATGTTTTTTCTACCCTCTTCTGCTCAAGTAGGGATTTTATGATTGTATAACTCGTGAACTTTTGAAGAGTAAGACAATACCAGAAGAATTAATTTTATAGCAGAAGAATATTAGCTAAAGCAATCATGGCAGATTTTTATTTTTTATTGACATTTAAAATTTTAAAATCTTTACTTAATTCTTTTACATTTTTAGCCCTCAGCTCAACTGAAACTTTTTGAAGTTTTCTGTAACCTCAATGACTAATCTAACTCAATTTATATGAAGAATACAATTGTATATTGTAGCATATTTCTATAATTGTAAGCTTTAAGTACCTTGATTACTTCCTGTACTCTACTGAAGAATAGAGTAAACTACAAGCTAGCCAACTATAATTCCCCCTTTTCCTACATTTGTTTTCCAAGTAAGAGTTAGGTAATGTTGGAATGCTTATTGTTCTACCCTCTTCTGCTGACTTCTGGGTTCTATTATTGTACAACTCGTGACTTTTCAAAGACAGAGACAATGCTAGCAGAAGCATTAATTCTATATATAGGAGGAGTAATTTTGGCTTAAGTAAGTTATTACAATATAATTTGTGGATTGGTAGTTGAGTTCCATGGATCATGCATTAGGATGCAGACTAATGTGATTGTAAACAAGACATGGGTTAGCTTGAGTTCCAGTTTGAATAAAATTTCATTTTTTTCTGAGATCATCTCAATGTTGATTCTCCACCATGGCTTAGTTTTATAAGATCTCTTGACCAAAAACTATTTTGTGGAGAGATGGTTTACTTAGCTTATGATTCCAAGTAATAGTCCATCATTAATGGAAGTCAAAGCAGGAGCTTGAAATATTCTGATCACATTCAAAATCAAGAGCAGAAATGTGTTCATGCCTGACACTGAGAGAGCCTCCTGTCTCTTATAAGGTCCATGGCCTAGACTATGTAATGATGATGCTCACTTTTGGTCATGGTTCTCCAGCATCAATTAAGTGAGTCAAGACAATCCTCCACAAACTTGCCCGTAGACCATTCTGATCTGTCCAGTTTCTTACTGAAACTCCACCCAGGTGAATTTAGGTGGTGTAAAGTTGATTATAAACTAACCATCACATCATGTTAGTAAAATATCTTCACCAACTTCTTCTCAGAGTGCCACATGCTTGCAGAAAAATATAAGGATTATGAACCAGAGACCCAGGTTTCACTTTATTTGAAAAACCAAATAAAACCAAACAAAACAATAAGCTCACTCCTTAACATTTTCTCTGGATGTTCTCTTCTAGTTTCAGGTTTATGTTCCATGTGCTGCCCATATTCAACACCAGTAGGAAATCTGGAGCTTTGCTCTGAAGCTGAGTGAGGCTAAATTTAAAATAAATGGGAAGGGCCAGTTGTTGAAGCATAGAATGGGTAGGATAAAACAGCCCCTTTTTTTTTAATCATTAGAAGCAGGAGAGACTGGATATTAAAGATATTCAAGACACCTTTTTCTGGTCTAGTACCCTCAACAAAACAAAGTTACTATCAGGAAGACAAAAGACAGGTAGAAGGTTGACATTGGAATTCATATTTTGATAATCTTTATGAAAATAATTTGTAGTTAATAAGTTGACAAAACTTTTCTTTTTTATGCTTCCCTCAGGGAATGAAGGTGGGAGATTATGCAATTGTAATGCTAAATAAATTCTGGCTTGATCATTCTACAGAAAAATGGAATTAATTACCACATTAAATGATTGAAAGTTATAGAAAGAAACTTAGATTAATTTAGTTGTCACTGTAAAAAAACACAGGCAACAGCTTATAATACATATTTAACAAGACACACTTCACTAGACTGATAGATTGCTCTAAAATTATATTTTTTGTGTAATTACAATAATATATCTTTATCCAAATCAAGAGGTGAAGACAGCTGCAGCAGCTAAGTCAACAGGGATTTTTGGGGTGGAGAATGGAGTTGCATAAGTCTCAAAAGAGTTTGACAAAGAACAATCAAGAGAGAAAGAAATAACCAAAAAGATTTGAGAGCTTAGTTTGAGGCCAGCCTGGTCTAAAAGAGCTAGTTCCAGGACAGGAACCAAAAAGCTACAGAGAAACCCTGTCTTGAAAATCAAAAAAAAAAAAAAAAAAAAAAAAAAAAAAAAAAAAAAAAAAAAAAAAGATTTGAGAGCTTGCAGCTCATGGGGAAAAGTACTCACTCTAAAAGCTGAGTTAAGGGAGTTTCCACTGCCCTCCCAAAATAGTGACATGGACTGTGGAGGAAAACCTGTACCAGATCTTCAGAAGGGAAGAAAAGGATGACAAGATGGAAGTGTCCTAATAATGAGGCTCCCATGAAACGGATCTCTGGTACAGATAAGTCCCAGCTTGGTGTCTGAGCTATATAGCCGTACCTGAAAACAGAAATCAGGACACTTGCTAATGTTATAACTTTAAGACTGCAGTAAAAAAACAGGTTCTCTGCCTTCCAGTGGATTATTCCCAAGGGAGGCAAAGGAGACTTCTATCAAATCATCCACATAGCACTTAGTGAAATTTTGATCTTGACAGAATTTAAGTAAGACTTCTCTTCCTTTTTCTTTTCTTTTTATAAATTTTATTGAGCTATACCGTTTTCTCTGCTCCCCTCCCTGCTTCTCCCATCCCCCATCAACCCTTTCCCATGGTCCTCATGCTCCAAAATTACTCAGGAGATATTGCCTTTTTCTACTTCCCATGCAGATTAGATCCATGTATGTCTCTCTTAGGGTCCTCATTGTTGTATAGGTTCTCTGGGATTGTGATTTGTAGCCTGTTTTTCTTTGTTTTATATCTAAAGGCCACTTATGAGTGAGTACATATGATAATTGTCTTTCTGGGTCTGAGTTACCTCACTCAATATGATGTTTTCCAGATCCATCCATTTGCCTTCAAATTTCAAGATGTTGTTATTTTTTTCTGCTGTGTAGTATTTCATTGTGTAAATGTACCACATTATCCTTATCCATTCATCAGTCAAGGGGCATTTAGGTTGTTTCCAGGTTCTGGCTGTGACAAACAAAGCTGCTATGAACATAGTTGAGCACATGTCCTTGTGGCACGATTGAGCATCCTTTGGATATATACCCAAAAGTGGTATTACTGGGTCTTGAGGAAGGTTGTTTCCTAATTTTCTGAGAAATCACCATACTGATACCCAAAGGGGCTGTACCAACTTGAACTCACATCAGCAATGGAGGAGTGTTCCCTTTTCCCCACAACCTATTTAGCATAAGTTGTCATCAGTGTTTTTGATTTTGGCCATTCTTACAGGTGTAAGATGGAATCTCAGAGTTGTTTTGATTTACATTTCTCTGATGGCTAAGGATGTTGAACATTTCCTTAAGTCCAAATATATCAAACAAGGACCTCAACATAAAGCCATCCACACTGAACCTCATCGAAGAGAGAGTGGGAAGTATACTTGAATGCATTGGCACAGGAGACCACTTCCTAAACATAACCCAAGTAGCACAGACATTGAGAGAAACAATTAATAAATGGGACCTCCTGAAACTGAAAAGCCTCTGTAAAGCAAAGGACATGGTCAACACGACAAAACAACAGCCTACAGAATGGAAAAAGATCTTCACTAACCCCGCATCTGACAGAGGACTGATTTCCAAAAATATACAAAGAATTAAAAGAATTGGTCATCAAAAGAACAAATAAGCCAATAAAAATGGAGTACAGACCTAAACAGAGAACTCTCAACAGAGGAATCTAAAATGGCTGAGTAGGACTTTGTTGGGCAGCTTCAGCATTGACAGTGGATAAATTACTCTATGTGGTGATCAATCATGTTGTTCTAGTTAACAAGACATTCTATACCTCCTCCTCATTCATGAAGTGGGGCTGCTGATGAATTCTGACTCAGGGTAATTATGAGGTACAGGTGAAATTCCTAATGCAGAGTATGGGTTTAGAATCTGAAGTCCTTCCTTTAGGGACACAAGAGGAGAGACAGAAGATTTTTAAGTCAGTCGTGAATTGGCAGATGTTGAGTTCGGTGGAACAAGGTTGCCACAAGAAGTTTGTCATTCCCAGCATATTTCACTGGGACAGACGGCTCTGTTGAACTCTATAAATTATAGTCATTTGCTTTAAAGTTATTAAATTTTATTTTGAAATGAAAAACAATTCTTTGAACACAATGGTGGTCTTGCTTGCTAGGCTGTGTGAATTAGAGAAGGTTGCTTAAACTTCATTGATTTTCTTTTCTCATCTGTAGAGCTGTGGCTCAAACCAGGTGGTCACTAACGTCCTGCCCTGATGTGACAGTCTATGTGGCTATTTACTTTTCCCCTCTTAATTTCCCTATTACCAAATGTAGAGAAATGTCACAGGCAGCTGAGGCAAACAGACTCTTTTCTCTCTTACAGATTCCCATTAAATGCAAGCTGATGAATTGATCAAAGTTTGTCAGTATAAATTCCATTTCTCTCTAGATTTGAGTGAGTTTCTTCTGCCTTTGGGCAATTTCGTTAAAGATTATTTCACAACTGACTGAGTGTAATAAAGTTACCAACAGTTCCTCCAGAAAATGATTTTCATTCCTATGATTTTCAGATCTGTATCTATGAGGAAATGGCAAGTTCGGTGTGTGGAATCTCAATAAAATGGATGGTTCTTGTGGGAGTCTTAATAAAGACCTTCCAGAAAGCCCACGCCAGTAAGATAAAATGACCCAGGAGGGTAAAAAATTCCCTGGAAACCCTCAGAGATATCTGCTAAAACCTTATCTTCTCTGGATGATTTTCTAGCTGGTTTCCCCATAAATGCTTAGAGCTCACAGAACTGGTATGTTTTACTGAAGGCAAGTGTCATGTAAGGACCCACAGTGAGATTCTAGTGGGAAGCAAACGAAAGAACAAGACTGCATTCCGTCAAGAAT
Source organism: Neodon shergylaensis (assembly GCA_025134845.1). NCBI lineage: Eukaryota > Metazoa > Chordata > Mammalia > Rodentia > Cricetidae > Neodon > Neodon shergylaensis. The sequence goes on along the minus strand of JABTXL010001959.1, from coordinate 3,060,198 downwards.
AGCATAGCTGGATTGGGGAGACAGCTAGATGGGAACAATGCTTCAAGTGCAAACAGGAGGGTCTGAATCCAGGTTTTAATCATCTGCACAAATGAGGGGAACGGGGCTACATGACAGTGATACCATCACTGGAAGGATAGAGATAGGCAGATTGGGAGACTCGCTGACCTGGCGTCTTAGCTAAATGTAGGTCTTCAGGTTCAGTGAGAGACTCTATTTCAAAAAAATAGTGCAGAATGACAGAAACACTTGATACATCTAACACCTGGTGTCAATCCCCGTCTTCTTTATGTGCACACATGGATGAATGTGTACATGTTTGTACATACATGCACATAGATGCATGAATGAGAAGTGAGGGTGCTGTGACTACGGTTCCATGTTAGGTTGGTTGGGAAGCAACAGACATGGAGAAGGGTTACAGATCAGTGGTCTATCCCAAAGCAGTGCAATGGCCTGCCCCTTCTGGACAGGATAGACAGGAATAGTGGACATTTAAGATGACAGATAAGTTCCTTTTTCTGCATCCTTGTCTTGTGACTGAGCTTCAGACATTGGATCTGCCTCCAAGGCTCGTGGGAGGACATGGAATGAGTCTATGAGCATTTCAGAATTATACCACACGCCCGGCGAGCTCTGCCCAATGACTGAATCCGCCATGCTCCTTAAACCCCTGCTCTCATGCTGCCCACATTCTCCTCTTATGAGTGGACTGTGAGGTGACTGAGCAAATCAGGAAGCCATTTTTTTTTCTGTCACCTGATCCAGATAAAAAGAAAATGTTCCTAATCTTATGTTAATAAAACTTAAAGCAATGAATAGGATCTGTTTTATTATAAACATTAATCATCCCTTAGTGGCCATTGGGGTTCTTGCTTGAGTGGATCCCCAACTTATTTTTCTACCCTCCCTTCCTGTTCCTGGAGTCACCTACAGCTAGCCTCAATTTCTATGGTATTTCTAACCATGAGGCTTTCTCTTGATTGATAAACCCATGGTTTCATGTAGTTCAGGCTGGCAGGCCTCAATCTCACCAAGTAGCCGAGGGTGGCTTTGAAGCCCTCATGTTCTACCAAGAAGTTTCAGTAAGAGTCATGATACTTTACTTAAGTCGCCCATTAATTTATATGTGATTTAATAGCATCTTTATTTATTTTTAAGAGTTAAAAACAAATCTTGAAAATACTTTTTACACAGTCATTCTAAAAGTTGTTTATAGGTTCATCAGCAATGAAGTAAAGTATATTTTTGAATATCCCACCCTGTCCTATTCCAGGTATGGGAAGATGGGATCCCATTCATTTTGATATCAAGATAAACTTGGTTTTGTTCGTCTAATATGTGCATGTCACTGAAAGCAGCAGAATAACATACACATGGGGAGCTTTCCATGAAAAAATGTGACCTTTAATTCAGTGTTTGCTAGTTGGAAGAGCCTAGCAACAGTAACAACTACCCATTGGATTTTAAGCAGCACAAACTGTGTTAAGTCCGCATACCTCACAGCAACACCACTTTACATATGTGTGACCAGGGAAGGCTTCTTCAGAGCTGATTCAGTTTCGGTGGTACAGGAGCCAGGAGTGATAAGACGAGTTGCTGGACATATTTTACATTTTTAATAAAGACCATGGTGGATATGTTTTTTTGAGTTTTGATATGGAGTCCAGCTTTCCACACAGCAGTGCTGAGATATGCAAGGTTGAGCTAAACTTGTTCCAATCTCCAAGACACACATTGCTGGAAAGGACACACCATTCTGTACTCTGGGTGCTGGACTGGGTTGCTCAGAGTATTAACTTGTTTAAGCTTCATTTGAAGTAATTTCTGACTTTATAATTCTATAAAATTACTTGTACCTGCATTTCCTTCAGAAGGATTTGACATATTCTTTTTTCATTGTGCTTTATAAGAAGCTTCATTTTAAAATAGTGTTAGATTTGCATAGAAGTTCCAAGAAAGTTTTCCTATATTTAGAATAGCATTTCTCCTTTGTAAGCATCTTATATTAATATGGTGCATTTATAACAACCAATGAACCAATTCCAATATATTACTATTTTTTAAGATTTATTTTTATTCATGTGTGTGTCTATGTTGGGTATTAGGAAATGTGAATATGAATCTAGGTGCTTCTAGAGGCCAGAAGATGGCTTCAGGTGCTGGGAACTAATCTTGGTTCCTCTGGAAGAGAACCAAGTGCTTTTAACTGATGACCCATCTCTCCAGCCCCTAAAGCTGTTTTACAAAATAATTCTGTAGCTCCCCCTCCTTTGATTAAACATAGACAGAGTCTCTTCTAGTACAATATGATTTGGATACAGCTTCTCTTCCCTCTACTCCTCCAAGTTCCTTCCCACATCCTCTGCCATCTGGATCTACTCCCTTTCTGTCTCACAGTAGAATAGAACAGATTTCTTTATTTAATTTTTTATTTAATTTTATTTTTTAAAAGAAAACAAACTATCTTTTTTCATTTTGCATACCAATCCCAGTTCCCATTCCCTCCACCTAGCCCCCCACCTAGCCCCCATCCACTCTTCAGAGAGGGTAAGGCATATTGCTTTGGGGGAGCGTCCAAGGCCCTCCCTACTATATCTAGGTTGAACAAGGCATCCAATCAATGAGAATAGGTTCCAAAAAAGCCAATACAAGCAGTAGGGATAAATCCTGGTGCCACTGCCAATGGCCCCATAGTCTGCCCCAGCCATATAACTGGCACCCACATTCAGAGGGCCTAGTTTTGTCCTATGCTGTTTCCTTCCCTGTCCAGTTGGAGTTGGTAAGCTCCCATTAGCTTAGGTAAGCTGTTTCTGTCATGATCTTGACCTCTTTTTTCATATTCTCACTTTTCCTACTCTTCAGTTGGACTTTGGGAGCTCATTCCAGTGCTCTGATGCAGGTCTTTGCCTCTGTTTCCAACAGTTGATGGATGAAGGTTCTATGGTGATATTTAAGATAATCATCAGTCTGACTACAGGGCAAAGCCAGTTTGGGCACCCTCTCCTCTCTTGCTTAGGGTCTCAGCTGGTGTCATCCTTGTGGATTCCTGGGAATTTCTCTAGTGCCGGGTTTCTTGCTAGCCTCATAATGGCTCCCTCAATCAAAATATATTTTTCTTTCCTCTCATCTCTGTCCTTCCATCTCAACTATCCCATTCCCTCAGTTCTCTGCTCCTCCTCCTCTCCCCTCATCTTCCTCTTCCACCCTCCCTACTCCCCCCACCCCCATGCTCCCAATTTTATTAGGCAGTCTTGTGTATTCCCCTTTCCAGGTGGATCTATGCATGTTTTGAAAAGAACACATTTCTAAGAGATAACCAAACATAACAAAATAAAAGATAATAAGATAAAACAAAATTCATTCTATAGGACAAGACAAGCAACAAGAAAAATAAAAGAGCCTGAAGAGGAAGGCACAAGAATCATACACCCACTCACTTACACATTCACGTGTCCCATAAAAGTACTAAACTGAAAGCTCTAGTGTATATGCAGAGGATCTGGTGCAGACCCATGGAGGACCTGTGCTTTCTGCTTCAGCCTCTGTGTGTTCATATGAGCTTTGCTCAGTTGTCATAAATGACCTTGATCTCCTGGTTTCTTCTGTCCCCTCTGTCTCCCCAACTCCTTCTACCTCCTCTTCTGAGGGTTGCCTGAGCTCTGAGGGGAAGGGTTAGATGAAAGGCATCCCTTTTAGATCTCTGTGGTTCAAGGTCTCTCTCTATGTGTAAGGTTTGGCTATAGGTCTCTGTATTTATTCCCGTCTTCTGTAAGAGGAAGCCTCCTTGAAGATGGCTGGATAAGGCACTGATCTATGAATATAACAGAACATCATTAGGAGACATCTTACTGTTACTTATTTTTCTAAACAGTAATATTTTGGTTTTCCCTGGGTCTCTGTGCTATCTGGTTTCTGGTTCTTGGTCACCCAAGCAGTGTCAGGTATGGGTTCCATCTCAGGGAATGGGCTTTCAGTCAAATCAGACATCAGTTGGTTACTTCCATAAACTTTGTGCCACCATTTTCCTAGCATATTTTGTAGGCAAGGCAGATTGTAGATCACAGGTTTTGTGGTTCTGTGTTATATACACTAGAACATGGGGATGAAGGTTCTATGTAGGCACCAGGCTGGTCTCTCCATGTTCAAAGAGTTGTATTGGTGCTGTCTTCAGTACTGAGGGCTTTCTGTCAGTTTATAGAGAGCAATCTATTGTTTGGGCAACAGCCTTCGCTGTTTGGGGATTTACATGGGATGTCTTTGGTCAACATCTCAATTGAATGAAACCCAGTTCTAGTTACTAGAAGCTTCATTTGGTAACAAGAAATGGCTAGCTGGGTTGCATCTCCTTCATTATTTGGAGATTTCATTAGAATTGCCTTTATATATTATTGGGAGTTTCCACTGCACTAGGCTTTTCAAGTCTGTCTCTCACCTCATTCCCACCTTAATCCCACTTCCTTACTCCCTTCTCACCTGATCCTCCTCTTCTTGTCATTCACCCCTAATCAGGCTCCAGGCCACCCATAAAAAATATTTTATTTCCAACCTCCTAGGGAGATCCATATGTTGCCCCTGCCATAGTCTCTTTTTTATGTCTAACCTCTCTGGGCTTATGGATTGCAGCTTAGTTATCATTTATTTAAGAGCTAATGTCCAGATATAAATGAATACATACAATATTTATATTCCTGAGTTACCTCATTTAGTATAATTTTCCCCTTACTTTTCTAGTTCCATCCATTTGCATTCAAATTCCATGATGTCATTTATTAAAAATTGAGTAATACTCCCTTTTGTAAATATACCACATTTTCTTTATTCTTCTGTTGGAGGACACCTAGGTTGTTTCCAATTTCTGCCTGTTATGAATAGAGCAACAATGAACGTGGTGAGCATCCCTGTGGTAGGATGAAACGTCCTTTAGGAATATGCCCAATAGTGGTATACTAGATATACACACTTGAAAAATGATGGAATCTTCAACCAATAGTTCTGGTCAAATTGCTTGACTGTATTTGGAAGAATGCAAATAGTTCCATACTTATTACCCTGCACAAAACTGAACTCCAAATGGATCAAAAGCTCAACAGAAAATTGGCACACTGAACCTGATAGATGAGAAAGTGGAAATAGCCTTCAACTCATCGGCCCAGAAGACGACGTCTTTAGGTTTTACTTCATGTATTTTCCTGCTGTAGGATCCCACCAGGATGTTACACTGTTTTGATCGATATGCTGTTGTATGAGGAGGTGAGTGGGTCCTTTGTTTGTACTGTCTGCCCGGATAACTTACACCCAAAATAATCACACAGAAACTGTATTAATTTAAACACTGCCTGGCCCATTAACTCTAGGCTCTTATTGGCTAACTCTCACATCTTGATTTAACTCATTTCTATTAATCTGTGTATCACCACAAGGTTGTAGCTTACTGGGAAAGATTCAGCATGTCTGATTCTGGCAGCTCCATGGTGGTTCTCTCTCTGCTCTTCTTCCCAGCATTCAGTTCTGTCTACTCTGCCTACTTAAGTGTTGCCCTATCAAAAGGCCAAGGCAGTTTCTATATTCAACCAATTAAAGCAACACATAGACAGAAGAACCTCATAGACCAATATGCCTCTTCATAGATCTCAAGGTTGAGACAACCATGGCAGTGCCTCGCACTTCTCTTTTAGAATGGTGTTGGAAGTGCTGAGGCCTTGCCTAGTTTGTTTTCTCTTGTCGTGATAGCCACCTGGACCAAAAAGCAAATCTGTATCATATTGTTTTATTCATAGAACCTATAATAAACTTTATTTTTATGTGCATAAATTTCTACCTAGATTTATTTTCTTAAAAGTTGCAGCATAATTGCTCCAGAGCTGCTTGTTGGGAATACTCTCCAGTCTTGCTGAATTGCCCATTTCTGTCAAACTGAGTTAACTCTGTGTATGGCTCTATTTTCTGGTTGTTTGTATTCTTCTTTGGAAATCTATTCATATATCACACACTGAACACTGCCTTGAATATTTTAGTTGAGTGATAAACTTCAATGAGAATCCTTCATTGTTGCATTTTTCCCTATCTTTGTGATGTTTCTTTGTTCTCCCACAGGCATTAAAAGACCATTTAATCAATATTTATAAAACTAGTTTGTAGGGATCTTAGTGTGATTGCATTGAATTATCAAGCTGAGTTTAGATCCAAGATGTATGTATGGATAGCTTTCTATCTGGATCTGTAGAACTTCATTATTCAATAGTGTTTACTTTTCAGATATATATCTTGTGTGTGTATGTGTGTGCATGTGCGTGGGTGTGTGTGTATGTACATGCTTCATTTTTTGGTACTGTTGTAACCGATACTTTGCTCTCTAGATTAAAATTCCCATGACTAATGCATAGGAACTAAATTGGCTTTTGTAGATTAAGCTTGTGCTACTTGACCTAGCTATACATCATTTGCTTCACGGAGGTTGATGTTTCCAAATAATTTGAGATATTCTATGTAGACCAGTATGTTCTCTATGAATTAAAGAGACCATTAATTCTTCCTTTCTTTTGTATATCTTGGATATAATTTCTATCTCCTTTTCTTGCAGTACTATGGTAACTAGTACTTGGCAGTTTTGAGAAGGGGTGCTGAACGGAGCACGATTTCATGTCATCTTAGAAGAAAGCATGCAGCCTCTCGCCATTAAATTTTGTTTAGGTTGAAGATTTTGTAAATATTCTGTTAATTCAAGGAAGTTCCTTTCTCTTCTTACTTCCTTGAGTTTTCATCACAAGAGAGTTTTGAACTTTGACAAATGTCATTTCTATATTTATACAGAGTCTTATGGCTTTCTTAATTCAGTCTGTTAATATAGTACATTACATTGATGGGTTGCCAAATGCAGCATGACCCTTCCAAGGTTCTTTGCTAATCTGATTTTATATGATGTTTGGTGAGGTTGTAGAATTTCATTGAGGATTTTATTTATGTAAAAAAAGAGGTCCATTGTTCTCTTCCAACAATCTTCATCTAATATGGGTGTTAGGGTAATGACTCTCCATTTTAAATGTTTGAAATGTCTCCTCCTTTCTCTGCCTCTGTTTTTTTCTGGTACAGAATGTACAGAATTGGTTTCATGATGTCTTTGCCTAATATTAGCAAAAGAGTCTGTGCTTGGGGACTTCTTTTGTGAAAAATTTTAAATGATGATCTAATTTTTATTCCAGAAATTCAAATAGCTCTTCTCTTTGAAAGAACTTGAAAGTTTGTCTTTATAAGCGATTGGACTGATTCATGTAAGTACTGAGCTTGTGAGCAGATGGACGGCTTCATTGCTCCATGCCTTGCCTGTTCTGATGTTCTCTTGAGGCATCTAACATTTCGCTGTTTTGTTGGCTTTAAGGTTAAGCACGCAATACAATGCTGCACTTTAGAATAAGACTGAGGAAATAAATCGTTCCTTAAGTTTTTTTAAGTGACTGTTCCTTAAGTTTTTTTCGGAGACAATCTGAATAGCTAGTGGTGTTCCCTTTAGAAACTGCAGCACACTCTCTTCTGGCTTTTCCATACTGTTGGGGATTTGATACGCTTCACATGTGAAGTTCTTCCTGCTGTGCAGGCTCCGGACTTTCAGTCATCCCAGTTACACTCATGTGTTATGACTTAATAAGCCTGGCTGTGATCATTTAATAACAGCCTCATTCATGAATTGCATCCTAGAGATTTACAGTCAGTTTGTTTGTCCTCTTGGTCCAGGCGTGATGAATTGTGGCATGGTTCCTCAAGTCTGACAACTTGTTTACACACTTGAAAACAATTTGCTATCAATAAACACATTTTTATGGGGTTGGCCAATGAGCAATTGGATGTGTTCTGCTGCTTCTGAGAGCACAGTTTGTAGAGGTCCATTGCTTCTTCATATAGATGTGGGTCTTAGAATAGGGACACATATTTTCTTCCTGACACTTTTCATTTTGAAGATCAAAGAAATGACTGGTTCAAGAAAAATCAGGGCTAACAATACACATATTTTACAAAGATATCATAATAGCTGCCAAAAGGGTATGAACATAATCAAACACAATTTAATAAATATGCAGGAAACAGCCACTGGGGTTGAAATCTCTGTTGAATGTCAGCAGTATTTGATTTACAGTATCTCCATTTCAGCTCAGCTGTGCTACACAATGATGAACCCTTTGGTAAATATCATTCCACTTACAAGGGAATAAGTGTCACTTTCTCAGTCAGGATAACAGCAGTGACTTAAATTCCTTTCCATAAGTGAAAGACCCAGAAAGTGATTGAAGATGACCCTTTGTAAACATCAATCAACATGCTGTTTGAGGAACACTGGAGTGCTTATCCAAAGCATTAACTATGAAGTGCTTTTATGGTGTATTTTTTTTCCTGGAAATCCTTACCCACAGAACTTCTTTTGGTGTGTATTATATATTTAAAACTCCTTATTTTTGAAAATAGTCGTGAGTCTAAGATTGGGATGAGATTTGGTAATGCATACCATTTTTCTAATAAACTTTAAATGTGAGATGTATCAGTCTCTGAGATGCAGCCTATACAGTCCTTAGTGGAGGAAGTTTTATGAATTTGTAAGACAACTTTGATACTCAGGTAATCATGGAAGGGTCTTGCGAAAACAGTTTTAGTAGTCAGAACAAGAACCCTGAGCTGTTAAGTGACCATAAAACAAAGTCTGTTGCTTGTTGAAGAGGTGAGGAAACATCTTTGGTTAGTCTCAGTGTCTCTCTGACACTGTAGCTGTCAGGCCCCAAGAGGGAACTTGGACAGTGTCAAGATTCCTCTGGGCTCTGTCTGTCTTGTGTATGTTTCTGTAAGCAAGATAGATTCCAATGTGCAATATTGTTTGCTTGGTCATTAGTTTTATTTAAAAATGCACTGGATAAAATTAGTATATTGTTTTTAGCTATTCTATAATTTTGTGTCACGTACTCTTTACAGGCTACCACTGTGTACACACACACACACGCACATACACACACACACACGTTCTGGTTAAGGGGAATAGAAGAGTATATAATTAAAGGTTAAATCTGTGAATTAAGTTTAGGTTGTAAAAGCTGAATACATGGGAAATTGAAGGCATGGTAAAGTTAGTTACATTAAAGGCAGATTAAACTTAAATAGGCTGAGTACACAACAGGACAGCAGATTGTATACATAGTTTTAAATGATTTGCAGGATACAGAAGAAGTTCATTCTGAAAACTTGTTTTGCAAAATTTGTCTGTATATCTGAATATCTGAGTATCAAAGGAGTCTTGCAAAGTCATAAAACTTCCTCCAGTTAAGGCTATATAGGTTGCATCTTGGGTGTTGTTGCATATCACAATAAATATTCTGAAAACTCAAGAGATGTTTTCAGAAAATATATCATCATACAAACACACAGGACTCTGGAGGAAGGTTCAGATCATGGCTATCACTGGGCCTTGGCTGTTTTCCAAAGGTCTAGTTTGTTGAAGATTTAGTTCTAGAAGAGTGTTATTATGAGGCATTGGAGAAGAGGAGCCTTGGGAGAGGCCTTTAGGTCATTGGAGGCATGTCTTTGAAGGGGAGAGTAGAACTTTCCTTCCTGGGCCTTTCTTCTTCTTCATTCACTTCCAAGTTGTGGGATCAGTGGCCTTGTCATATCCTTTCCCCATGATATGCTGTCACAGGCTCAAAGTAACAGGGTCAGCAAATTATAAACAATGGTGTCCAAGGGAAATCTTTTCTTTTTACAAGTTAGTTAATACAAGTATTTCCTTATAGTAATGGATGACTAGTACAGCTGCATTGGATTCTGGCCTCTCATAATGAAGATACAAAGTATTGTGTTGTATCTCTAGTGCATGTCTTAAGAGGACAGAAATCAAAATGCTGATCAAAACAGAAGATCTCCCTGCTAATGTAAATTGTAGTGGACTCTTGACTTGAGGCAGTGAAGGAAATTAACAGGCTACCAGTGATGTTCAGGCTTTCTTATTAAATAATTCTCATACATACCTGAATAGGTTGCTTTTGAACTTTCATTTAGCTACATATTTGTACTGGCTAGTTTTTAATGTCAACTTAACACAAGCTAGAGTCACCTGAGAGGAGGGAACCATGACTGGGAAAATGTCTTCACAAAACACAGTCCTTAGAACCTTTTCTTAATTAGTGATTGATGTGGGAGTTCCTAGACAATGTGGGTGGGGCTCTTACTGGGATTACGGTCATGAGTGTGTAAGAAATCAGACTGAGCAAGCCATCAGGAACAAGACAGTAAGCAGTATCCTTCCACATGGCCTCTGCATCATTTCTTGCCATTAGTCTTGCCTTGAGTTTCTACCCTGACTTTCCTTTATTGTTATGGACTGTGATCAGGAAGTGTAAGTTGAAACAAACCCTTTCTTCTCTATGTCACCTGTAGTTGTCCAACATAGCAGTAGAAATTTAACTGAGACAATGTTCTATAATTTGTGTCCAAGTTTTAGCATATGGTGATTTTAGTTTTGATGTTTTACCTTTCTTCCTGTTCTTTCTTCCCTCCTTCTCTCTCCCCTTCCTTTCTCTCTTCCTTGGTTTCACGTTCCCATTATCTGAAAGCTCTTACTAAAAATTCTAGAGGATGCTAGACTCCCTGTGCTTTGGAAAATACTAGCCAAAAAAATTCAGCTGAGAAATGTCTGCTATACATTTCAAAATAGAAATGGGTGAGACTGAAGTGACTCTTAACACTTTCCATCACCGCCCTTATTGTTTCAAATATTTGGGCTTGGGAAGAAGAAAATTTGAGAAGGATAAAAGAAAACATCAGTTAGCTATCTTAGACGTCCAACCTATTAGAGTGTTGCTGTGAGTTCAAATCCGTGTCTCTGAAAAGTGGGCCAGGGTTATAACTAAATGGTGTTTGTGTGCATTTAGAGAATAGATGTGCACCTTTCTTAGCCCATTTCTATATTATTTGTTTTGAGACAGAATCTTTCACTGAACCTAGCGCTCACTGGACTTGGTAGACCAGTTGGTCAGCCACTCCTGTGGATCCACCTGCCTATGTTTCCCCAGTGTTGGGATTACAGGCATGCACTAATGTACCCCAGTATTTTATGTGGTGGGTACTGGGGGTCAAGCTTATGTCCTCAAGCTTTCAAAGCAAGCACTTTATTATTTGCACCATTAGGTTTAACCTTTTGAAGATCTTTGCATTTGTTGTCCTGAGCCAGGTAAAATTAGGCAAAACTATTTTTAGTAAACTAACCATAAAATAGTATTTCAGATGTCAATATTCTTAATTAAATTTGCAAAGCACCTTTATTATAAAATACTATTGGTTAAGAATTTTTTATAGCCGGGCGGTGGTGGCGCACGCCTTTAATCCCAGCACTCGGGAGGCAGAGGCAGGCGGATCTCTGTGAGTTCGAGACCAGCCTGGTCTACAAGAGCTAGTTCCAGGACAGGCTCCAAAACCACAGAGAAACCCTGTCTCGAAAAACCAAAAAAAAAAAAGAATTTTTTATAAATTAGACATTAAAGAAAGCATTATGAATTCAACCATAAGTCACCATCCTGAGAGTTAATTAAGACAAAAAGACTTCAGATGCATAGACAGTCCAACAAAATTAAATTCTACAGATTCTGTTTTATAGAAATGCCACAGGCAAGACTTGGTTAAGGCGCAGGCAGTTGCTGACAGCGTATCTCTATGCTCAGTCTGATAATCATGGAGTCCTCTGCTGCTCCTGAATGTAATCATTTCCCAAGAGGTTCTGAAGAGGCAGGCCTGAAGTTGGGCATAAAGGTCACTTGCTATCTTCTGATAAGAAGTGTGTTCTTATAATTAGCCTGACCCCCAACCTTCCAATCTATATTCACCTTGACTATGTGCAATTACATTTCTCATTTTATGTCTGTCATGGGGATGTAGAAAGCAAAAGTGTCTCTAGAATGCTCAGCTGTTGAAGTACTTCACGATGGATAACTTTTTTTTCCTCCAAGATATTGATTGTTGACATTTTAAAGTCAAGTGTGCTTATGTGTACCAAGGCCCCAACTTTGGAAAGACAGGTTTCTATAGCTGTGCTTAAAAGCAGCATTTGTTAACCCTGTTAGTCACGGAACATTTGCTATTCACTTTTAACTCCTTATACTTGACATTAGTATTCCTCATTTTCCCTCAGTCCATGCTGTGAGTTTTTCAATTGTTATTCCCTATTGTTGCTTAACAAATTCACATAACACAAATTCAGTGACTTAAATCAACAACACACTTTTCTTGTAGTCCTAGGAGATGAGAAGTCATAAAACCGAGGTATTGGCAGGGCAGAGTTACTTCTGAAAGTTCAAAGGAGAATCTGTTTCTTTGCTTTGTCCAACTTCCAAAGGCTATTTAGATCTTCACTTGTGCTCCTTTTGATCATCTTCAAAGTCAGAGGCATAGCCACTTCTGATCCCTCTGGATTTATTTATCACTATTACTTATCTGACTCTCCAGCTTTGTGAATCACTCAAAAATACAAAAATATTTATCATATCCCCCAAAATTTAACCTAATTACTGCTGCCAAATTCTTCTTATCATGTGTAGTAACATATTCCCAGGTTCTGAGGATTAGACTGTGAGCATCTTTTGGGTTAGGCATCAAACCCATATCACATACAGTCAGATACCAAAGCTTTGGAATATATACTACTTTCTTCTAGTCTGTAATACCAAAAAAGACTGAGTAATTTGTTCAAGATTGTGAAGCCTCAGTGAATGGGAGATTGACCTTTATATTCAAGCCTGTCTGCAAAGCTCATTTTTTTCCTCCCTTAACCATAAATTCCCAACATGGTTTTCCTGGAGATGGTTCCAGATGGCAGTACCACATGGTTCCAAGAAAAAAAAGTTCAGTCAGAAGAAGATTAGGAAGGCAGAAAGCATCACTGTATCCTCCAAAAGAGGTTTGTGATGCACATGATGGTTTTTGTGAGCTCCAAATCACCCAAAAGATAATACAAGCACACCCGGTGTTAAATTTGGCATTGCACAGCCTTCCTTAAGTTTTCTGTCCAAGAACAAATGATATGTTGTTTTTGGGAAAACAAAGCAGGGAACTCACCAAAAGAAAAAAGAAAAAAGCACTCCAAACAGAAGCAACTTAATTTTGATGAGCATTGGGTAGATTCTGTATTCCCTTACACAAAATTTTCAGTTTTGAAAAGCAGCCCTACTTAACAAAGCTCTCACTTACTAATAGGCAGATATTGTTCTCATTAATTACTTTTATAAAGACCCATAAACAACAATAACACACACAGAGAAGATTTTTTATAAGTGCTTTTTCCCTTTTTTATTTTTTTCTTTCTTTTCTATTTTTTTTTAGCTCTGAAGCAATGGCAGATAAATTATGAGTGAGTCATGGAAAAAAAGATTATTACTAAGCTTAACATAAAAATAGAAATGAAAAAACAGATGTTTTGTCCAATCTGGAAACAATGCTCTGAAATCTTTGAATATCATTTCATTTCTGTAAAATAGAAGTATTACAAACCAACCAGATGATTCCTAAGGTTTATCAATTATTTATCCTGTTGGCTTAAATCTTATATAAAAAAGAGTCTATCTTAGCAGTTATGTTTTATTTTAAATAATCTTGAGTAAATTATTTTTAAAATACTAAATTTCCTTCCTTATCTATTGAATAGAAAAATCAGTAATTGGATTGACAGAAAAAAATTTTACATTGTATTGTATAACTATTGCCACTGAATTGTATAGTGTATTTCCACGTGGTGGAAAGTTTCAGTTCCACCCAGCTCCGGCGTGGCTACATGCTGTGATTACCATTAATGAATAAAGAAACTGCCTTGGCCTGTTGATAGGGCAGAACTTAAGTTAGGTGGGGAAAACTAAATGGCATGCTGGAAGAAAGGAGGCAGAGTCAGGGATGAGCCATGTAGTCCCACCGGAGCCAGATGGAACTTTAGCCGGTAAGCCACAGCCACATATGGCAATACACAAATTAATAGAAATAGGTTAAATTGAGATGTAAGAGCTAGTCAATAAGAAACTAGAGCTAATGGGCCAAGCAGTGTTTTTTTTTTCAGTTTACATGTTTTGTGACATTTATTGCAAAGATAATATAACTTGTTTGATAAACATGTAGTTATATTTAGTATGATGTTTTCATCAATATGTAACACAGTATATATTCTAAATTTTAAAGAAAAGACATAGAATTTCTTTGCTAAACCTTCACATTTCAGCAATTTAAAATAATATATGCATATATATTATATATTATATATTACATATAATTTTATAAATACTGGAGTCACATATATAAAACTAAGCAAGCTATAGTTTAATACTAAAGGGGAAGTGATTTCTATTTTTATGTCTCCAAATATTCCAAAATTGATATATTTTATACTGAAAACTCTCTGTGTGATTATTTCGGGTCTAAGCGGCTAGGAACAAACAAGCGGCCTCCTTACAACACAGTCATGCATCCTCTTTCCTGAACTCAGGCCGTCATGTGCCATGACTCTGTTAGGTTTCCTTGGGCAGTTTCTGTTGCTGTACAGTCTAAAGTCAGATGAATAGCTGCTATTTTCTTTCCTCCTCCAGAAGATGGAACAGTTCCCATCCTAACTAACCTTGGAACTACCCATTTTCCCAATTTGTTCTGATGAGAACAGCTCTGGGTCCTTCAATGGCCTCCTTAAAATAAGAATGGAAGATCAGAGTCCTCTCAGTATGTGACTTACATGCCACTCAACATAAGGGATTTAACAGTTTCACTTAATTATGTGTGTGTGTTTATTTTTCATGTATGTCCTAAAAATAGTTTTGGATGTTTATTCCTCATTTTTCTCTCATTGCTATTTATTTTTTTAGGGGAACACCTTCATGAATGCTGCTAGTTCCTACATTTTTTTTCTTTTTTTTTTCCTTTTTTGTTTTCTTTTCTTCTCCATCTCTCCATTATGTAGCTTTGGCTGTTCTGGACCAGGCTGGCCTCAAACTCACAGAAATCCATCTTTCTTTGCCTCTGAATGCAGGGACTAAAAGAATGCACCACCAAACCAACTCATATACATTTTCTACAAGCCTTTGACTACTACTTTTTTTCCCTAAAGGGGTTTCAATTATATATTCAGAAATGTTTTATCTGTTCTCAAGCAGGACATTCTTCACCAGATGTACATAGTAGATGCACAGGGAAAGAGTGAGATACTGAGATACTAATGGGCAGGAAAAAAAGTGAGCATCTTAATGGTTTGGCTGAGATTCTATATTTTTCAGTTTTTTTCAGCATATCAAATGTCTAAGTGAATATTCTTCCTTCACCAAGTGTTAAGAGAACACAATCAGATAGAAAATCTACCTTAAAAATAAACACCATGAAAAGAGCTATTAAGCGTGAACAAAAACCTAAGTCCACATGTACATATATTCTTTTTTTTTTTTTTTTGGTCTTTTTTTTATTGAGAAAATGAAAAAAAAAAGTTTCCGCCTCCTCCCAGCCTCCCATTTCCCTCTCCCTCCTCCCACCCTTCTCCCCCTCCCCCCACTCCTCTCCCATTCCCTCTCCAGTCCAAAGAGCAGTCAGGGTTCCCTGCCCTGTGGAAAGTCCAAAATCCTCCCCCGTCCGTCCATGTCTAGGAAGGTGAACATCCAAATTGGCTAGGCTCCCACACAGCCAGAACATGAAGTAGGATCAAAACCCCGTGTCATTGTCCTTGGCTTCTCATCAGCCCTCATTGTTCGTCATGTTCAGAGAGTCCGGTTTTATCCGATGCTTTTTCAGTCACCGTCACAGTCCAGCTGGCCTTGAGGAGCTCCCAATAGATCAGCCCCACTGTCTCAGTGGGTGGGTGCACCCCTCGTGGTCCTGACTTCCTTGCTCATGTTCTCCCTCCTTCTGCTCCTCATTGGGACCTTGGGAGCTCAGTCCAGTGCTCCAGCGTGGGTCTCTGTCTTTATCTCCATCCATCTCCAGATGAAGGTTCTATGGTGATATGTAAGATATTCGTCAGTATTGCTATAGGATAGGGTCATTTCAGGTTCCCTATCCTCAGCTGCCCAAGGAACTAACTGGGGACATCACCTTGGGCTCCTGGGAGCCACTCTAGGTTCAAGTCTCTTGCCAACCCTAAGGTGGCTCCCTTAACTAAGAATTGTGCTTCTGTGCTCCCCTATCCAACCTTCCTTTATCCCAATCATCCCGTTTCCCCAAGTTTCCCTCATCCTCCCCTTCTCACTTTTCTCTCCCCATCCCCCCTTACCCCCATCCCACCCCACCCCCAAGATCCCAATTTTCTTTCCGGCAATTTTGTCTACTTCCCATAGCCAAGAGGATAATTATATGTTTTTCCATGGGTTCACCTTCTTATTTAGCTTCTTTAGGTTCACCAATTATATACTCCGTGACCATTATTTATGGCTAGAAACCAATTATGAGTGAGTACATCCCATGTTCATCTTTTTGGGTCTGGGATACCTCACTCAGGATAGTGTTTTCTATTTCCATCCATTTGCATGCAAAATTCGAGAAGTCATTGTTTTTTACCGCAGCGTAGTACTCTAATGTGTATATATTCCACACTTTCTTCATCCATTCTTCCATTGAAGGGCATCTAGGTTGTTTCCAGGTTCTGGCTATTACAAATAATACTGCTATGAACATAGTTGAACAAATGCTTTTGTCATGTGATAGGGCATCTCTTGGGTATATTCCCAAGAGTGGTATTGCTGGGTCCAGGGGTAGGTTGATCCCGAATTTCCTGAGAAACCGAAACACTGATTTCCAAAGTGGTTGCACAAGATTGCATTCCCACCAGCAATGTGCTATTCTACATTCTGGTTCTCTCTCTCTCTCTCTCTCTCTTTCTCTCTCTCTCTCTCTCTCTCTCTCTCTCTCTCTCTCTCTCTCTCTCCTTTCTGCTTTGAGACTCCTCCTCCCAACACAGACATGGCTACTTACATTTTAAACACTCAAACTCAGGCGGAGATTCTGGGTGAAGGTGTTAATCCAGTAATGTGTGGAGGACTAAGTCTGACGGATGAGCACTTTCCTGGTCTAGCATCAAAGGAGAGAACACTGCCATTTTCTAAGTGATTCTATAAAGGGTTTAGGGAAAGCAAACTCATTACCTAAACTGCTGACTAACTCATTAATGAAAAGTTAAGCTGGCGTTGCCAGTCTCCCATGCTTATTCTCTGTTGTCCACTGCCCTCATTGCTGAGATCACTTCTTAAACAGAACCCCTGTCTCTAAGATCTGGTTTCAAGTGTTTTAAGTGGGAACCCAGACTCAAATAGTGGCTTCACCCAATTGCCAGGATGGAATATCATTTAAAGTATGAAAAACCAGAAATTCATATTTTTACCTGTAAATCCATATTTCTGTACTCCTTAGTATATTTGCTACTGGAGTGTTTAAGGGATCTGTTAAGGGTTATGACTCCAATTGGCAGAGTTTTTTCTTACATATCATTAATATTAATGAAAACCGGTTTATTTAATTTTAATTTTATAAAGAAGTCCATGTAGGAATTTTGTGATTTTTTTCACTTCCAACCCTCCTCCAACTTCTCCCATATCCCTCCATTCCCTTTCAAATTGTGTTTTCTTCTTTAATTATTATTGTTATATTGCACTGCATATTTGTATATAAGAACAGTCTTCTTTCCCATTTAGTGTTTCTTGTGCATGAGTGTGTGCCAGGGTATGTGTTCATACTTGTGCGTACATGTGTGTGTGTGTGTGTAGTGTGACTAATTGGGATTGGATAATTTATCAGAGCCTGCATCCCTGGAAAAGACTGGTCCTTCATTCCTCAGCAGCCATTAATATCCTGTAGCTAGGGACCAGACCTAAGTATCTTAAAACTTAATAGAACCCTATGAAAGGATGAAGCTGCTTGGCAGTATCATTCAATTGAAAAAAAAAATTCTTTGAAATCAGAAGGCATCATTTTCTCCCATGACAGACAAGTAAAGCGCTTATTTGCTGTGAACTTACCAAGCCAAGTTTGAGGAGCAGAGCTGCTCCAAGCAGATAGTGCCTTATTTTCTGAAAACATATCTGGCATCCTAAGAAACATCGGTAGCCAATCACTTAGTAATGGGATTGTACGCTCTTGGGGTTTCTTTAGGCATACACATGTAAATAGGAATGGATCCTCTGCTTTCCAGATAAGAAATAAAACAATATTTACCTGGTGCTAGAATGGGTTTTGCGTATCTCTACGATACAGAGTATAAAATCCCAGTGTGATTTGCCCCAGTTCCATCAGCCCTAGATGGGACATGTTAGGATACCGAGGATTCAGAAACAGTGGCAAAGAAAAACTTTGTGCAAGCACAAATAGCCTGACCAGCTGAAGGCCACAGAAGTGCTGGGTGGAAAGAATGTTCCTTTGTGATTGGGCAAGGGGTCGTCAAGCTGTGCACTGTGAGGATGCTGTCATTTACTTGTGTCTTCGAATGTCTGTCCCACTGTGCTTCATGAATCTTTCCTGGTGAGGCTGATGGAGTCAAGTCATGCCTCAGTAGATTGCCTTTGTCTTGGTCATCAACACGGATGTTGCCTCACGTGTTGAGTCAGCTGTGTATCCTTCCATTGACTGGATGCTAGTGATCTGCTCATGATGTGTATAAGATCATAGGCACTTGCATGAAGCAGCTCATTTTTATGAGTTCATGTCTTTTACAGGCCTCTGCCTTTGTGCAGCTCTTTGCAGCTTGGAGTATGAGATTCTTAACTTGTCCCTTCTTCAGCCATGAACCACCACCATGCCCTGTGGTGCTTTGCACAAGCTGAAGTCAGTTCAGTGCTGTATCCCTGTTATTCATCATAGTGGTGATCTTAGCAGTGGGTCAAAGTTGTTCTTCCTAACTTCTCAGAGAAGGGAAGTTATCGGCAGGCATGGAGTCAGCCTTACTGCCCTGTCTGGTGCACAGTCTTCACTGTGTGCTTGCAGCGGGGCCCAGAGTTCCCATCTCAGGACTTTCCCACAAGGCATGAGTATTCTCCACTGCTATTAGATAGTGCAGTTGCATAGAGGTGCATAGAGATGCATCCTGCCCTCTCTGTGAAAGATAGCTTTTGTGTTCCCCAGAAAAATCCAGCTCGCAGCAAGCACACAGTAAAGGTGAGTAGATACCTTTCTGCCTCCCTTCCCGCCTCTACTCTTTGGGGAACACAATATCAACACCAAATCATGAGGAAAAGAATGTTTGCTAGATGAGTGTGTACTTGTAAAAGCTGATCCTTCATCTGAAGCCCTTTGACAGGGACAAGGACATTAGAACCTTCTAAAAGGGATGTTGGGGTTTTATGAAGCCTCAATTTTCTGTGTCTTTTTATTATTTTCAAAGAAATAGGCTATAACTTGATGTTGACTGAGAGTGGCTGTCCAGTGTCCTCATTTGTGCAAAGTCATGGTTCTTTACCTCCTTTAACATGCCGTCAATGCATCCATATTGAATACCTGGATGTTTGCTTGTAAGCAAATCCTATTTCTTCCTGAGCACTGACCACTTAAAAAGGATTTTGTTTTATTCACTCCTGTAGCCTTCCCTGCTCCCATCTCCTGCCTTGACCCAAAGTTGGCTCATATCACATTTCAAATGAATGTTTGCTTAAGTCAATTTCACCCTCGTAGTCAACTTTGATTTGTAGTTATCAGTGCATCACTCTCAAATAAAAACCCATAATGGTGGCTATTACAGAAAGGTTATGTTTTATATGTCTTGAGTGTTTTGTCTAGTCTTATTGTAGCTCGGTATGCATGTTTGATGGATAGCCATGTTTTCTTTCTTTTTTGGGGGGGGTTTAGTTTTAGTTTTTGTATTTTTGTATTTTTTTTGGAAGGGAGATATAGGAGTGTTGATCTGGGGGAGAGGGGAAGGTGGTGGGAGGGACTGGGAGGAGTGGAGGAGGGGAAACTGCAGTCAGAACATAATGTATGAGAGAAAAAAGAAAGCACCAAATTAAGAGAGAAAGAGAAAAAAAATACGGTATTTGGAGACTGAGGAAGTGGCTCAGCCGGCAAGTGCTTGCTGATAAAACATGCCTGAGTTACATTCCAAAAACCCAAACAAAAATGATGGCGTAGTGGTAAACACATATAGTCCTCTAATCAGGAATAGAAACAGGTGGATCCTGGTGGATTTCTATGCCACTTCTCATCGTCCTTCATGGACACTTC
This sequence comes from Neodon shergylaensis, assembly GCA_025134845.1. Taxonomy (NCBI): domain Eukaryota; kingdom Metazoa; phylum Chordata; class Mammalia; order Rodentia; family Cricetidae; genus Neodon; species Neodon shergylaensis. Next base: position 3,040,017 of record JABTXL010001959.1, on the reverse strand, counting down.
ATTTGTCAACTTAACCCAAACCTGAAAACTTGACACAAACTTTGAAAGAAAGAAAAAGCTCTATGATGAATATCCTAGATCAAGTTGGCCTGTGTTTATGTCTGTGAGGCATTTTCTTAATCTCTAGTTGATGCAGGAGGGCTCAGCCCACTGTGAGTGGTGTCATCCCTAGGCAGGAG
>JABTXL010001959.1:3009148-3039828 GCA_025134845.1 Neodon shergylaensis | reverse complement strand
AGGCAGGAGGGCTCAGCCCACTGTGGGTGGTACCATCCCTAGGCAGGTAGACCTGCAGTGTGTAAGAAAGCTGCCAAAGCAAACCAGAGGGAGCAAGACTTTCTGTAGGCAGGAAAAGTAAAAGTTCACCCTAGAGACAAGAGTCCTCAGCTCTATTGTTTTTACCAAGGTAGGTTATGGTTATTTCTGAAGTGGGTAGCATATTCATGAGAGTAAGGGACATTGCCCCTATAGAATCATGGTAGACTGGAACTTCTTTTAAGAGTATTTATTGCCATGATCCTCTTGAGAAAGTCTGCACAGTTTGTGTGTGTGTTACCAAACTAATGTAAGTGATATTATAATGAAGCTTTTGAAGAAGTAGGACCTTTCCTGTATTAGTTCCTAATGTATTGAGAAGAGCTGAACTGTAGCTCAAAGAGGATTTAACCACAAAGAACTGTTTTTTACTTATGGTGAGCTACAGATCATGTTTCCCACATCCTACCCTCCCCCACCCAGCTATCTGATTTTAAAAGTAGGCAATGCTTTCTTGTTCTTCATATCCTAAATTCTTAAAGTGCTTTTCAAAGGGTTATCAGCCATGCATTTCTCCGTCATATTTGTAGAGCCGCTAAAGATAACTTCAATTTCTCTTGCCTATAGTCTCATGGTTCTCCATCCCCTTAATGCCCAGTGTGTGGCTTAGAAAAAGATTTTCTATTTTGCCTTTTAACCATTATGTCAGCATCATTATCACTGTGTAACCGAAATTTAGTGTCTAGCTTGATTTGATGTCTAGATCTTAGACAAATGTGAAGGGCAAGGGTTTGGCGCTAACATGGAGATCACTATGGACACAAGGGCACAAAGTCTTTTCTGTAGTTCTTTGAGGACAGTGCTGAGGCAGGAGACTGCTTGCAGAAGGAAAAGGAGTGTGTATAGAAAGCATCACTTCTAATAGAATGCAAATTCAGTGTATACTGTAGAAGACAAAGTGTATCTTCTATACTTTAGAAGTATAGAACATAGAGAACCAATGTCTATCTATGTTCTTTGAAGTTCTTTGTGAAGGGATCCACAGTTGCCCTCCTATTCAGGTGACATGATCTTCAAGCATTCAAGAAAACAGAGGAGGAAATATTTATTCTGACATTATCTGCATCAGCTTGCCATCCTCTGGGTTGCTCTGGGTAGCCTAGAACTGAGGAGGAGTTTAATATAAGGAGGAGATGTAGTTGAGCACATTGACTGCCATAAGTTTACTTTTCAGTCTTGTTAGTTTTGGGCCAGAAAACATGAGCTTATATTTGCTGTCCCAATTTACCCTGTGACTTTGCAGCCCGGTTAAAGCCCTACCAAACTGGTTGGTCTTTATGCTTAAGGTAGTTGCCATCAGACTGTGGCTCTTTATCATTTCCTGAAGCTGTGCTGGCTATTTTAAATACAGGAATAAAATATAGAGCTTGAAAATGAGTTAAAAAGAACTTGGATACCTTCCAGTGTGATATTATTATTATTGTTGTTGTTGTATTCCCTGTCTGCCAGCTTGCCACTGACCATTGATCAGAGGAAGCTAGCATGTTGACATTTCTCCATGTCAAGTGGTGTCTGGGAAGTTGCTGACTACAGAGAACCCTTTTATTCTGGCTTCCTGTTTAAACCCACATCACTGTCTCTTATTTTGGTGAGTTTCACTTAAACCATTGGTCTAGTTAGATGGCTAATTTTAGTTAGAAAACTTCTAATTGGTTTTCAATCTTGGCTTGTGTGTATTTATCCCTAAGCATTACTTTGGTTTGGTTCATATGACACTCCCTGATGACAGGATTTATATTTCAGTCACGAATATGTATGTGTTGGTATTTAGATGTGTTGAAGAAAGGATGCAAAAATTAACAAAAAAATAAAACTTCTGATGTCAATCTGAAAATTGTGTTGAGTGTATTTGTTCTGTCTTAGGCTCTGTAGTGTTATGTACAAACATTCTCAAACAAAAACAGGCATTTTAAAAAGTCTCTATGTATATTAGTCAGGATTCTCTAGAGTAGCAGAACTTATAGAATGAATCTCTCTATACATACATAGAGGGGATTTACTAAAATGATTTATATACTGTGATCCAGCTAATCCAACAATGGCTATTTGTGTACAGAAGTTTCAAGAATTCAGTAGCTGTCGTTCAACCCACTAAGCTGTATGTCTCAGTTGGTCTTCACTGTGCAATGGAATCCTGTAGAAAAAGGCTCTAATGCCAGTTGAAGGAATGGACTTCCTAGTGAGGTAAAGCAACCAGGCAAAGAGCAAAAGCTTCCTTCTTCCATGTCATTGTATAGTCAGTAGAAGGTATGGCCCAGACTGGAGATGTGTCTTCTCACCTCAAAGACCTGGATTAGAAGAGGATCTTCTTACTTTAAATTAAACAAAGATCCCTCACAGGTGTGCCCCCTCCAGTTTTGAGTTTTAGTTGATTCCAGATGTAGTCAAGTTGACATCCAAGAATAGCCATCACACTATGTAAAGTAAAAACTTGTGAATACAATAATTTAATTTGTGCATATTTACTACAGCGGCTAGGCACAGCACTTTCACTTCTTGTTTCTGGTATTATTTGCTGTCAAGTTCATCCTCTGTTCAAACACATTGTTTACAAGTGGTTAGAAATAATATACTCTAGCATATATTCCATAAATCAACAGTATATGTGCTTATATATTAAAAATAATCATTTTAGCTGACAAAAATACAAAATAATATATATGTTTAGATACCATGAGTATTCTTACTGATGTATATGGTTCATGAAATTTAAATCAGATAAAACAGCTACCTTATCAAACACATATCATTTTTTTTTTCAATCAAAAGCATACAGAGCCCTCACATGTTTTGTATTAATGCCCTCAGAAAATGCAGAGCTACTTAATGATGTAAATTTCAGCCTTGCACCACCAGAAAAGCTAATCACATGGTAAACTGAATAGAGTGTATGCTATCTTACAAAAGATATGTGCTACCAAAACTTTTATGTATTCAGTTGGAGTAATGGATTCATACTATAGGTGTCATCAAGCAGCCAAAGATTTTTTTTTTAATTATTAAGCACCATTCAACTAAGACGGCAGCTTCTCTTGCTTATTTAGCTTCAAGAGAGTGACAGAATAGATGGTGGGTTAACAGAGCTCATAAAGCAAAAATTCAGTAATTAAAACCATTTGTGGAAAGGTCAGTCTGGATTCCACAGGGCTGTTCGAAATATCTATTGTAATTAAAAAGAACCACTGGCGAGGAACTTTTACCAAATAGAGCCTTTTGGGATCCATTTCAATAGAAAGTGAATTTGTCATCAATGTGTTTTAAATAGAGGTTTTAAAAGTCCCTAAAGCTGTGTGTCTGCTCCTTTCTTTTAAAGAAGTCAACTATTTCATAGTATTGCTTTAGTTTAATTTGCTCCCTAAATGCCCCAGTTTCTGTGTGGTTATTTGGGGTCTAAGTAGCCAGAATGAGCAAGCAGCCTCCCTACAACAGGGAAATCTACAGTCAGGTGAACCAAGCTTGTGTGAACTCATGAACTCTAGACTGACAGCTGTGGATCCTCCATGGGACGGAACTGGGACCTCCATATGTGGGAGACAGTTGTATAAGTTGGTTGATCTGAGGGGCCTATGACAGTGAAACCAAAATCAATCCCTGGTGCATGAACAAGCTTGTTGGAGCCCATTCCCTATGGTGGCATGCCATGATTATCCTTAATGCAGGAAATAGGGCTTGGTCCTGCCTCAACTTAATGTGCTAGGCTTTGTTGACTACTCATGGAAGATGTTATCCTTTGGGAGGAGTAGATTGGGGTGGGCTGGGGGAGGTAAGGGAGAATTGGAGTAGGGGTGAGAGGGAGAACTGTGGTTGGAATGTAAAATGAAAATTTTAAAAAAAATCTCTGTATCATTATTTGTGACTTGTCAGTCCAACAAAAATCTTACAAGAAAGTCTGGCTGCAGAGCAGAGCTTGCTTCTACTCATCTACATATGTTCATTGCCTTACACTTAACTTTTATTATATTTGAGGATGTAAGTTAAGTTTTAACTTACATATTTTAAAATGTCCTAGTTGAATCCATTAAAAAATCTACGTTTTTAGTCTATCAAGACCAAAGTGGTTTAATTTTAAATGTGTGCCCTCCTCCTACACTAATCTATTCCCACACAAATAAATACCAATTATCAAGCGATGATTGTGATTAAAGGGGAAGAAATGGTTCAGTTTCCTAAACTCTCTGAGCTGTTGAGTAATATAGAATATGTTTGAGATATCCAGGGAACTCACATCCAATCTAACAGCCTACCTGTAACTTTAAATTTCTAGCCATCACGAGTCTTGCTTTGAGCTTATACTCTTAATGAAGACAGGCCTATCAACCCATCACTCAGTTGGAAAGGTAAGAGTGATCGAATTGTGTTGTGTAGGCAAAGGCTAACAGCACTTAGGAAATGTAAGTTGTGTGTGAGTAGGTCAAATAATAAGATTTATACTTCTTATGTACTTTCTCATTGTCTCTTTCAAAGATGATTATGTTGGCTACTTTCAGGAAAATGGCTGTCACCCATGACCATGTAGAGGAGAGGTGGCAAGTGCATGAGCTGATTCCTGGGGAGTCTTGAGTAGAGGTGCCACAGTCAGCAGGCTTATCACAGTGGTGACACCATTAAAATAGACAATTGGCACTTTGACCAGTAGGATCTGCCACAAGTAGAATGGAGGAGGATGCAATTTTATTTATTGTCTTACAGATCTGAGGTTTAGAGGTTTAGGTTCTTGGTGACAGGGAACACTTCTAAGGGATGTAAAGGCCCTGACTCTTGAGCTAGTGGGGTTAAAAAGGATGAATTATCTTTTCCTTTTCCATTTCAGTTGGTAGCAGTTTATTTGTGTTCTAATTTTAGACTCCTGTGCTTATTTTTAGCAATGAATACAGTGCATGCAGCTACAGCCTCGTGAAGTTGTTTTTATCTAAATTTATATCTTATGCTTTTATCAATAAAGACACAGGGGTCAGAGGCTGGGGTAAAACCTTGCTAGCTCAGAAGGTTAAGAAGCAACTAGCTGATCTTCTTCCTTAGCTGGTATCTCAGAGAGAGAGAGAGAGAGAGAGAGAGAGAGAGAGAGAGAGAGAGAGAGCTCTTTCTGTGCCATTGTAATCCAAAAGGAACCACCAAACTCTCTGTCCCGCCCTTATACTTCCTGTGCATTTCTCTGTCTTCCTGACTCCCTCTTTACCCTAATAACTACATCCTGTCAACTAGCTGCTGACTCTGTCTCCTGACCTCAGGTTTACTTAACACAATCTTAGGGTTCACAATGACATCAAATACCTCATAACAGGTGACCAGGCCTCAAGAACAGGAAAGCAAAGCTAAACCCAGGTCATTTCATTTTCTACCTCTGTGGCATTAGCTATTTACTTTTCTAAGGCAAAGTTTACTTATCTGCCAGGTGTGATTATTGTGACGAATACATATACAAAGATTTGGAAATGACTAAGCATAACATTAATAACTTTCTATAATAGAAGGTACTCTGAATTAAGTGGGGCCAAAGGATTGCTGTCACATCTATTCAGATCTAATCTATTTTCTGTCTCTATAGATCTTGGCACTCTGTGTGTGTGTGTGTGTGTGCGCTTGCGCGTGCACGTGCACGCGCACATGTGCATGTATGTATAAGTACATGTGCATGTTGATGTATGTAAGTGTGAATGTCCATGCACCTGCACAAGTGTGTGTTAACATGGAGGCCAAAGGGCAACATGGGTATCTTTCTGAATTGATCTCTGTTTTAGTTTGGGGACAGGGTCTCTCACTGAAACTGGAGCTCATTGGTTTGCCTAGGCTGGATGACCAATGAGCTCCAGGGATCTTCCTGCCTCCACCCCCTTCACTGACATTATGGAAGTTCACTATACCTGGCTCTTATGTATCTGTCAGGTTTCTAAACTCAGGTCTTCAGTTGCACTTTGCAGACTGAGTCTAGCCTCCTACCTGCTTTTGATGAGCTATATATTCTGAGGTGAGAATAACTTTGGCTTTTTCCCATGGAAAGGTTTGGACTATTAGATTAAGTAATAGTTTCTCCTAGATGATGTGAGGGATACAAGTCTTCATAGCCTCCCAGGAAGCTTGGTGGAAATTAAGCAACTTGTCAGTTTTGTCCCTAACTCCCAGAGAACTAAGATTTTAGAGGACCAGTTTACAATTAGAAGAATATTACTGGTTTAAAGGAAATTGTCTTACTTTTTTATTAACTTGGGACAGCAGAGAAATACAAGAAAGATACTGTGTATAATTGCTCTTTATTAAAAACATAAAAATGGCCAAATATCTTAAAAATTGTTAACTGTTTGTTCAATAGTAGTGCTGGGAGGACAAATGGATGTGTGTGTGTGCTTTGTGTGTGTGTATGCATATATGTGAGTGTGTGTATATTTGTGCAAATGTGTGTATATGTGTATATGCATACATACACATGTATGAGCATGTGGATGTATATATGCATGCATGTGTGTGTGGATGTGTATAAGCTTTCAGAAAAATCAACACTAGAATGGCAATCCATCAGGTTTATACACCAAGTGAGTGTGAGCCATGAAATATAAACTGCTCCCCTTAAAATTAGCTCTTCTTCACAATCACACATCTCTTTACCAGAAGTGGTGGTGGAGCTACATGCAATCACGCCATTAATAGCATCAATTTCCTCAGGAGCTGGGACTCCAATGAAGCTATTTCTTGTCAAGTCAATCACTTCTCAGCATGACAAAAATTTTAATTAGCAAAAGTTATTTATAGTTAAAGACACACAAATCAAGGCATTGCTACAATATACAACCATTGCTTTTTAAAGCTTTTTCATTTACAGTTAAAGAAATCAGTCACCTTTATTTCCCAAAGTGCTGTAGTATTGTTTTCAGAGATAAGAGTTTTTAAGATTGTTCACTGGCTGTCATTAACTCTTCTAAAGCAGCTCTTTGTAAGGATCATAAAAATAGGATGAAGTTCAACCTGAAAACCAGACTTGGCAAATGGCAGAGAAAATTCCATCCTCCCAAGGCCACACTGTCAGCCTATACATAGTGAGCTGAGTTTTCACAATGATTTAAAGGCTGTCGGGCACCCTGACTATGGGTTTTTATTAATAAAGTAGAATGTATTTGTTAATATGTTTCAGTAGTCTACGGGAAAGGTAGAAGAGCCTGAAGCATTAGAGATGCTGGCATCTGTTTTTATTTTGCAATGAGTAAGCATGTGCGCTACAGTGAAAATACCCAGAGAATAAATGACTCCATGTACTCCCTTATGCTGCAGTGAAGTCTGGTAGTTCCTTTGGTGTGTCATTTGTCAAACTCAGGTAATTTCCATTGGAGTGGGTGTTTGTATTCAATAAGGAGAGCAGTTTACAGACCAAGAAATCCATTAATGTCGTGGAACAAAAGAAAATTATACACTCTGCACAAAGTATTTTTGAAAGACAAACCACGCCACTAGCAATTTTGCAAATGAATTAAACATTTCTCTGTGACCCTATTGCTTGCTGTGGCTGCAATAGCTGTACATAGATGGTTGGCATAGCAGAAACTTTAGCAAAATCAATTCTAGAGCCATACATGTGTGTGTTTTAGTATATGCTGTGTGTGTGTGTTACATATTTACTAACAGGAGTGTATAAGCATATGTATATTTCATGGCTATAGATTTATTCTGTGTATAAATTTCATGAATTTTTACTCTAGTGCTGGTTTTGTACAAGCTTACACACATACACGCACAAATGCATACACACACACATGCACACATACATGCACATACTTACAGACACACAGGAGAAGTGGGGTGCTACTGGGGTGGATTTGATTGTGCTCTTTCAGGAAATGGATTGTGGAAGTGTTTGGGATTCTGAGATGGAGAAGCTGTTGAGTACTCAGACCTCAGCACTCTGTTCTGTGGGAGACTGAAACAAAAGTGTCGGGAAAAATGCAAGCAGCAAGGGATGGCTTGTGATGTTCCAGAAGGAAGTTTGAGAGGCCTCAAAGATTCTATTGGGACATTTTGTATGATATTTTGGGTTAAAAACATGTGGCTGCTGGTCTTTCTGCGGGTGAAGAATCATCTGTAATTAATACGAAATCAGAACTACTGAAATGAAACCTGTGCTTTGAAAGGACAATGAATGCTGGTCAGCTGGGTCTGGAAGATAAACCGTGGTGAATAAGACACTTTATTTATGAAACATCTTCTGAAATGTATTTTCTCAGGGTCAACATACAGAAGCTGTGGACAGAGAGACCAATATTTCATCTCAAACTACTAGCTAGAACTTGGCAATGTGTAAAAATTTCCCACCTGTTAAAGGGCTTGAAGACATGAGGGTCAACAAAAAGTTGGTGAGGTCTACAACCATGTAGTAGAGTAGAAATACCTCAAGAGAGGCCTGGAGATGCTCTTGGTAAAGGTAAAATAGCAGTGGAGATCTCAGGATGTTCGAGATGCCGGTACACATCCATGAAAGAGAATAGTGAAGTGGCATTGAGTTGCACTGAGTCTAGAGGATAAGCTGTGTGTGCTGTGGATGGCATAGACAGTGAGGGAGGTCACTTTAAGACCAATAACATCTCAAATGAGTTCCAGATGTTGGACACTGAGCTATAGAATTTGATTTACACTGCTAGATTTGGGGGTTTTGCGATGCTTTTGATTTATTTTTAATTCCATTGTTTTTTTTTTTTTCATTAGAAAAGTCTCTAGGTCTTGTGAGTTTTACAAAAGTCCACAGTTATGAGTTTTGGATTTTTAAAAGATGATGGCTGAAATTTTTGCAAAGCCTGGAACTTTTAAATTTTGTGCTATATTTTGTATTATGATGTTAATATGAGAGCTTGATGACAAACAAGAACAGAAAGGTTATGGTTTAATAGTGGCATGTTTCTGGATCAAGTTGGCAAGGGGTGGGGTACACTGGTTACTTTTTATTGCCAATTTGACACAACCTAGCATCACCTGGAAAGAGGGAACCTCAAATCAAGAATTGTCTAGAACAGACTGGCCTGTAGGCAGGAATGTGGATCATTGTTTATTAGTGCTAATTTATGTTGAAGTACCCAGTCCATTGAGAATGGTACCATCCATAGTGAGGGTCAGAAAGCTGAGCATTGCCAGAGAGCAAGTCACTAGGCAACCTTTCTCCATGGTTTCTGCCCCAAGTTCCCAGCATGAGTCCCTGCTCCGACTCCCCTCAGTGATGACTGTTACTGGAAGTATAAGCTGAAATAAATCAACTTATCTTCTCCTAGCTGTTCTTGGTCAGGGTGTTTTATAAGAGCAACAGAAAGCAAACAGGAACAGGTGCCCCATGATATCAAATATGTTTCAACGTCTATCATTCAAAATCTGCCCAGTATAAACATTCACATTATAAAGCTCCCAGAAGAGCACTCAGCCCAGTACACACAATGCACCCATTTGTTGAATCCAAGTAAAATTGGTTCAGGTTCATAAATGCTAGAAAATACTCCATATTTTATTGAGAGGGCAGTAAAGGGAGGGGGATAGTATGTGGAACATGGCCTATTCCTTTTTCAGGCTTCCCATGAGTCACCCCTTTATAGTGCTGCTAGACTTAGTGCTCACTGGACTGAGAAGGAAGTTTCCATAATAGAGCACTTGGCAGGTCAGGCTGCCAGGTTTTCTTCAGCAATTTGCTTTGGTACATGCTGATTTTCTATACACTCCTCTTAACACAATCTTTTAATTCTGAATGACAAGGTATTGACTGGCTAGATCAGGGTTCTGTTCACAAATCTCCCCCTTTGATGAGATAAACAGCAAGCTTTTGAAGAAACATCCGTTGATATCAAATTGCTTCTCTCATGGCAGAATTTTATGTGTGAGCCTTTTGAGGTACACTGAGCTGGAATCTCACAGAAACATGGATAACAAGCAAGGGACTAAAATACGAATTCATGTTTCTTGAGGAAAAAGGTAAATATAGTTTAGTAAGGGCATCTTGTACATTTACAGAACTGTAGAATATCATTTTGCTTGAACGAAGACTTTATTTTCAGAACACTAACTGCTTATGACAATGCCAAATGAAAGCTGTAGAGATTTTCCTTAAGGTCCAGGACTTGAGTATTGATAGCCTTCCAGCTACCAGCATCTTCAGCACAGATGATGTGCTCTGATTGATCAGCCTGCATTGATGGCTCATTTTTATGCCAGTCTGCAGTTGGTTGTTTTTCTCTGGGTTTTCTGTATTGCACAATTGTAGATAAGTGTGTAATTACATATGTAAACTACTATTACATTCAGTCAGAATATTTACACAGACTTAAATAGCTTGGACCTCCAGTATTTTACTGTCTCTACAGTTTGCCTGCATTAGAATGCCATAACTGTAAAGTCTTGTGTATGAATCAATTTCAGATTGCTTTTTGTCCACATAGTAATGTGAATTTAAGTTTCTTTTATGTTTTTTTTATTTGTGGCTACATTATTCATCTCTTTCTAGTGCAAGCTAACATTTAATTGTTTGCTTGTATTATGACTTCATTATCCACATCTGCTGAAGAAGATTTTGATTACTTGTAAGGTTTGGCAAGTTTGAATAATTCTACATTAAACACTATGCAATTTTAACTTTCTCGGGCAGGCTTATCTTACATGCTGGACTGTGTGATAAGAATGCGATGTACTCTTAGAAGGAACTGCTCAATTGTCTTTCCATCATGAATCTACCAGTCTGCTTTACATTCTCTTCAGCAAGGGACGAGAGCTTCTGCTGCCAGGATTTGCTACTTACATTACATCTCTCTTTTAAAACATAAATCTTGGGGCTCACGTCTCCCACAGCATTGATTCCGGCAGTTACCATGACAGTGTTACAATTGGGTCATTATCTCACTTCTGTCACAGTTTTATGTGTAACTTTCCAGAAACCATGAATTTTGCCTAAAAATACAATACTCTGTGACATGAAAGTCATTAAGCTTCCTTGTAGCAATATATTCTTTGTTCCTGGGCTGAGCTAACAATATACAGATGCCATTTTTTATGGTGAGCAACATTCAGACATAACTCATCAAATCAATATTAATTAAAATAAATATTGAATAAGCACTAACACATGCAGGCCTTCTTCTAGACATAGGAGGTGGGATGATGTTCACAAGTGTAAGAGTCTCCCTGTGGGAGCTTAAACTTTGACAACAACCACATCAATTATCCTATAATTACAAATATGATTAGTTGGGTGAAGGATAATACAGGAATTTAAGAATGTGTATCATAAGGAGCCTTCTCCCAGTTTGATAGCATCCTATTGCTGTTTGGCATTCAATACAGTGGCTACAACTTAAGCAACTGCTGTCCCAACCAGCAATGCAGCTCTACAGCTATTAGCAGTGGTTTGGCATAGGGTCCACAGCCAGATGGGAATTCACCAACTCTATCATGACCACTAAAGGAAACTTTATCTAAATCTCTATCCTTCTATAGAACTCAGGATTCCAAGGTTGAGGTGAAATCCTGCTATCTCAGAGAGCTAACCTTCTATCCTTGATTTCGTCTCTCACAAAAGGGATCATCCTTCAGCTGAGCCCCCACTAAAGACCCTCCCTACACTTAGCTCCTCCTCACCACTTCCTGTCAGTTAGTTGCTGACACAGCCTCCTGACCCCAGGTTAATTTTGTTGAAGAATACAAATGTAACACATCTTTGCATTGTCAACAAAAGCAGCAGAAACTAATGCAACACATCTTTAACCAGTTAAAACAATATTCCACAACATGTGAAATACAGTAGGAAAGAGGGTGGGTCAGGAGAATAGCTTCCCAGAAGGAACGATGACTGCACTGAAGTTTTAAATGTGAGGTGTGCTGAGATGGATATCATGATGATCTGCTCAGATCCTGCCTTCAGTGCCCAGGGATCACTGACCCATTTGCCTTAGGCAAGGATATCCTGCAGCCCATCTTCTTAGCCACACTTTCCCGTCTCTATTTCCTCAGAGGTATAATTAAAAATGCTCTCCCATGGTGGGCAGGGGAACTGATCAGATATGATTCATGCAATAGTAGTCGTAGTAGTAATAAATAACAGTAATAAAAAATACCAGCACCAAAGAAGGATTTCAGAAGTCATCAGAGGAAAGTGGCCTTCTACAGACTAGGAAAAATGCCATCACCAAGAGCAGAATTGATTGATAGTTTGACCATTGGCCTTTATCCTTTAGTACTGTGATATATTGGTTCCTATTGTTTAAGGCACCTACTGTGTGGTGTTTGTTGGATGGCAGCCTAAGTCTAACGAACCACCTCAGACTTTTATCAGGGAACTCAGTTTAAGGCAAGAGTTAAAATGTGCAAGAGATAGTGGCATGGGTCTATCTCAAAGGTATTCTGGGAATATTCTGGATTGAGGAGTAGTTCTGACAATAATCTTGGAGCAATGGTGAGAAGGGGAATGAGAGACTATTTGGTGAAGACACTCAGACCCATAAATTATGATGTAAAATACTTTCTGGAACAAGTTTTTCTCTCATCAGTTTTAAAGATACCACGCAAGACATTTTTCATTTTTTGCAGCTGTGACAAATACCTAAAGTACATTAAATTATAAGGTAAAATGGGTTGTTTTAACTCATAGTTTTAGAAATTTCAGTATTGGTCCTTTTGTTACTATGCCTTGATTCTGGTAATAGCATAGGCTGTCATGTTGGGACTCTGGGGTAGGGAAGGCCTTCTCATGCTCAGTGTCCATGAAACAGAGAAGAGAAGAGGAGAAGAGAAGAGAAAAGAGTAAAGGAGAGGAGAGGAGAGGAGAGGAGAGGAGAGGAGAGGAGAGGAGAGGAGAGGAGAGGAGAGAGGTCCTCAGTATCCTCTTCTTTTTTTTTTTTCAAAATTTTTTTTATTGAGAAAAAGAAAAGAAAAAAAAGTTTCCGCCTCCTCCCGGCCTCCCATTTCCCTCCCCCTCGTCCCACCCTTCTCCCCCTCCCCCCCCCCCGCTCCTCTACCCCTCCCTCTCCAGTCCAAAGAGCAGTCAGGGTTCCCTGTCCTGTGGAAAGTCCAAGGCCCTCCCTCCTCTGTCCATGTCTAGGAAGGTGAACATCCAAGGTGGCTAGGCTCCCACAAAGCCCGAACTTGAAGTAGGATCAAAACCCTGGGCCATTGTCCTTGGCTTCTCATCAGCCCCCATTGTTCGCCATGATCAGAGAGTCTGGTTTTATCCCATGCTTCTTCCGTCACAGTCCAGCTGGCCTTGGTGAGCTCCCAATAGATCAGTCACACTGTCTCAGTGGTTGGGTGCACCCCTCGTGGTCCTGACTTCCTTGCTCATGCTCTCCCTCCTTCCGCTCCTCATTGGGAACTTGGGAGCTCAGTCCGGTGCTCCAGTGTGGGTCTCTGTGACTATCTCCATCCATCACCAGCTGAAGGTTCTATGGTGATATGCAAGATATTCGTCAGCATTGCTGTAGGATAGGGTCATTTCAGGTTCCCTATCCTCAGCTGCCCAAGGAACTAACTGGGGACCTCGCCTAATGTATGAATTCAGTGATCTAACTTTTCTCACTAGGCATCGACAACCTTAAGACAGCATCACAGCCTGGCAAAACAACCTTTAGCATAGGGATTTTTCTGGAGAATGTTTGAAATATAAACATATTATTCTTCCATTTGTCAAAGACTCATACATATTTCATAATGCAAAATACATTTAGTTCCTCTCTGGGGATCCCCAAAGCCCTAATTGTTTCTATCATACTCAAGAATCTAAGTTCAATATCTCCTCTGAGCCTCAAACAAACTTTACTTTTAGTCCCATACATAAATACATACATACTTACATATATACACACATATGTACTCAATCATATATGTCAATGATACAATAGCATAAGATAACTATTATCACTCTAAGAGGAAAGAAAGAGCAGAAAAGAGGCATCAGATCAGAGCAACATAAAAACTCCACAAGGTAAAATTAAGTTCTGTGCCTGCATGTTCAGCACTCAGGTCATGAAGACCACAACTGTACAGTTCTACAAGTATGCTCCTGTTGCTATGGAACTCAAAGCCCATCTCCTGAGCTGTCTCTACTTGTTGCCTGCATCTCCTGCACATGGTTTAGCTACCTTCCTGGGCTTTACCTTACAGATTTATTCCATTCTCACTCCACCCCGCCAAGACAAACTTGTGACGAATCTCACCTGGTAACATCCTGTTCGAGGTTTTCCATTGAAATCTGAATTTGTTTCAGTGAACCAATAACTCACAAATCCTTTTGATGATGCTAACGCCTGGTTTCTGTGGGGTGTTTCCTTAGGCTGGCTGAACCATGACTACAGTAGCTGACAAAGACAAAACCACCCTGAGGTAAGGGTTCTCAGTGCAAGTTGGGTGCCTATGTTGTCTGTTCTCAAATAAAAACTTTTGAAACAAATTTACAATCTTACATTGGTGAGGGTATAAAATCAATGGTATGTTGCTGATTTCTGAGAGGTCTTCAACTTACATCTTTACTAATACAAAGTACTTGGCTCTATGTAAAGACATCAATTTCTTTTTTTTTTTTTTTTTGGTTTTTCGAGACAGGGTTTCTCTGTGGCTTTGGAGCCTGTCCTGGAACTAGCTCTGTAGACCAGGCTGGTCCCGAACTCACAGAGATCCGCCTGCCTCTGCCTCCCGAGTGCTGGGATTAAAGGCGTGCGCCACCATCACCCGGCATCAATTTCTAACCCTCTTTGGATCAACTGAAACACACCTTTTCTGGCCAAACTATATGTTTTTCAGTTCTTTCCTGTCTATCCATTTTCACAATTCAATTCTGGCTAAAAGCAGCCAGCAATCAAACTCCTTACCACTGTCTGAATGCTATTTTGATTCACAGTCTCTTTGACGATATGAAGTAGTACATTACACGGTTTTCACTTGGCCCCACAAGAAGTCTCATGGCGTGGATATAAGGCAGACTAATTCTTTGTCTAGTAATTTGCTGTTTGCAAAAGCGGCCTCAGTTCCAGCTTCTAACACAGTCGCCATTGAATCTGAAACCCGACAGTAGGGAGCATTTCTATTAGCACTTGGTCTCTGACCCCTCACAAGATTTGTCCAGTGAAATCTGTGACAATTGAAACAGAAAAGCACCTGTGCAGCAAAGGACACTCATCCAGCCAAAGCCGTCACCTACAAAATGGGAAAGCTTTTACCAACTACACATCCAATAGAGGGTTTATATCCATAAGGACTCAAAAAACTAGATATAAAGAAAACAAATAACTCATTTAAAAATGGGGTAAATGTCTAAACAGAGAATTTACAAAAGAGAAAACTCAGATGGCTGAAAAACATTCAAAGAAATGTTAGATATCCTTAGCCATCGGGGAAATACAAATCAAAGCTACTTTGAGATTCCATCTTACAGCTGTCAGAATGGCTAAGATCAACAAAACAAGTGACATTTCATGCTGACAAGGATCTGGAGTAAGAGGAACACTCATGCATTGATGGTGGGAGTGCAAACTTATATAGTCACTATAGAAATCACTGTGGCAGTTGCCCAGAAAGATGGGAACGAGCTACCTCAAGATTCACCTATATCATTCTTGGGCATATTCCCAAAGGATATTTCATCCTACCGAAGAGACACTTATTTAATCATATTCATCTATACTCTATTCATAATATCCCCAAATTGGAAAGAACCTAGATGTCCCTAAATAGAAGAATGGATGAAGAAAATGGGGTACATTTGCACAATGGAGTATTATTCAGCCGTTAATAAATGACATCATGAATTTTGCAGGCTAGTGGATAGAACTAGAAAAAAATCATCCCGAGAGAGATATCACAGACCCAGAAAGACAAATATGGTACATATTTGCTTATATGTGGCATATATGGATATTAGCTTTTAAGTCAATAAGCAAGTTACATCCATAGAACCACAGAGTTTAGGTATAGAGTAATTGACCAAGAGAGACAGATAGATCTCTGTAGCAAAGGGAAATAGGATAGTTATAGATATATTGGGAGGGATGATGAATGTGAAGGATCAAGTGGGTATGGAGAGGGATAAGGGGATGAGGGAGGTATTATGGGGAGAGACAACTAAAATTAAGGACCATAGGAGGGTACTATAGACTCCTAATGAAGTAGAAGCTTCCTGAAATAAATGCATATATGGTGATCTAAATGAAATCACTGAACAATGGGGGAGACCTAGCCCCAACTGTATCTCTCTTGTCCCCCAAAATTTCAATACTTGGTTGGATTATATCTAATTGAGTTGCTAGCCAAAGGGTTCTCATGGAATTCTCAAACAACACAATCTAAAGTCAAGACTATAGGTTACTCTCAACAAACTGACAGAAAGTCCCCAGTGCTGAAAGTAACACCCACTCAAATCATTGAACGTGGAGAAATTGAGATGGTGCCTAAATATACCCTTCACCCCTATGCGATAGCATATTTGTTTGGTACAGGAAGGTATTCTGTATGCTACCAAAGGAGAGATGTAAACACCAGCATAGCCATAAACTGTACGATCTACTGTGGTGTCCTGCCTGCATCATATGCTAGTGTAATGGCAGCACAAAGCTTGTGGAACCCATACGTGACAATGCATGGGTGACCAAGAACCTGAGACTAGATAGCCCAGGGATGGAGGGTAGAATCAAATACTTTTGTTCTATAAAATATGCAGCATTAAAATGGACACTAATGACATTCTGCTATACTCACAGATCAGTGCCTTGCTCAGCCATCATGAGAGAAGCATCCTCCTTCAGCAGATGGGAACTCATACAGACCCACAACCAGACAATATGCAGAGAATAAGGACTACTCAGCCCTTAATAAGATCTCTCCATCACATCCCTCCCCTCAGGACTCAGGAAAATCCACAGAAAAGGAGTGAAAAGAGTGTAAGAGACTGAGAGGATAAAGGACAGCAAACAATCAAATCCCTCTAACTCACATGAACTCACAGAATTGAGACAGTGTGCACAAAATCTGCAACCAGTTTGTACCGGGTCTTCTGCACTTATATTATGACTTCCAGTTTAGTGTTATATATGGGACTCCTGAGTGTGTGAATGAGTGAGTCTCTGTTTGTTGTGCCTTTTCTTGGGCGCTTTTCCTTCTGTTTGTTTGTGTTGTTTAATTACGTGTTAGTTTTAATTTGATTTAACTTAATTGTTTTTCCTTTAGAAGCTTGTTTGTTTTCTAACAAGAGAAGAAAATTAGTGGATCTGTGTGGGAAGGGAGGTGGAAAGAAACTTGGAGGAGTAGAAGGAAGAGAATGATAACCAAGATATGCTATGTGAGAAAAAATGTATTTCAATAAAAAGGAAAAGAAAAGAAAAAAAACTATCTGTTGGGCGGTCTCTCAGATACAAAAGGGCTCAAAAGTCATATTTCCATTTTTGATCTTACATTATTAGGTCATTTCAGAGTTCAAAAATAGGACTATTTCAAAGTCAGTAACGTGTTAAATTTTATCCATGGTAAAAAATGTCGCTTTATGTTTTACCCAGAGCAAGTTCAAATTTTTGTAAGCGGAAGGTCGATAGAGAAGAGCACGGGTACTCAGTGTTGCTCTCCTGGGTGCTAACCTTTTCCTCTTGACCCATGGAATCATTATTCACAGACAATGTGATTAAACTATCCCTGCAGCCCCCGGCAAATAACGAACATTGCTAGGTTCAGAGTCTGTCCACTGGCTTTGGGAATTCAAAATTATTATCTTCTCCTTTATCAGAAATCTTATTTTCACATATCATTGTTAGGAAAATGTTGCACCAACACCTAGTTTTTAACATATACTCTCTTAGCTAGCATATACCCAGAGCTTCAGGGACACCTGTTTAAGTAAAGGTAGTTATTCTTAGCACCCCCAATTTTTCCTTCTATTAGGATGAATCATAAACCTGGAGCAAGAGGCTTTGCTGTGAGATCCTTTAACGTGATGTCTGTGTTTAGTTTAAAGAAAAAGACATTGATGGTCACACAAAACAGCCTTTCATAGTAGAATGGATAGCACATATATTTTATCTCTAAAATTATTTATATTCCATGTTTGTCAAGTGTCCAATGTGACTACAAAGTAACCCAGTTTTTCTGAGCTTCTTTTCTCCTAATGGTGGGATTCATTTCTGACCTGGACTTTCTGGTGCCATTCCATAGTTAACTTCAAACAGTCTCTAGCGGTTTCTGCTTGACGAAGCATTTTATAGCTACCTTTTTATTTCTTATTGTTCAAAATTAATGTGACCCCACTCTATTTCATAACAGTGACTCTAGTGTCACATATTTATTGAGCAGTTTCTTTTTTAAAAAAATTTATTTATTTATTTATTGAAGATTTCTGTCTCTTCCCCACCACTGCCTCCCATTTCCCTCTCCCTCCCCCAAACAAGTCCCTCTCCCTGTCAGCCCAAAGATCAGTCAGGGTCCCTGCCCTGTGGGAAGTCCAAGGACCATCCACCTCCATCTAGGTCTAGTAAGGTGAGCATCCAAACTGCCTAGGCTCCCCCAAAGCCAGTACATGCAGTAGGATCAAAAACCCATTGCCATTGTTCTTGAGTTCTCAATAGTCCTCATTGACCACTATGTTCAGCGAGTCCGGTTTTATCCCAGGCTTTTTCAGACCCAGACCAGCTGGCCTTGGTGAGTTCCCAATAGAACATCCCCATTGTCTCAGTGTGTGGGTGCACCCCTCTCGGTCCTGAGTTCCTTGCTCGTGCTCTCTCTCTTTCTGCTCCTGATTTGGACCTTGAGATTTCTGTCTGGTGCTCCAATGTGGGTCTCTGTCTCTGTATAGGCATCCTCCTGAATATTGAGCAGTTTCTAAATAGAGAGCAAGACACTAGATGACACCTTTAAAATGGAGCCACGCTTTAAAAAAGATCGCACAGGCAGATGTGTTTCACCATATCAATAAAACTTGCTTATATTTCTCACAGCTGTTTTACCATCCCAGGTATGGATAGAGTTTCTCAAGCCAGCATTTCTTCAGATCAATTTATTCTGTACCACATGCTTATATCGTGAGGTATTTGGGGGCAGAAAATGAATAAGTGCATTGAGCTTGTTCTGAAAATCCAGCACTTCATTTGAGAGAGAAAAACTCTTAAATACGTATATGGCCTAGACTCTCTTCTTTGTGATTGTAGACATGATTTCCCTCAAAACATTTTATAAACTGGCAATAGCCATGCTTTACTTCTCTGAAGAGCCTTCCACTGCAGAAAGGCTGAGGCAGCTGGCTATTTCCTTCCCTGAAATGTATCTGTCTATAAGCCGTCTTGAAATGCAGGCACTGGGGGCTTCCGTGAGTTACTGGGGCCATCTTATTTTCACAGGAACATAATCTTATTTTGAAACGTAAATACACTCTTCTTTCTTTTACATATAGTGCCTTTAGTTGGAAAAGGACAGCACACGGATTATATCTAAATATTGTGTGCTCGCGTGGCTTCCAATGAACTTGCAGAATGTTGAGGGATGACTACTGGACAGCCTGACTATGTTCTCCTCTTATTATTTCTTTGTCCCTGAGGGCAATGTCCAGGTTATCTCTAGGTGATCTCTTGCTAAGTTCTTCTCTTATTACTACTTTGTCCCTGAGGGCAATGTCCACATCACCTCTAGGGCAACCTCTAGATGACCTCTAGGGTGACTGCTAGATGTGCTGTCATCCTCCTTACAGTACACATTTTAGTAGGATTTCTTCCATGCAACCCATACTTAGCTTCTTGTTTTAAATCTACATTTATTCCCATGGGATCACGTGTGGAGGTGATCAGTACGGATTCTATAAGGTTGACAGTTTGATGCCTTCAGATTTGATTAGTCAAACCACTTTCCAAAAAGGCCTGATTTTTTTTAAATATTAAAATGTGTCTTTAAGCGTTTCTAAAGTCTTCTATCCTGATGTTAGAAAAGAATCTTTGTCAGCTTGCAGAAAAAGTACGCTAGATGAGTCTCTGTGAGTAGATCTGGAGGCGCACAGTATCTAATTAATATTTTATATCTCCCAGAGAATATAAGGTGAGAAACGCACGTAGGATTGTGCAGACTTTTAGCATCCTGTCAAGATGCTGTGATCTACGAAGCTCAAGTTTGCAACATGCACAATTGAATTACAAAATAGTTATAAAAGAAAACTCTCATGTTTTAATTATGTTGATGGTTTTTTGTTGGGGCATTCACAGTTATCCTGGAGCACATGAGACATGTGGGCTGCAGATTGACATGCCTAGTTGGGAATATTATCACCTGTTGTTTTGTGGCCAGCTTTGCCGTCCCTGCTCTAAGCATCTCTGGGTAATCCCCAAAGTGCACAAGAATTGACATCAAGGCAGGAGATAGTGTCACAGGCCTTTAATCCCAGCCCTCAGGGAGGCAGAAGCAGCTGGATCTCTGTGAATTTGAGGTCAGCCTGGAATACAGTGAGTTCCAGACAGTCAGAGATACACAGACAAACCCTGTCTTGAAAAACCAGAAAACAAACAAACAAAACAAAACAAAGGATTGACATTAGAGGCACAGCAGTCATCTCAACCCCTAACATGTTGTTCATTGCACTGCTTCTCAAAGTTCTATTTGCTGCCTTTATGTGGGAAAACAGCATAACTCCAGCACCACCCATTTCCCAACTCTATCAGTTAATCACACATATGTAATAATGTTTAATCTCCCCCAATAACTATGAAAGAGCCATGATTCATCCTGTGAAGGGGACATTGAAGAAATGAAGTCCAAGTAAAATAGCCATCTCCTTCACAGATGTATAACCATGGGGTGGCTGAGTCACAGGGAAATCAGGTTTCTCTGGGAAAGTTTATTTTGTCAATCGATGAGCCCGCAGTTTATCGTGCACATATTCTTGCTTTGATTTACATTGATCTAAATGTGTGCTAGGTCCTTACTTGCTGCAACAATCTCAAATGTCATTACCCAGTGGGTGGGTACAATGAAAGCAGTTATTGGGTCTAAGCTAGCTTCCTTCCCAATACTCACTTTTACAAACCAGCCTTTGATGCAGCCATTTCTGCTTCCACAGTACCTACTTTTCACAGAGTCTTTAAAGCACTTTCAGAGACCTTTGTCAAAGCAGCAATTAGCTATGAATTGGTGCAATACAAGTAACGGCTGCTATGACAGCGAGATGATGCCGTAAAAGAGAAGGACGTGGTGATGATGCAAGCTGTGATCTTTTCTAATAAAGAGAAACCAGTGATGTGTAGCAGGAGTCTCAGACCCTGGGAAAGAGTATTACTAAAATTGTCTGCATATTCGCCATGTTTTTGGATTCTCTTTGAGCCTGACCCTCCCTCGTGTGCTCAGATGTGTGTAGATGTGCTCAGACAGGACATGATACCGACAGGGGATTATTCAGGTCTCAAGAGATGAAGCTCCAGATAATCACTATTGATGCTTCAAAGTGGGATGCCCTGAATTCACAAGACCAAAAGAGAGTAAGGAGAACCATTCATTGTTGTGATAAAATATGATTTAGACTGTGAAGACCAAAGAATATATGGTAGCCTAGTCAGGGTTGAGACTACAGAGAGAGGTATCAGGATTTTATTAATTAGACCATGAATTAACAAAGCTGCCCACTGAAAGTTTAGTATTCAAACATAGAACAATAGCAAGAAAAGTAGTATATATTATTCTGTCCAGGTCTTCTCTGACTATTGAGGATATATGGAGATGTGTTTTCAGATCTCAACCTTAATTATTATCCTACATGCTGTTGTTTGAATCTAAAATGTACCTCATATACCCATGATTTGAACACTTTGTCTTTAGACTGTGAGATTATTATGAATAATATGGAACATTTTAAGAAGCAGAGCCTGGCTGGTGTACGTAAGTCACCAGGGGTGGGTCTTTGAAGGCTGTATCTACCTCTGGTTCAAGTTTGATCTCTCTGCTTCCTGGTCAACTGTTGTGTGAGCACCCTACCTGCTGCTGTGACCAGAGATGATAAGTATCCATTCTAAGATGGACTGTAACCCTCTGAAAGCAGAATCCAAGATAAACTATTGCTTTCTTAAATTGACACATAAGATATTATGTCACAGGGATGCAAGGGGAATGGACACACCCACTTTTAACTGCATGTAATATTGTGGACACTCTCAAATCCCCTTCCTTAGCTAAGATGTTTCTAAGGTCCAGATCCACAGCACCGGTGGTCTTCTGGCATTTCTACTCTAGATCTGTCCCACAGATGCATGAAAGCCATACTGATCTGTACTCTGAAAATGTGCTCCTTTGATGTGGGAGTGTCATATATCAATCTGTTGCTTTCATTGGTTAATTAATAAAGAAACTGCTTGGCCTGATAGGTTAGAACATAGGTGGGTGAAGTAAACAGAATGCTGGGAGGAAGAGGAAGTGAGTCAGACGCCATGCCTCTCCTCTCCAGGGAAGACACAATGAAGCTCCAACCCAAGACGGACGTAAGCTAGAATCTTCCTGGTGGGTCACCACCTCGTGGTGCTACATACATTAATGGAGGTGGGTTGATAAGGATGTGAGAGTTGGCCAGTAGGAGGCTGGAGCTAATGGCCCAAGCAGTGTTTATATGAATACAGTTTGTGTGTTGTTATTTCGGGTGTAAAGCTAACCATGTGGGAGCTGGGCAGGACGAAAAGCAGGCCTGCCCACAGCTCCTTCTACACTCCTTCCATCCTGTGCTCCCCCTTTCTTAAAAATGGTTCCTTTACTATGTTCTTGGACAGCAGTAGCTTTTTCCTCTAGGCACCTGATTCCAAAACACAGGCCTTGTTTAGGCAGTCATATTGTTGAGGTATCATGAGTGATATCTTTCTGTCATTTCTGGGAGACAACTTCACAGCAGACATCCTGGTTCTCTGACTGTTACAATGTTTCTGTTACATTTTTTTGTGATTTTCACTGAGCCTTAGCTGCAGGAGTTGTGTTGTAGAAGTATCCATTGGTTACCAAATATCCCATCATCAGTTGTGTTTGGACAGTTGTGGTTTTCTGTAATGGTCCCTGCCTGCTGCAAAGAGAAGCTTTTTAAAGGGGAGCGAGAGATGCACTTACCTGTGGCTCTAAAGGCAAGTGGTTAGAATGCAGTTATAATTGGTGCTGATTAATAAAGTGGTGGTTATTTAGATTCTCCTCTAAAATCCATAACCTCACTAGCTATGAGTATTTACCCAGGTTTCTAGTAGTAAGAATAATTTTCCTCCTATTGAGTGGGACTTAAGTCTAATTAGATAACCATTGGTTATATCAATATATGAGTATCCCTATTGTAAAAGATAGAGATATCTTGTCATGCTGGCCATTGTTGTGGTTCATAGGTGTCATAGGTAGGTAGGGTTAATGGTTTCTTTCCTCCCTAAGGAGCTTGTATAGCACCTTCTAGTACTATCAAAGCAAGACTTCAGGGAGGATGCTTTCATGTCAGAACCAGCTAAAATCCTCTGAGTCCTGTGTCCAAACTGCATTGGATCTTAAGCCTCAGAG
Source organism: Neodon shergylaensis (assembly GCA_025134845.1). Lineage (NCBI taxonomy): Eukaryota > Metazoa > Chordata > Mammalia > Rodentia > Cricetidae > Neodon > Neodon shergylaensis. The sequence continues at coordinate 3,016,290 of JABTXL010001959.1, read as the reverse complement.
AGACAACCAAGAGCAGCAACAATATTTATTAGGAGTATCTTGGATTCCCTTCACCAACAACTTGAAAAAGGATTTCTCATGCCTGGTACTAGGGTTTCTTGTTAGATGGTTTATGTTTCTTGTAGGAAGCATTGCCAGCCTAAGTGGCATAACTTCATTTAGTTATATATGTATCTTATGTATATGTGTATCATATAATATACTTACAGATATATATATATATATATATATATATATATATATATATATTTTAGATAAATAAAAATATATGATTCTTTATGGCTTTAACCTTCAGTACTCATACTTACTAGGTTAGATTTCAGATTCTAGGTTGTATTATCATATTAAAATACTATAGTGTAGATTTCTACATGTGGTGGTAATTACTCCATCTTACAGGTAAATCTTGACTTTTTCCTTGAAAGGTTTTTGATACATAACTAATTATCCACAGTAATTTTTGCAAATTTAAGATCTTCATAAGTTCTTATCATTACCATTTATAAACACAAAGCTTATGAAGAGAACTTTGCTTTCATTTTAATTTTTAAATTATCAATAACTATAAAAGTTTTCTTATAATTAGTATGTATTCGATTTCTTCAGACTTTATTCTCTATTAACATACACCCTTGATACTTTGCTCATTAGTTTTTAATGTTCTTTTGATGTGGGATTCCCCTGTGTATGCTATGAATGCCATTGGTTAATAAAGAAACTGTCTTGGGATTGCACAAGGAATAGAGGTAGGTGGGAAAAACTAAACTGAATGTTGGGAGAAAGGAGACGAAGCTGGGAAGAAGCCACATAGCTCCACCAGGAATAGAAGACAGAACTTTACCCAGTAAGTCACAGCCATGTGACAATACACAGATTAATCGAAATGGGTTAAAATAAGATGTAAAAGTTATCAAATAAGAAGCTAGAGCTGATGGGCCAAGCAGTGATTTAATTAATACAGTATCTGTGTGGTTATTTCGAATCTGATCTCCCGGGTAGCCAGGAACCAATGAGTGGCCTCACTACAACATATTGGCACCCACATAGCCAACTAAATCCACTTAAAATCCTGAGAGAGCTTGAAAAGGAATTCTAGGCACAAAAATACAGAATTTAACACAGTCTCTTGCTGTTTGCCGGTGGTAGGCTGCAGCTCCTTTAAGAGAGATTTTCCTGATTCAGCAGTAGCAGAAAAAAAAGCCATGAAACTGCAACTTCCTGGGCCATGCTGCCAGCATGACCTCTGGCTCTTTCAGGAGGTCCAGCATTTAAATGGGGTTTGTGGACAGCGTACTTCAAGTTAATTAGTAGCAGCATGTGCTAACTGGTTATCAGAGTTGAGGTGGTGAGGACGGCTCCCACCCAGCAGTCTCAGGCACTAATGGACAACGGACTTCCATCGTGTTGGACTGTACAGAGCAAGTAGACAGGGCCATGTATGATGTGGAAGGATCTTCTGTTAGTGTTGATTTCATTGGTTAATAAAGAAACTGCCTTGGCCCATTTGATAGGCCAGCCCTTAGGTGGGTGGAGTAGACAGAACAGAATGCTGGGAAGAAGGGAAGTGACGTCAGATGCCATGGAGCCAGATACCATGAATCTTTAGCCCAAGATGGACATACACTAGAATCTTCCCAGTAAGCCACCACCTCGTGGTGCTACATAGATTATTAGATATGGGTTAAAGCAAGATATGGGAGTTAGCCAGTAAGAGACTAGAGCTAATGGGCCAAGCAGTGTTTAAAAGAATACAATTTGTGTGTTGTTATTTCGGATGTAAAGCTAACCATGTGGGAGCCGGGCAGGACAAAAAGCAGGCCTGCCCGCAGCTCCTTCTACATGTATATATCCTAGCAATGCTGCAGCTTAAGTTTCTAAGAAGCGCTTAGCATTTTAAGAAGCCATCCTAGTCAGAAAATAATTACAGATACACAATAAAGACAAATTTAGATGGAAAAGACCTCTAAATGGGTGACCATGTTGGATAATTGTACATAGGCTTGGGAGAGAGAAGAAAAAGAATATAGAGAATTAGAAAAGAAGTAATTGGTTTAAAAAAATAAAACAAAGTCTTTAAAGAGACAGAGTACAGAGTCATAGATTAAAAGGAATAAAGAAAAATAAGACACATAAAAAAGAATATGCAAAGGGAGTCTGTATTGTGTATACTATTGTGTTTTCTTTGAATTCTTTGGCTACAGAGAGACATTTGTTTCTGGGGATTGCTAAGCTAAACCAACATATATACTTTATAGGTCTTGACTTCAGTATTTGAGTCTACAATATATTGCTTTGGAAAAGAGTTTCCACGGAAGATGAGAACCTGTGGATTGCTTCAAGACTAATGTGGTTTGATGAACCAAGATCCCCTGAAAGGTTGCTTTGAACACCCCTCAAAAAAATCCTTCACCCAATAAAAAACAAGAAGCAGTTTGGAGAAGAACTACACTCCAAATCCCAAATATTGTTTATAAATGTTTATTTACATTTAAAGGGGGATATGCTATAAAGATTTGCATTGATATGGATCTTGGTTTATTGACACAATTTAATGTCAATTTATATTGATCATGTTTTTAGGCTGTGACTCAACCATGTGGCTGGAATTAATCTTAGTCTATAATGTGAATTAGAGACTCAAATACTGTAGTGTTCTGAAATGTGTTTTCAGTATACAAAAGATGTTTGTATATCTTTTATCAGATGGACAAACTGGGAGTTCTGCTTCTGTGGATTCCTGCTTTTCAAACACTCAAATTATAGCTAGTTAAAGTTAAGAGAAATAGCAAGTGTAAGCAGGATGGCAAGGAGGAGATGCCAAGTACTATACCTTACTATTCAAAACATTAAATATGACTGATGTGCACAGCAATATTAAGCAACAAGTGCACAAATGCATAGGAAGATGTGTAGCTGCTGGTGCCAATTTGGAAAGATAGCCAGGATGGAAATTTAAATAGAAATAGCAAACTACAGACTCTATTCTCCTAAGACAGTATTCCAATTAAATTTTGCTTGAGGAATGCTCTGTGATGTTTAGTTTTGACATGAATATGAATGATTTATCATGTCTAAATGCAGTGGTGATTTTTCAGGGAGTCTGGAAAATCAAAGAAAAGTCAGTTTTCTCTCTTGGACATATTTTATAATGAATAATAAGATTTTCTCTGATTTGAAGATAGACTTGAGTGTTCATATTTAGGTTTCATCACCACCTTTAATGAGCAACACGAATGTCTCATTAAAACAGAAATGTTTATTGACTAATTAGTACTTATAATGAGAGGCAGCCAATGACAATGGAGAAATAATTTCTTGATGCTCTTTCAATCAATGAAGGAGTAGAAGCTGTACATTGGAAGCTGATCTAAAATGCCAATAAAATTTGATAGTCTTACAAAATAGGAGGATGAATCATATATTTGAAAGTTTTTGCAGTTAAATTAAGAAATCTGTTATCATCTCTTACCTTTCAGGTATGAATACTTTGTGGCAACATAAATTTTTCTCTAATTTTACTTCTTTAGATTATTTCAGTAGCTGAACTCCTTGTATATTCTACATCATGTGTATTCTGCAAGAGTAATTATATGTTTTCTGTCAAATCAAATTTTCTGCCATGTGTATTTGGCACAAAGACCTCTTAATAGTAAGTGGCAGGTAAATATTACTGAGATTTAAAAATCTCTATTATATTAAAAATGACTTGTAAAGAGCACATTACACTTGAGTTAGATTTTTAGCACCCATGAATATACTCAGTACATACTCCATGCATGGCTGTTCTGTTTTATAACTGTAGAGCCTTTGTAAAGGTTTATTATGTTTAAATTTTGTCTTTCACTTCAAGAATTATGTGTTTGATCTTCATAGTACTGATACTAACTTTTGCTATAAGTAGCAAAAATAACAATAATATCAAACTATAGCTGAGGCTAGGTTAAGCTGTAAAAGAAAATCTTAACACAGTCACATAAAGACACAGACTCACAGACACACAGACATGTAAGTGAATATACACGTGTACACACACACCACATAGACACAGACATACATACACATGTATATACCTCATATACACACACATGCACCACATGCACACAGACAACCACACCCCAACACGTATACCACAGTCACACAGACACCCCACTCAACCCTGATGTCCTCAGGGAATGTCAGGGTCCTGGATGGATTTCATACCTGACACATCTTTGGAATTAGGCTGTGCACTGTCAATTCAATTCTCATCCCCACTAACACCCACAATTTGGAGTCAATGGCCTTTCTCTTTTCTTTGAAGGAATAGTACCATTTCACCAAATCTTTAAATTAAGTTTATGGACTTCATTATGCTGGGATTAACTCAATCAGCCTCTTTAAAAAATCTATAAGACAAGGAAGGTGAACAATGATGTGGACTAGTTCAGGCATGAGGGACAGTGATACCTCTGTTGACAGCTTGGGGCTGTAGTTTTTATTCAGTCTTTTAGCTGAATAAAATCAGAGCACTCGTACGAAGAGAAACAGAAACACATACCAGGTGGGCAAATTGTCACTTCACAGAGAAAGCATAAGTTAAATATTGCTATGTCTAGTTTTAATCGCCAACTTGACACAACTAGACTCACCTAGATAGAGGCTCTCAATAAGGGAGTGTCTTGAGCAGGTTGGCCTATGAACATGTTTATGGGAAATAGTCTTGCTTCTGTTCATTGATATGGAAAGATCCAGCCTAAAAGTGGATGACACCATTCCCTGGGTGTGGTCCTGAATTGTGAAAGAGTAGAAAAACATAACTGAGTAGTAACCATGTGTGCATTCTTCTGTGTTCATGATGTCGGTGTTATGTAACTACTATAGGTCCTTGCCACCATGACTTCCCTGTTATAGTAGACCATAATCTGGAATTATGAGATAAAATCAACTGTTTCTGCCCTAAACCACTTTTGTCGGGTATTGTATTATAGCAACAGAAACTAAACTAAAACAATCAGAAAACTACAGCGACAACACCAATTCCACTAATTGTTTGAGAGAATGAAAAAAAGCTATATAAATTATTTCTGTATAAAAAATTCCTCAGTTTGCCTGTTATATACCCCAAACTTCAAATTTTAATGACTGGGTTTACCAACATGGATTTAATGAGATATAATAGGATAAGTTTTTATGTAGAAATATACTGTAAGATTAGCATGCCTTACTATTTCTACTTCAGGTAAAAATAAAACAAAGAAAGAAAGAAAGAAATAGAGTGGTTTTGTCAGTGTAGAGGCAAAATATCATGCGTTATCATATATCTGTATCTTACTTTAACTGAAAGCATTTCAAATACTCTAGAGTTTTTTACAAAGAAATGAGACACACTGGTGCTTTCTTCCCCTTGTAAAATAGCAAAGGCAGTTCTTTTAGAAGTGGAATTTGTAAGCTAGATGAGAACAGTATTGTTTTTTCTCTACCAAGTCTTATTAACCTTCTCTCATGATGACATTATTTCAGTAATGAATGAGGACACAGAAAGTTAAAGCTCAACAGAGTAGCAAGTTCAGGAGGTCATGATCATTTCTAAAATCTGGTGGCTAGAGTTCTTCATGTGGACTATTACTGTAATTACTTGATCAGTCAATATGAGTCCCTCTATTATTTTGAAAAATGTATCAAATCCAAACTCTTAAGACATTAATATTCCAAAGGATGAAATTATTAGATCTTTTAGAAAACACATGCTTGGTTTTTATTAAGGTAGTAAGATTGCATTTTATTTTGCATCAATTTCATCGCTTTGCAACAGTTCTCTTTTTTTAAAGATTTGTTTATTCGTGTATTTTATATGTATGGGTGCTCTGTCTTCATGCACAGCAGAAGAGGAAATCAAATCTCATTATAGATGGCTGTGAGCCACCATGTGTTTGCTGGGAATTGAACTCAGGACCTCTGGAAGAGCAGTCAAGTGGTCTTAAGCACTGAGCCATCTCTCCAGCCCCTGCAATGGTTTTTAAGAAAACAAATCAAGTACCTAGCTCTTAATTTACAGTGTAGAAAAGTGTGATCAAGATAATTAAGTTGGGGGCAAAGAGGTTGAACTAAGAGATGTCATGTCTGTTGAACTGTTTGGTGGGTTGAATCTGTGATCTTGAAGGCTGTTTCTCTTCTTCCTGTGGCTGAAAGATGCTTCAGAGGGCAAGGGGTTATTCTTCCTCACAGGCACACTGGAGAAGAACTTCAGACCTGAATCTTTTCCTTTGGAATGTCAGTGGACACAGAGCTTACTCTATCTGTTCCTGAAGTTCACGCTTTCTTCATTCATGCTGCACTCGGTTGAAGGAAATAATTCCTACTTAGAGAAGGTGACAATCTGATCCTGTAGTCATATTTCAATCATTTTTAAATTGAAATGTTGAGTTGTCCAGTAATAGTTGTCAGCTTCATATGCTATTCAAACCAAAGCCTGGTTTGTTGTTTTGTTTTTATTTCTCCAGGCAAGGTTTATGTGGAGTAATGCTGTAGAGAAGAGCTTAGTTGATTGGATATATATTTTTTATTTTGAAAATTTTAGTTTTTAACCCTTCCTCTGTGTGTGCACTTGCCGTGGAAACACATGTGCTGGGTAGGTATGTGCATATGGATGAGTGTGCTGGTGGAGACCAAAAGAAGGCATCAGAACCCCCAAAAGTGGAGGTGCGGGCTGGGGGACAGTCGTCAACCACTAAAGTGAGTACAAGTTACTGAACTTCTGCCCCTAAAAGAGAAGTAAGTGTTCTTAGAAGCTGAATGACCTCTCCAGCTTAGTTCATTCACTCATTAGTTATTCATTCAACAGACACAGCATAAATGTCACATGCCTGACCTTCTCCTCGAGAGCTATCTGACTGGAAGCAATAGAGAACAGAGAGACCCTAAGAACTCTTACATAGTTAGATTTGTTGGTTGAAGGTAGGGAGTTACACGCGTGTGTGCAGGAGATAACTGACAAACTTCCTCTATCATTCCTGAAGTGTAATCAGGGCTGGGGAAGTGAATAATTTGGCAAATTGCTTGCAAAACAAGCATGCGAACTTTGGTTCAATCTTTAGAACTCATGAAAATGAGAGAAAAGAAGGAAGGAAGGAAGGAAGGAAGGAAGGAAGGAAGGAAGGAAGGAA
>JABTXL010001959.1:2989431-3007760 GCA_025134845.1 Neodon shergylaensis | reverse complement strand
TCTTTCTTTCTTTCTTTCTTTCTTTCTTTCTTTCTTTCTTTCTTTCTTTCTTTCTTTCTTTCATATTGAAGATTAATCCATAGTTCCTTCTACCCTCACACAGGCATTTCATCCCTGCTACTCAACTGAACCCACAACTCCTTTCTCATTGTAAGTGCTATGATTCTTAACATCCATAATTGTCATAAGAATTAAATGAAGTATCTGTGAAAACCTTTGGAGGCTGCATGAGGTTCACCAAATGTGAGATAGAAAGACATGGCTTGAGAGTCATTGCAGCCCCAGGAAGGAGAAATTCTCCTCAGGTAATTTTTGGGTTTAAAGCATTCTTAATATTGCTGGATATAGCCCATTGTCATAATACTCTTAATATTGTTTATTTTTCTGGAACTCTAATTTCATCAAGTTCTTGGAAGGTGAGGTTGCTGCCTTTTGTTTGGATAGTAGTAGGAAAGTGATGGCAAAGGAGGCCAACTTTGCCTTTTGTGGGTTTTATGTTTTGTTTTTTGTCCTTTGGCTCTGTTCTTAGTTGTGATTCTTTTCTGTCTCATTCTCCCTTTTCTCTCTCCAACTTTCTTGGAATAGTCTCTCATCAGTTCCTAATAAATGCATGCATAATATAGAGATACTTAAATACATACAAGTTTTTAGAATGTGAACACTTTAAATTTCTCAAAGCAAACTTCGAGTGAGGAACTTCAGAGAGCATTTTGGATATTAAAAATCACAAAGGCTATTTTAGAAATCTAAGCCCTGGAAATCATACTAAAATTTTGCATGCTTTAAATATTTTAAAAATGTATTTTCATTGATAATTTTATACATGAACATAGCATCTATTTCATTTCCTGCCCTTCCTCTTCCTGAACCCTCCCATATTCCCCTCCCTTCCAAATTCAAGATCTCTCCTTAAGCTATTATTAATTATTAAATGTTTATAAATACATATGCACATATGTATATATAACCTGCAGAGTACACTGAGTGTTGATTATAAATACACTTGTTAATACTGTCCTTTTGGGATTGGACAACTCATGTAGGAGCCTCTTCATTTGAAGGAGAATATTGCTCTTTCTTAGCAGTCATTGACCACCTGCACCTCTTCTCCTATGAGAAGGACACACGAAACTCCCCCTGTCCATGTTGGCATAACAACTGATATCATTATATTGGTCTCCTGATAACTATATAATGAGATTTTATGGATAAATTTTTTTTTCTGTCATGTCTAAGTATGCTATCTAGAACAAGTATCTTGGACCCCTGACTGCTCCTATTTTTCTGGCCTCTTTTACATTATTTTCCCCCAAAATTGTGTATATGAATTGCACTGTTGCTGCGGTTTACAGGAATCATGTAGTGAGATTTCAGATAATAAGGCAGAAGGCTGACCCACCAGAACAAATGCGTTCATGGATGCAAACCCAGTTCTCAAGGCACTGGGCCCACCACCTGTTATAGAGATTGGCATTGGTATGGATCTTGGTTTACTGATACAAATTTAAGGTTAATTTTTATGTGCATATTTCTGCTCTTGATTAAGGTATTGTGTTTGTGCAGATCATTTAAAAATGTAATGAATAATTAATAAATATATGTTAATATAGACAGTCATCTATAATAGTCAAGCTTGTAGTCATGCTAGTTAGATTTTCTAGATATACAGAGATATACTCAGATAGATAGTTATTCTTCAAACCTTTCAAAGACTAACAGAATATGGCATTTAAAATGTTTTAAGAACTTGGAATTTTTCATGACAACGAGACACATCTGCTTCTGGCAGTACCAATTATTTCAAGAGGAGGATAGGCATCAAAGAGGCTCCTTATGGAGTTGGTTAGCCGTTTGGGCAAGAACTGCTCTTGCCTGGACTGCTTGATAAACTGGACATGCAGGACTTTCAGAGAAATGACTGCTGAACTTGCCTAAAGGTGAGATGGTTCTTCAGGGTTCCTGCTTCATTAAAGAGTCTGCCAGACATTCTGCTGGACACAGAAAAAAGGGACTAACAAAATACCAATACAGGTGGAACTGTCTTTGATATTTCCTGCTTCATGGAGAAGTCTGTTGGATGTTATGGGCCTGTGAGATGAAGATTTGAGGCCCCAATGATACAGAAGAACTTTGGGTGACTGTTCAGGCAGTGAGATGTCTCGGTCAATTCTAGAGGTTTGGAAGTTGTTAACAATAAACTTCCTGTTTACTTAGGTAATATTATATCCTTCTGGAGTCGTTAATGGAGTTGAAGAATTGATAGTCATAGTTTTCCTTAGTCATGATAAAAGATAAAGTAGATATAAATATTGTAACTATAATTCTTGCTTGATACCAATTTTGTTATATGTAATTTTTCTTTGTTATTTTTTTATTGAGTTCTATATTTTTATCTGCTCTGCTCCCTACCTCTCCCCTCCCCTTCTACCCTCTCCCAAGATCCCCATGCTCCCAATTTACTCAGGAGATCTTGTCTTTTTCTACTACCCATTAGATTAGCTCTGTGTACGTCTCTCTTAGGATTCTCATTGTTGTCTAGGTTCTCTGGGATTGTGATTTGTGGGTTGGTTTTCTTTGCTTTATGTTTAAAACCCACTTATGAGTGAGTACATGTGATAATTGTCTTTCTATGTCTTGGTTACCTCACTCAAAATAATGTTTCTAGCTCCATTCATTTTTCTACAAATTTCAAGCTATCATTATTTTTTTCTGCTGTGTAGTACTCCATTGTGTAAATGTACCATGTTTTCCTTATCCATTCTTTGGTTGAAGGGCATTTAGGTTGTTTCCAGTTTCTGACTATAACAAACAATGCTGCTATGAACATAGTTGAGCACATGTCCTTGTGGCACAATTGAGCATCCTTTGGATATATATCCCAAATTATTATTATTGGGTCTTAAGGAATGTTGTTTCCTAATTTTCTGAGAAATCGCCACACTGAACTCCGAAGGGGCTTTACCAGCTTGCATTCCCACCAGCAATGCAGGAATGTTCCCTTTACCCCTCAACCTCTCCAGCATAAATTGTCATCAGTGTTTTTGATCTTGGCAATTCTTACAGGTGTAAGATGGAATCTCAGAGTTGTTTTGATTTGCATTTCTCTGATGACTAAGGATGTTGAACATTTTCTTAAATGTCTTTCAGCCATTTTAGATTCCTCTGTTGAGAGTTCTCTGTTTAGGTCTGTACTCCATTTTTTTTATTGGATTATTTGTTCTTCTGAAGACTAATTTCTTGAGTTCTTTGTATATTTTGGAGATCAGACCTCTGTCAGATATGGGGTTAGTGAAGATCTTTGCCCAGTCTATAGGCTGTTGACCATGTCCTTTGTTTTACAGAAGCTTTTCAATTTCAAGAGGTGTCATTTATTAATTGTTTCTTTCTGTGTCTGTGCTGCTAGGGTTGTATTTAGGAAGTGGTTGTCTGTGCCAATGTGTTCAAGTGTACTTCCCACTTTCTCTTCTATAAGGTTCAGTGTGGCTGGCTATATGTTGAGGTGTTTGATCCATTTGGACCTGAGTTTTGTGCATGGTGATAGATATCATTCTTCTACATGTTGATATCTGGTTATGCCAGCACCATTTGTTGAATATGCTTTCTTTTTTCCATTGGATATTCTACCTCAAAAATCAGGTATTCATAGGTGTGTGGATTAATATCTGGTTTCTCCATTAAGTTCTATTGGTCCTCCTGTCTGTTTTTATACCAATACCAGGCTGTTTTCAGTACTGTGGCTCTGTAGTAGAGTTTAAAGTCAGGGATTGTGATGCCTCCAGAAATTTTTTATTGTACAGGATTGTTTTGGCTATCCTGGGTTTTTTGCTTTTCTATATGAAGTTGAGTACCATTCTTTCAATGTCTGTGAAGAATTTTGCTGGGATTTTGTTTTTTGTTTGTTTTTTTAAAATATATTTATTTATTTAGTATGTATACAATATTCCGTCAGTGTGTATGCCTGCAGGCCACAAGAGGGCACCAGACCTCATTACAGTTGGTTGTGAATCACCATGTGGTTGCCGCGAATTGAACTAGGACCTTTGGAAGAGCAGGCAATTCTCTTAATCACTGAGCCATCTCTCCAGCCCTTTGCTGGGATTTTGATAAGCATTGGATTGAATCTATAGATTACTTTTGGTAAGATTTCTGTTTTTACTATATTTATTCTACCTACCCAAGATCATGGAAGATCTTTCTGCTTTCTGATGTCTTCTTCAATTTATTTCATCAAAGATTTAAAATTTTTTCATACATATCTTCCACATGTTTGGTTAGAGTTACTCCAAGATATTTTATGCTATTTGTGGCTATTGTGAAAGGTGATGTTTCTGATTTCATTCTCAGTCCTTTTATCACAGATGATATATAATATTTTCTATGTTAAAGTTAAAACCTTCCTTTTTATTTAAACAGAAAAGGGGAGGTGATGTGGGATTTCCCTTCTGTATGCTGTGAATACTATTGGTTAATAAAGAAACTATCTTGTGCCAGTGATAGAGTAGAATAGAAGTAGGCAGGGAAAACTAAACTGAATGCTGGGAGAAAGGACGTGGAGTCAGGGAGAAGCCATGGAACTGTCACCAGAGACAGACACCAGAACTTTACCTGGTAAGTCACAGCCTTGTGGCAATACACAGATTAATATAAATGAGTTGAATTCATATGTAAGAGTTAGCCAATAAGAAGGTAGAACTAATGGGGCAAGCAGTGATTTAATTAATACAGTTTCTGTGTGGTTATTTTGGGGCTGAGCTGTAGAGAAAAAAACTAACAGCCCCCCCCCTTACAACAACCACCTTTGCATATTAATTGATTCTCACAGTGGATCTGTTGTAAAGCTATGGGCACTCTTCCTTGGTGCAATATTCAGCAGAGTCTGGATAAATAGGCACAATTTTTTCCCCATGTACTGGTATATGGATCATTCCCCAACTCTGTGGGACCTCCAGTGGGAAGTTCAGTCACACAGACAATAACCTTGGTTCCCATAGTCTAATCTCTGCTTTGTTTCCTGAGATATATTAGAAGCCACCTCCCTGCAACTATCTTTAATTTGGCAGGTCATGCAGCCAAGAATGGAATCTTTCATATAGATTATATTTGGAACATTCAAAGATAAGGGACATCCAAGTTCAGAGGATTGCCTTTGGCTTGTGTATATAAACTGGAAACTTTACAGAATAGGGGAGACCAGCAGAAGAATAAAAAAAAACTGATGCAGAAGTGTATGTAGTGGAAAGCTCATTTTGCCCTCAGATCTAAGCACCACACTTGCTCTAAGTCTTCTTCTGGACCCTGTGGGGACACTGAGGTTGACATTTAGAGGTCCCCAATACAGTATCAACACATCAATTGGCACGGGACACCTCATGGTCACTCATTCTCTGATGTTTGAACAGATGTGGATATTTGAAATAGTCTCCATGTGTGGCAAAAAGTTCCTTCTTAGGCAAAAGGTGAGATCTACAATTACCTTTGGATATAAAAATTAGTAGTGAAGAGAGAGTGAGAAATTATATTGGTTTAGGAAAATGGTATCAGTAGACTGTTCTCCAAGGTCTATAGTCTCTCTGGTCATGGTAGTTTCTTTCAAGTGTTTGCCTCTGTTTTCCCCCTGAATCCCAACCACATCAGCATCAGAACAACTTCATATTCAAATAGGCCTTGGTGAAATTTATATTGATAATGCTATTCAAAAAACTCAAAACTGAAGAATTAAAGATAGAAATATAATAACAGATAATGTATATATAACATATATATGCCAATTAAGATAAAAAATTTATAATACCCACCTATAGATGAAGAACTATAGGCAATTGTGGTTACCAAGAGAGGGGGAACCAATGTTTTCCATGGATGAGTCTCCCTGATAGATTATTCAATCCCAAATGGTCAGCTCTACATACATATACATACAAGTAGCACTTAATGAGCTCAGTGGGTTATGTGTATGTCTGTGTGTGAGTGTGTGTGTAACAACAATAATTATAGAAGAAGTCACAATATGAGAGGGAAGAAAAGCGAGGGGAGTTGTGGAAGGGGTACAGGGAGAGATGCAAATGATATAATATAGTACTCATGTATAAAATTCTCAAAAACCTTCATGTATAAACATCTCAAAAACCTTTACAAAAAATATTAACTTCAGACTACTGAAAAAAATAGGGAAGCAATTAGTCCATTAGTGACCATAAAAAGGTCATCATTTGAAACATATGAAATTTATTTTACTATCACTTTTATAATATTCTGAAACTTTAGTCTGCTAAAATGAGTTTCTGGACCACAGTTTATAAAATCATCTGACAGACATGCCCAGAACTGTAAAACTCATTTCACAGTTTCATTCTGTTTAATGATACCATTAAACAAGATGCACCTGGTTTCTGAGAGTTTAAATATGCCACTGTCTGAAAAGACAAGCATTTTGCCTATAGTATGCCTTCTCTTTATATGTAATTTTCTTCTGAAATAAAAGATTTACAATTTAGAAACACCAGGGAACACACTTTAGTTCTCTTTTGAATATTAGAACAAGCATGAGAAAGGCTCTGTATTTTGACAGATAAGAAGTAGCTTAGACAAAATACTGAAAATGAAAAATTTTTAAAGAAGTCGAATGAGTGCATGAGCCTACACATTATGAAAAGATTGCCTATAAAATTTCCCGAGCTGTGTTATCTCAAAGGCTTATCTTGATAAAAATTCAAAATTCGCTTTTCATCTTTGTGAGCTCTGTCATTCACAGTAATAATGGATCCCAAGAGGTGGTTCATGTCTTGGAATTTGGCATATCATCAGCGCCTTCACACAGTGTCAGTCTTCAGTGAGATCAGGTGCTCCAAAATGACTGCTGTCCCAGGTGCCCACTCTCAAGCCTGAAGAAATGACTAGAATCAGAACAGCATGTTAACAAACAGACAGAGAATTGCTTTGAAACGATTTTAAACTTGAGCCCTTGCTGTCAGGACAAATGGTGTGGAGAATCATGATTTAAAATAAAAAAAAAAAACAACTCTTTGTGTAGTTGTTCATTTTTTAAAGTAATTGAAAATTTGAGAAGTTTTTTTTTTTAAAATGTTCCAGACATTCTACAATTTCTTTATATCAAAGATAGGGTCACAGCTCAAATTTTCCATTTTTTTTATCCCACATTGCTCATGTGATAGGAACTTATAAAAGTCTGCAATCTATATAGGGAAATGTACATAGTGACATGCCAATAAATCTTTTCAATTTGTGACAGAAGCGTAAAGCTGAAACACACCAATGGAAGTCTGTACTTTACTCTGAGCACAGTGTCAAATAGAAAAGAGGATTGACAAAATCAAGGCATTCCCCAGGAAGAATTGTACAAAGAAAAAAAAACATTACCCTGATCAATATCTCTCTATTTGGGGCTGGGCCTGAAAGTTTGCCAGTGTTTAAGCACCTTGACTACTCTTGATGAAGACTAGGTTTGGTTTCCAGAACCTACATAGCAGTTTACAAACATCTGTAATGCTAGTTACATGGGATCTGGTTCCTTTTCTGACTTCCATGGGCTTCTGCATGCATGTGATGCACAAGCATAGACAATCACACACACACATATATAAAAGAATATAAATATTCTAAAAATCTATATATTAATCATCAATCCATCTGTCATCTATTTACTTCTATCATCTATCTATCTATCTATCTATCTATCTATCTATCTATCTATCTGTAATCAACCTACCTGTGTAGCCATCATTTTATCAACCAAACCATCTCACATCTAGGTGTCATTTTCTATCATCTCTCATTTGATCATGCATTTAAGGATCAATTTGACAATAGATTTTTATTTCCCTGAAACTTCTATTTTTATGACTAAATTTTGAGAAAAATTTCTTTCACTAGCGCAAGTTTAAATTTTCTTCTATATAAAATGGGGATAGTATGGTCCTTCCAAATAAAGTTCAGACCAATAGGACAATGTTACAATACCAAGCACAGTCACTTAGCATTTAGTAGCCATGACACCACATATGGGTGCCTCTTATTTATAAATGGACTATTACTGTGGTACAATGGTCTTGTACCCTGCAAAGATTTGTCACTTATATTGGTTTAATAAGATGCTGATTGGCCAGTAGCCAGTCAGGAAGTATGGGGGGGGTGACCAGAATAAGACATTTCTGGGAAGAGGAAAGGCTCAGTTTGCAGTCGTCACCCAGATGCAGAGGAAGCAAGATGAGAATGCCTCACTGATAAAAAGGTACCAAGCCATGTGGCTAACACAGACAAAAATTGTGGGTTAAGAATGAGAGTTAGTTATTAAGAAGCTTGAGCTAATAGGCCAGCCAGTTTATAATTAAAGTAGGCCTCTCAGTGTTTCTTTTGGCCTGAATGGCTGAGGGACTGGGCAGTACAGAAACCTCTGTCAACAGACTACTAACAATTCTGGCTCTGTTTTGTGTTTTGTGTTTAATCACTATGTTGACAATGTTGGATACTGTCCTGTGCAGAGATAGTACTATTCTATTACCTCTCATGTTTACTTCTGACATGCCCCAAATTCCAGGGTTCTCTGTTGGATTCCAGTTTGGGAACCCTGTGAAATGCTATTACTACCAGAAGACATTTGAATACTTCTGTCATTGTCAGAACTATGTTTTGTTACTGAGTTCCATATGATAGCGGTATCATTGTCAGTGGGTCATGATTGGCTAATTATTTTCTGACAGATAAGAGTTTTTCACTTCTCTGAAGTTTTTAATGGTGTTTGTTAACTGTTTTAGGGAGTGACCATAAATGAGAATTATGGGATAGCATCAAAGTGCTCTGTTAGTCTCAAGTCCCAAAGTCTCTGGTTTAATAGGACTGGAATGAGGTCTGACAACATGTGTCTCTATTAAAGGTCCAGGGTGATGTCAGTGGTTTTAATGAATAGATGGAGCTCAGACAACCTATGATTTAAACTTACAGGTTATTAATAGGAGGTTACACTGTTATAAGGTGTGAGAAATATAAAGATAATTCCTGTCTCCGGCTGCATCACTGATTTCTGTGCTGCCACTAGCATGAGAAAAATGGAAGATGGAGGCCTGTTGTGACTGGTACCACTGCATAAGAAAACTATTAGTCTAGAGGGGCTGAATAGTTGTTTTCAGATTCCTAGGTGAACACAAATAAAAAGAAATTTATGTTCAGTGTCACGAAGTTACCTTAGTTGCTTGAATGGTTTAGGTGATTAAGCTTCTTCTGAGTTTCTTACATAATAACTTCAGTTTTTCTACTTTACTTTGCATGCACAGGCCTGGGCAAAATCCAACAAGAGTTTGTCAGATAATTATGGTAAGTATCTTGGAACAATTGGCAATTGCGTGGAAATTCATATTTTGAAAAGTGACTAATTATATGCACAGGTATCAAAAATATGTGTACTGAAGTACACATTTGAACAGATTATGAATAATTATATCAAAATTACAGTGAGCTTTTCTAACTTGAATAGCACACATGTTGAGTTCTAGTCCAACACAAGCTGGGCTACAAAACCTCCTTTGGAAAACTGCTTATTGAAAGCAGTTCTTCTGTGGTAACATTAGTTTGAACTTATGTTACCCCTTCTCCTCACCTCATCTCCTCTGCTCTCCTAAATAGACTCTATAGCACCCCTTCCTCTTTATGCAGCATCTCCTGGTCTTTGTGAAATTTCTTTTGACTCCTAGGTACTATGGCATACTGTCATGGTGCATATCTTTATTTTATAACATCGTATTATAAATTACTCTTTTAGCAACTTCCTATTTTATTGATGCTTGAATTTAATTTTCTATCAATAGTCTCACCTGTCTGAAACTTGGTAGCTATGCTAAAATAAAAAAATGAGCAAGTTAATATAGATGGCTATTAAGAAACCAGTGCACACCCCTGGCTGCTTGCCATCTATTGTCTTTCTCCCCTTTCCTTTCCTGTGGACTCAGTTTCTCTTTCCTCAGGCAGAACATCACTGCACTGGAGTCCCACTGAGGACCCCTTTAAGCTTCTACTAGATATAATTCACATAGGTTTTAACAATAGAGATGAACACTTTATTTCATTTCCTTTCTCCTACTCTGTGGTTTCTTTAAGAGTGAGGTCTTCATCTTAGAACTGGCTCTTTATAAAAAGGTCCCAGCATCATCTCAGGAAGGTAAAGTTGGAGCAGTTGCAACACTTCCTGTTGTCACAAGAATACAGGTCGGCAAGGTCAATAGGCATCTTGGAAAATATTAATTTCTAGAGCATGTTCTATGTCTTTTACAGTCAATAGTTTTATGCAGTAATGTGTTGGGAATTCATAATGAGTTGTAAATATAAAGTTTTTACCATGATTTGAAGATAAGATATGAATCGTGCATAGAAGTGATTGATGGGGATACAAGAAATATGATGAATGCAAAGAGAAAGAAGATAACACTGAAGGAATGACTCCATGCTGAAATCGGAAGTTTTAGAAAGAATGTGTTATCTCTCACAGGGCTTTAGTTCTTTGTCTATTTCCTGTGGTTTTATGTCTTTTGAAATGAACTTGAATAAGAACCTGAAATAGAGAATAGTCATGAAAATTCATGTGTAATGAAATAAAGTATCCCTCAAGCCTTATCTCATCTATTATAAATTTTATTTTTAAAAGCTTGCAAATGTGTGTGCACATGTATAGTGTGTGTACATGAATGTGCACATCCATGCACAGGCCAGATGTCAATCTCCAGTGTTATGTTTTGGTGACATCTATATTGTCTTTCTAAGACAGAGACACTCACTTGACTCGGGGCTCACAGATTCACCTAAGCTGACTGTCCAGTGAGCTCCATGCGTCCATGTGTCTTTGCCTTGCTAGCATTGGAATTACAATCACTTGCTCCTGTACCCTGCATGTTTATATCTGGGGCTCATATTCAGGTCCTCACATCTGCAAGAGGTGAGCACTTTACTGTCTGAGCTATGTACCCATCTCTGGTTTCAATCTTTTAATTGAAAATTTGTCTCTTGCTTCATTAAAAAATTATAGATTCTCTTCATTTCTTAACCACACTTACTTGTAAATCTATCTGCATCTACACACATGTTATTTGTTAACTCTAGGGATGAGACTCCTCTTTTTTAACCCATGGCAGTCTGACTGGCCATGTGCTTCTCCCTGACTTAAGGAATAGATCTCATAACATCAACCTTGACTTTTCACTTCTGTGCTTTCTTCCCTCAATGTTATATGCCATTTTTCAGCTTAGTTAATCACTCCCTGACAATATTTGGCTCCCAGCTATCAAGGCATCTTCACCTGCATTGTAGCTTGTACAGATTCATTAGCTTTATCTGAGTTAAGAAGAAAGCTTCCTGTTTCCATGAATACAATAAGGACATGACTGAAGTATGGCTTCCCCAATCACAGTTTTTCACCACGAGAGTGTGGTTTCCTCTCGTTCAGTGCTCAGAAAGGAAGATAAGGTGAACAAATTTCAAGAGACAAGGCATGTTAGCCACACCACGAGCAAGTTTCCAAACCACTAGTCTAGTTGCTCGGATGCAAACACAGGCAGGAAATAAAGGCTCAGATGTACCTTTATAGCAGTGATTCTCAGCAGAAACCAGATCGATCAAAGAACAGGGATCCACGATTCGTCCCAGGAGCTAGAGACAGAGTGAGTGTAGGAACATAAAGCTCAAAACCCTAAGACTGAAAGGGTGTGAGGCTGTGGCAGGATGATGCAGGATGAGTATGCAGCTGAGAGAGCACACAGTGCTGTGCCTCAGCTCTCTAATTCTTAGCTCTGTATCTACTTTAGGAAGCCCATAAGATTGACTTGTGCAACCCTAGTCTGCCCTAGCGACCTGCTGTGATTTGCATACTTAGGCATATTAAGGCTCATAATATTGCCTGGGATGTGACTTAGACTAAATCCGCATTACTTGAGTGAATGCCTGTTAGCCTGAGGTAACAAGTGCTCTTGTAGGAGTGTATATTGTTGTCCCCTGTGAATACCCCTCTCTCACCACTGTCTTGTGCTTCATGCTTGAACTACACTGTTTTGACCACTGGGTGAACTTGCTGATACTTGGCAAGTTGTCTGCTGAAACAGAATATTTGCAGGGAATTGTGTGCTGTTATGTTCCATTCTACCATGTTCTGAACTTATGAACTTTAGAAATAGTTTTTTCCCATAGTCATAATTCTTGAGACAAGGCTTGTATAAGTCAGACTTTCTCCTTCTGCCCTTAAAATAGCCTTCCAAACTCTCTGTAACTGCAAGCAAACTGATTGCTACAGGAATCTCTGTCCCCCGAGTTTTGTATGCATGTAAATGCTATTTTGTTTCTCAGAGCCTCTTTGGGTGATGGTCCTTTACAAGGGGGCATCTTGTTATTTTGGACACCTTGAGACAGTATCTCACACGTTCTTTGTTGTTGTTGTTTGCTTTTGTTTTTTGCTGTTATGAATCACTTCAGGGTGGCTGAACTGTTGTGTCTTACTGAACCTCTGACTGCTTGCCAGGTATCTGAATATCTAAATACGGTCTTTAGCCCCCTCTACAAATTGTTTTATACCACAAATTGTTACTTTCGTACATTTGTATTGCATTTTCTTTTCTTTTCTTTTTTTTTTAATCTGTTCCTTAAATTTATTTTTATGTGGCCCTTGAGAATATATCCCAAAAAATCCATTGCTAATACAGCAATAAAAATAATTTGAGTACTGACAAACTACTTGGAGTATTTATATATAAAATTACAAACTTGTATTTATACTCTTTCTGTGATTGTTTTATAGTCCAGAATGGCTTTTGCAAATTTTTTTTCTTTTTTAAATTTATTTACTTATTAAAGATTTCCGCCTCCTCCCCTCCACTGCCTCCCATTTCCCTCCCCCTCCCCCCATCAAGTCCCCCTCCCCCGATCAAGTCCCCCTCCCTCATCAGCCCAAAGAGCAATCAGGGTTCCCTGACCTGTGGGAAGTCCAAGGACCACCCACCTCCATCCAGGTCTAGTAAGGCGAGCATCCAAACTGCCTAGGCTCCCCCAAAGCCAGTACGTGCAGTAGGATCAAAAACCCATTGCCATTGTTCTTGAGTTCTCAGTAGTCCTCATTGTCCACTACGCTCAGCAAGTCCGGTTTTATCCCATGTTTTTTCAGACCCAGGCCAGCTGGCCTTGGTGAGTTCCCGATAGAACATCACCATTGTCTCAGTGTGTGGGTGCACCCCTCGCAGTCCTGAGTTCCTTGCTCGTTCTCTCTCTCCTTCTGCTCCTGATTTGGACCTTGAGATTTCAGTCCGGTGCTCCAATGTGGGTCTCTGTCTCCTTTCATCGCCTGATGAAGGTTAATATTCAGGAGGATGCCTATATGTTTTTCTTTGGATTCACCTTGGGAATGCAAACTTGTGCAACCACTTTGGAAAGCAGTGTGGCAGTTTCTCAGGAAATTCGGGATCAACCTACCCCTGGACCCAGCAATACCACTCTTGGGAATATACCCAAGAGATGCCCTAGCATACAACAAAAGTATGTGCTCAACTATGTTCATAGCAGCATTGTTTGTAATAGCTAAAACCTGGAAACAACCTAGATGCCCATCAATGGAAGAATGGATGAAGAAAGTATGGAATATATACATATTAGAGTACTACTCAGCAGTAAAAAACAATGACTTCTTGAATTTTGCATACAAATGGACGAAAATAGAAAACACTATCCTGCCAAAAAGAGGAACATGGGATGTACTCACTCATATTTGGTTTCTAGCCATAAATAAAGGACATTGAGCCTATAATTCGTGATCCTAGAGAAGCTAAATAAGAAGGTGAACCCAAAGTTATAAGTAACTTTATGGTTGTGGTTCACCACAGCATGAAGAACTGTATAACAGGGCTGGAGCATTAAGAAGGTTGAGCAGCACGGAAAAACATCCTGAGCTTTAAATCCAGATCACAGGAGAGCATGTGTAGATCAACCGACAGTGTTAATGGACAATCTATCCTCTGCTGTGGCTTACTTTTGTAAATAAAAGTACATTGGAAGACAGCCATAGCTATTTCACAAAGACTTAACTGAGTAGAGGCAACAGAAAATATATGACTCACAAGATGGCCATATTTACTATCTGACTACTTAAACCAATTTTTTTTCTTATCTTTAATCCACATAGAAAATGATTCTTTAAATTCTAAGCACCATTAATGTGAATAAATAAAGGAATCAGGCTGAAGAGATGGTTCCATGGAGGTCAAGAGCCCTGTCTGTTCTTTAGGAGTATCCTTGTTTAATTCCCAGCACCCATAAGGTAATTCACCACCATCTGTCATTCCAATTACAGAGGACCCAGCATCCTCTGTTGACCTCTGTAGGCATTACATATAAGTGCTACATAGACATACATGCTGGCAAAATACCATATACCTAACATAAAAATAAATATATCTATATAATAAAATAGTTTGAACAACTCACTCTGTAAAACTGGTAATAATCAGAAGATAGACAAGTGAAAAAGTTGTCTGGGATATATCAGAAAGTTGCATGAGAATGAGAAGACACATAAATGGTAGAACATAATTACATATTTGTTATAGGTAGCATAATGCAATTGTGTAACAGATCCATAAAACCATGACATCTATACTAGAAGGTTTCTCTTTCTAGTTTAAGCACAAGGCCTTGTCAATAAGCTCTCCAAATTTGTTTGTGGAACCTGGTAATACTCCCAACAAATAATATATTCAATTACTTTTTTTCAACACTGCATGAGTTCTTTTTCTGATGAGTTGTGGGGTTTACCTAAGACAGCATTTGCAAATGTCTCTACCGAGACTTTCCAGCTGTAGCCGGCGCATCTGCTTTTAAATATGAGTTTTCTTCTATTATTTTTTCTGAAAAAGTAAACTAAACAGTAATCATTCCCTCTCAGCATGTTTCTCCATAAAATGCTGGATTCTCACCAGTTCTTAGAAACCATTGTAAATTTGACTTCACAATCCGATGTAACCTTAATAGCAACTCCACATGGAGCAGCCTTAATTGGAACTGAGAATGTAGTTTTTGAAGTTGAACATGGATTCTCAGTTTAGTTTTGTCCCTAGGAAAACAGAAAAACCGTTGGAGTGTATTGAGAAGAAAGTGTTTATGCAAATGGGAACAGAGCAGGCACTGGTTCTTAACAGTCTCATGAGATACTGTCCCCTAGAAAAGTGGTTTTCAGAGGACTAATTTTCTTGAAATGTAATTTTGTTAACGGACACTTTTGCATAAATTAGAGAGGGATGGTAGATGGGGCAGCGGATGAATTCAGGGTCCATGCTCATTGGGGGCCAGTCATTGTAGTGTAGATTTCCTTGTCAGTAAAATCACATGTGTCCTGCTAGATTTTAGCAAGAGTTTGCAAAAATAATAATTGGTAAAATCATTCATTACAGAGCTTGACACACAATATATTGTGATAGCTGCTTTTTTTTATTTTAAATTTCTTGTAAATCTCTGCAGCTGAGTTAGCTGCTTCCAAAGAAGTAGGATGGACTGATCCAAGAGGTGGTACCCACAGCCTTGGTTGTCTGCCAGCTACCATGGAGTAGCTGGAACCATAATTCCCCTACCATGAAGGAGCAGAAACCATGCCAAAATGTTTATGGAACCTTCTAGAAGTCACCTGGTTGGTCAGGACTAAGATCCCTAAGTGCAAGGAAACAGAAGAAAGTGAAAATTTTATAGCCATTGTGACATAGAGTACTCTTGGCAGGTCATGGGGACACATTTAGTCAAAGAAATGGAGGCCAAAATTCGAGGTGACTAAGTGAGATTTTTAGGGAAAGGTGTTGAAGATGAGGATAGGGTTATTTAGCATTGAACAAACATTTATCAGATGCAGGAACAAGGATATAACAGGCCTGGTGCACATATGAACTCAGATGCTCAAGACCTGGATAGCTTCAAGCCAGATAAATTGTAGCACTGAGAGAACAGAAGTGTGCAGAGTCCCATCCTCATCTAAGATGCAATCTGTAGCCATTTCCTGCTGGCAAAAGGAAGTCAGTGTTCTCCAATGGAGTACCCCTGGGCTTATCAACCACACTCCAAGGTGGTCTCATTCCCTGGAGCAGTTGGCCAACACAAGGGAATTCAGTTTTCTCCAGTGGAGTACCTCTGGGTTTATCAACCACACCCCAAGGTAGATCCTATTCCCAGGTGCAGTTGACCAATACAAGGTGAATCCTAACCAAGGGTCACTTCCTGAGTGACAACCTGAAGTGACTTCTCATTTCTCTAAAACACATTCCTGTCTCCTTAATCCTGAATTACAAACAAGCCTTGACCTGTTTGTCCTGTTTCCTGTGCCTCCAGCCTCATCCCTAACCAACACAAACCAGCAGTGCACTCACTAGCAACTGAAACCTTCCCAAGTGAGTCCAGGTCTTACAAAGCTCTGTTTTTATTTTTTTTTAAAGACTCCAAGTCTTAGAAGAATCACCTTTTCCTGCCTGGACCCTGATCATCCTCTCTCGTTTCCTCCGCACATCCACATGTCCTTCAGGTATTGCTTTTGACCTGGGTGATTCTTTGACTGTACATCTTGCTACTCTTCCCTTTTCCCTATGCCCAGACCTCTCTTGCTTTTTCTCTTTTAGCCTCCATCACAGTTAATTAAATGTGTGTCATCCTAGGATGTCCAGGGTGCTCCAAGGGTTTGATTCTTCTCTAGAACCAGCTGAGAATGGAGACAAAGAGGGGTGTCAGTGACACAAATGAGCCCTCAGCTCAGGACAGAAGTCACTTTCCAGTGGGAAGGATGCTTTACCCTTTGGAGCTTTTGTTGGATGTGCATGGAACAATATGGGGGTTCTCACACATCCTCAGACAAAGAATGAAAAAGTATCAGTGATGCCTGGGGCCTACATGACAGGAGCAGAGCTGCTGCTGTTA
Organism: Neodon shergylaensis; assembly: GCA_025134845.1. Lineage (NCBI taxonomy): Eukaryota > Metazoa > Chordata > Mammalia > Rodentia > Cricetidae > Neodon > Neodon shergylaensis. The sequence goes on along the minus strand of JABTXL010001959.1, from coordinate 2,990,834 downwards.
ATAGTGGTTAATCAATGACGATCCTCTTCAGAGAGTGATCACCTTACCTACATGGGTGATGTTGTACTATTTCAGGTCCATTGCATTGGTGCTCCCTCTGAATGTTCATCAATACTCCTTCCCCTCATTCTAAAAATGTTCTTGAAAGTGTTACCATTGTCAGCCTTAGGTCTACCTAGCTATGATATTCATTTAGCCAGTAAATTTTGTCAACTACACAATTTAAATAGTATGAAAATATTATGCATGTAAGGTTTGGGGGAAAATAAGACTAGAAATGGATATCTAAGAAATATTTGAACAGAAAGACCTTTCATAACACTTCTTATAAGTAGGATCTCAATCAGAGAATTGGGATGACATATTTAAGAGTCTGAGAGAAGGATGCTATTTCCTATGTTGAGAAGTAGCAATTCCATAAATCTAGAACTTAGCAGGCCAGTTTCGGACCTGGAATTCTCTGGGACACAGACTCACAAAGGCCTTTGTTGTTCCACAAATTTGCTTATAATTGAGTAACTGGGGTTACTTTAAGGAAAAGGTAACAGACTTTTTCAGTTTCTGTTTTAATAAAGTATGAACAGCTGCCTCCCCCTGTGGGAGCCTCCTCCTGCCCTGTTAATAATGTGTCCTGCTAGCCACAGATTGGGGAAATACCTTCCAGGTCCTGGATTGTTTCCACCAAACAGAACATGGGCCTCAGTTGTTTAGTTTTAGTTTGTCGGTCCTCATCTTTTAAATCTGAATATTGGAGAGGTTTTCTGGGAAAACTCTAATTGGTGATTCATGTTCCTAGTTTTACTAAAAAACAAAAAATAGCATGTTTTTTTTTTTATCAGATTCACACATGTCAACATTAAACAGGGAGTAGGTGGCTATAAATGTATTCCAATAGCACAGACGATCTGTTCTGAGATCTTGGAGGATGTTTACATTCAAGTCATCACTTTCCTTAGGAGATTTGCTGGCTGCAAAATGAACGCTAGTACTGTTCACTACACACACGTACATAATCACCAACTCACTGCACGGTTCCTATGGATACTGAATTAAAGTTATTTATCAATCTAGTGTTGCCAATACTTCTATTGTATAACTGAATTTGCCGTTAAACATTTAACTCTGTTCTCTCTGAGCCTATGAGATCTTTAAAAAAACTATGATAGCTTATGATTTTACAATGCTATGTGTAACACTTGCAAAGGAAATAAGCTTTTGCATCATACATTCCAAAAACCACGCTTACCTAGAAATCACTTTCTATAAACTCCACAGTATAGATCCCCAAAGAATCTGGCTTTAACTTTTAGAATTCTCTCTCTCTCTCTCCCTCCTTCCTTCCCTTCCCTTCCCCTCCTCTCTCTCTCTCTCTCTCTCTCTCTCTCTCTCTCTCTCTCTCTCTC
>JABTXL010001959.1:2960635-2989421 GCA_025134845.1 Neodon shergylaensis | reverse complement strand
CTCTCTCTCTCTCTCTCTCTCTCTCTCTCTCTCTCTCTCTCTCTCTCTCTCACACACACACACACACAAAGAGTTTTAAGTGAAGAAAGGTTTTGCTGTTGTTGTTTTTCTGAGTCACTAGGAAGGATTCTGCATCTGATATTCTAACATCTTCGCGAGTTTAAATGCATTTCCTAAACACAGACGTGTCTCCACATAACCAGGAATCTGTGACAAGTAAGGAAAAAAACAGTGGACATTCCCACCACCTCGTTGTCTTGGCTTCTTGAGCCCTCCCCAATTTCCTGCTAGGAAGAGAGGGAGAAGAGAGAAAAACCTCAGAATCAAGCTTTTCCTTTAGCTTGTGTGTCTCTTTGCTTTTTCCATCTAGAATGGTTCTTCACTCTTTGCCATTAGTTTTTGATATTTTTTTTAAAAGGCAGGCCATTTTTGATGCTGTTGTTTTTGTTGTTGCCTGTGCTTCCCTGAGATTAGATACAGCTCATCCATCGGTGGTGGGGACACAGCAGTTATGGTGCTGATGCTCATCGTACATGAGTAGCACAAGCTTCCACCAGTCCTTCTCTGATAGTGTTCATTTTGTTCACTTGTTCTTGGAACTCTCACCATGTCTTCTCTAACAGAGAATTCGTTCTTTCTCCTACTATTATTAAGGACTATTTTTGAAACCAGGCACCTATTCTGTTCCTGCTCAAACTTTGTTAACTTAATTATATTTTCATAGATTTTCAAACTGATCATGTTATTTATGTTTGTGCTCGAATTATCCCCAATTTAGAGATTAGGAATTGTTCAAGTTGGCTTATCTCTTATTACTGTGTTCCATTATTTCATGAGTACTTCTAAGATATATTCTATAACAGAAAATACCAGGCTCATCTTGTACTTCTCCTGGGCTTTTCCCGGATTCACAGTCTTTTTGTTCCCCAGAGAAAATTAATCTGTAGAAATGGAGGCCTGAGGCCAGAGTGCTTGTGTGTGAGGGTGGTTGCCCAATGATGTTTTCAGTTGACCTAGCTAACAATTTGTGCGCATGCATGCATGTTGGCATATTTATATCTATTCTAGAATGTAGCTATAAACAGGATAAGTTCCAGAACACTGCAACTGGCATCATCCAACACCCATGCAGTTCGAGATCTGTGAGACATAATCTCACAGCCATTATTTAAGTATTCTAATGCTACAATTGTAGTTCTAACTTAAAAATAAGCTATTATTTTGTGATGAATACCAAAACAATCTCATGTATGTTTACAAACATTTTAGATTATTAAGTTCTCAATTTTGTATCAAAAGTTTGCATTTGAGCTCATCCCTGATAATCACCACAAATAGTTAATGTTTACAAAGTATTTTTATAATTATTAGGTATATCAAAGTTTATCTTCAAGTATTAAAGGCCAATATATGAATAGCTTAAATGTGATACAACTATATTTCTTTTCAACTGAATCTCTGATAGTGACATGATGTCTTTGCCAGAAAGTCATTGCTAGTTTTCCATCTGACATTTTTATATTTGTAATTATATCTTATTTTACCCAACTCATATTCTGGAAAAATTTTGTTTACTTTTTCCTGACAGTTTTATGGTTTTAGATTTTAGATTTATGGTTTTAGGATTTAGATTTTAATTTTAAATTGATACATTGAATTCATTTGGAGGTTAGATCTGAGGTATAAGGACCACCCAGGCCAGTATCGAGTTACTTACCTCAGCACTTTTTATTGAATGGATTTGTCTTTGCTGTAGAGTTTATGTCTCAGAACATTGTAGGAGGAGTTTTCTTTCCCACAGTGACTCTTAAATAAACACACTGAGGTTTATACTAATTACAAATGCTTGTTTAATAGCTCAGGCTTATGACTAGCTAACTCTTACACTTAAATTAACCCATATTTCTTATTTATCCTCTGCCACATGGCTCATGGCTTTTAATCACATTTTCTATATGTCCTGCTTCCTCTGCATCTGACTGACATCTCTCTGACTCTACTCCTCTTCCTTTCCGCATTCTGAGTTTGGTTCTTCCACCCAACCTTATTCTGTTCAGCTATGGGCCAGTCAGCTTCTCTAGTAAATAATCACAGTGACATACATCCACACAGTATAAAGTAATATTCCATAGCAGAACATGTTTCAAAATACAATAGGTTCAATGACTTAAGAAATCAAGCTTCATTTTCTCACCTTTTAGGACACAAGATTGGATATGGGGGCTCCACTGTGAGTGTTGGTGTTGAGAGCTCACATCCTGGCTGGTAACCACCTCCTGGCCATGTCCCCACATGGAACAGAGAGCTCTCTGGTGATTTTCTTTCCATACAAGAGAAACAGCCATACTTGATTATATTTTCAAATAAGATATTATTAAGCCCCCCCAGAATTTATTTTCTTTCAAAGTCACTACAGTTTTTAGGTCTTTGTATTTATGGTTAATATTTTTTTTCAAAAAGCATTATTCATTGAGATTTTTGTTCAATGAGTTTTGGCCATCTTCACGTCTTCCCCCATCTCCTCCCAGATCCATCCCTATTCCCTTCTTATCTAATTGTGTGACCTTTTTTATTTCACCAATCAAGTCAAATTTGTGCTGTCCATATATTCATAGAAATATCATGTCAGTGGGTGCTCTCATTAAAGGTCTTATTTAGGTGATCATATTTTTGAGATTTCATGTGTACAGCTTCCTTGTACTGTCTAGAAGACTTGAATCTGGCAGCAGATATCCTGGTCCTCTGGTTCTTCTAATACTACCATTCCCTGTCCCACAATGTTGCCTGAGCCTTAGATGCAGAAGTTCTATTGTAGACATACTATTTGGGGCCTGACACCCCATAGCTATGTATTCTTTGCATTTTGATTAGTTTTGGATATCTGTAATAGTTTCCATCGGTTGCAAAAGGAAGTTTCTTGGTTGGGGATTGTACATTTCTGTGAGCATAGGAGTAAGTATTTAGAAAGCAGTTAGGTATTATATTGACTTGTGAAAATGGCAGCAGTGGATTGTTTTATAGAGTTGATGATGTTACCAACCACATATACTTGACTAACTTTGTATCAGATATGCATTTTTTCCTACTGAGTAGAACTTAAGTACAATTAGAAAGCCACTGGTTGCTTCCATGAAAATGTGCCATTATTGTACCATTGGGATTTATTTGTGGGCTGGAAATTGTTGTTGTTCTTAAGCTTTATAGATAGATGTAACTATTGATTGATTTTCTCCCTTGGAATCTTGCAATGAGAGCTATGAAAGATATGCCCTCGGGTAGAAGCTTCAGGGTCAGTTCCTGCTTGATTTCTCCAGTTTCTACTCTATATTATTTTGTGCATGTAATGTGGGAGTGGAGAGGGAACTTAGCAGAATTTTGGTAAGGAAAAGTAGCTAGACTAACAGTCATTAGCAGGAGCTATGTGTTTTCTGTTCATTTGCAGATTGACCTAGAGCTCATGGCACCTTTGAAAGTGATCATCAGATTTTAATTCCTATATTAGCTTTAACTGTCATCTTGACACAGTCTAGAGTTACTTGAAAGGGGAGTCTCAGTTGAGGAATTTCTCAGATTAGATTGTTCTAGGGATATCTACAGGGAAGAGAGGAGGTCTCAGACCACTGTAGGTGGCAATATTTCTTGATCAGGGTTTCTGAGATGGTATATAAGAACACAGCCATGGGTCTGTAAGCAGTGTTCCTCTATGGTTTCTGCTTCTAGTTCTTCCTGACTTCCTAGCCTTACCTCCATCAATGACTGACTGTAACCAGTAAGCTGAAATAAACCCATTCATCCCCTAAATTGTTTTGTTTATGTCTTTTTTATCCCAGGAACAGAAACCAAGCTAGAACACCCTCCTACCTTTAGCTCCTGAGAGAGATGATGAATCGCTACTATACTAAGCTCATTGAGGTTGTAATGTCTGTCACAAACAGCTCTAGCAAATTCACAGACCTTTTCATTTTTTAAAATTAGTTTTGTAAAGTGTTTTTGGCCAGTGTAATTTCAGGTATTTTGCCTTCTGCAGAAGTTATTCATATTTCTGTAGCCATTTCTCTAGAGTGTTCCTCTGTTGGTCAGTTTTAAGATGACTCCCGCGTTACTTAGTGTTCCCAGTTTCTGTCTCCTCACTTGCTTTCTGCTTGTTTTGGTCCAGTTCTGTATCCCAGTCCAGATGTGCCCTCAGAGAGAAGCCACAGCAGGACGAGACTCATCTCATTTGTTTCCTTTCTCTCAGGGACCACAGCTCTATTTTCTCCCGCCTTCATCAAGAAGAGTCGTTTTGTAAGCTCTGTTCTATTTTGTTTAAGCAAATGGGGTATTTTTTATGCTAAATAATAATTCTTACCCCATTCATTCCATTATAGATTCTAACTACATTGAATATTGAAATAGGTTTTAGGGTTTGTTAATAGTGAATATTAAAAGAGGTCTTATGGTTTGTTAATTTACTTCAAAGCTTAATAACAGGTACAGATTTTTTTGTGTGTATGTTCAAAAAAATATAAAATTTCACAATTTCTTTTCCAAGATTAAGGAGCATTTCCTGGTAGTAGAAATAAAAGTGCCAATATCCACTAATAATCATCAAACTCTTACAAATGCAAAGACAGATTCAACACATTAGATATTTTGAAAACAACTATAGAAATCCCAAGGAATGTTGTGATTTTCTTTTTATTTACCAGTAAAAAATGTTTTGATATTTTTTTAGTTCTCATTCAAATCAAAACAGATTTGACTTGTCTCAAATGGAATCACTCCATCATCCAAAGTGATGCTGACATTTTAGAGGTTTAGTTTCTTTTTGTCTGAAAATTCTGTTACTTCAGCAACCACTCAAGAGCCAAGCAAAACTGAGCTCAGAACTCAAATGGACCCCATCCAAAAAGGGATGCTGTCAGAGCAGATGATCTTAGTTCTCCTATTATAAGACACAGGTCAATTAGTATGTCATAGAAGCATCAAGAATGGCTATCAAAGAGGACTCTGAGACAAATGTGTTTAGAATAAACAATACTTGCTCAGAATGCATGAGAATCTAAACTGAGACATTACTAGGGTATACAGGATACTGCCTGCTATCACTCAGTCCAGCATGGCAGTGACACTTTTGCCTCTGAGCCATGCACACTGCCCCACTTCCAGGCACACAGCCACTCCATTCCCCCATTAAGCAAGCTGCAACCGTCTGTTCACAAACCCCATCCAATGCTTTATCTCCCAAAAGAGCCAGAGTTCATGCTAACAGCACAGCCCACGGCAGTGAAACAGCCATTTTGAAACCACAGGGTTGCTACTGCTGAATCAGTAAGGCGTCTCTTAATGGAGCTGCCGCAAGCTGCCAGCAAACAGCAGGGAGCTGTGTATTTTGTGTCTAGAATTCCTTTTTAAGCCCTCTCAGTTTTTACATATATTTAGTTGGCCATGTGGGTGCCAGTTTGTTGGGGGAGGAGATTGTTTGTTTTGTTATATGTAAATTAACTATGTTAAAGTTAAAGTCTTCCTTTTTGTTTAAACAGTAAAGAGGAAATGGTATGGGGGATCCTTCTGTTTATGTGTTGCTTTTATTGGTTAATGAATAAGGAACTGCTTTGAGCCTATGGCAGGGAAGAACAGAACTAGGCAGGGAAAGCTAGACTGTATGCTGGAAAGAAGAAGGTAGAGTCAGAGAGAGATGCCATGTAGCCACCACCAGAGTCAGACATGCTGAAACTTTACCAGTAAACCACTGCCATGTGGTGATACACCAATTAATGGAGATGGGTTAAATTAATGTGTAAGTGTTAGCCAATAAGAAGCTAGAGCTAATGGGCCAAGTGGTGATTTAAATAATATGGTTTCTGTGTGATTATTTCAGGTCTAAGCTAGCCAGGTGTCTGGGAAGAACAAGTAACCCTTGTTAATACAGAGCAGGAGAACCTCTACAGTGATTTTCTTAACTGGGTAGAGATAATCAAAAGGAATCTTGGTATTGAGGGTCAGCTCTGAGTTTGACTGGTAATGCATAGGATGCAATCTAAACAAAGAGTATGGATGTGTGGAAGAAGAATGATACTTACATATGTGGCAATATCACCACCCTCTTCAAGAGTATGACATCCAGTGTTGGTAGAATTACATCTGAATTAATCCCTACACTTAGAAATATTTTATTTTTTTCAACTATCACTTTCAGTTATTTTAATATTCCTAAAATAAAGATTCATGGGAAACAGCCTTCTCATCCTGGAGGAAACTGCATGATATTGTTCATATATTTTTTTTGAGAACTGAACATTATATGATAATTGGCTATTTTTCCCTTCACACCTCAGTGATTCATTATTAATGTATTTTGAGTCAGAATGACTCAATCAAGTGTCCTGTTGCCTCTGAGAACAGCGATCCATTTACTTATCACTCCCAAGGAATACATTTGAGGACAGTCTTAGAGATAAGGATTTAAATCCTGATCCATAGTGAAGAGTTGCGAGGATATTAGAAAGGCTAGTGATAAACCTTATTTGACTTTCATTTGAACTATCTAAAACCCAGGAAATGTTGTTTTCATCCATGAGTGACCCAAGTAATTCTCATTTTCTTTTATGACACACTTTCTAGCAGATAATTATTTTCTACTTTACGGAATAAAAGATGGGTATAACATTTCTAAAATAGTCCTCTTGGGTCTTAAAGGAAATACACAGTGTGAATGAGACCATTTGTCTGTCCTTTGTGGCATTTTTGACTCTATTTTGTTATAGCAAGAAAGGCCTCTGTCTGACTGGGTTCCTGTTTCCTTGTGTTCAAGAGCCTGTTCTTGTAGTTCTACTGCCAAAAGCATCATTCGCAGACCCTGGGAATTTGGTTAATGTTTTCATAGTGGATTTAGATTCTTGATACTTGATACTGGAAATAAATCCTCCAAGAGCATTGAAGAAATGGCTGGTAGCCTTTCATTATTTGTTTTTCTTTCCATATTTAACTTAAAATAATAAAAATCTATTTACCTATTAGAGTATATTTATATAGAGATACTCTGATTACTAAAGCAAATTCTAAAATTAAACTTTACCGGCAATAAACATATCTTTCATATGTAAATGCTACATCTATGATGTATGGAAATCAACATTAAAGGATTGTTGAATAAACACAGACACAACTTTGAAAACAGTAATGGTTAAGTTGAAGATTGCTGATCCTCTATTAATAAACCTACAATACATTTAAATTTTAAATAATTAGATACTTTTGTTTTACTTTTGAGGATGAGAAAAAGAGGGAATGTAAGTTTTGTGTGTGTGTGGTATGCATGCATGTATGTGTGTGCTCATACATACCTGTTCATGTAGGTTTAGAGGCCAAAGGAGAAGCATACTTGGTCTGTTCTATCTCTCTTCCTCTTATTCCTTTGAGATAGAGTCTGTCACTGAGCTTGAAGATGCCCTGGCCCTAGACATCCTCCTGGCTCATTCCCTTCACTGTGCTGGAGTGATAGGCCTGTTTAGCCATGGTCACCTTTTCTATCTGTGAATTGTTATTTAAATCCACGTTTTCATGCTTTCAGAGAAAGCTCTCTTCCTACTAAACTACTGTTCTTTCATAAGCTATCAAAAGTCATCTAAATTTGTAATTTTTTTCCTAATGTTAAATTTATTTTATTTTAATAATCATGACGTAAATTGAGCTAAGTGTTAGGAACTAAATAATAGTCTTAATAAAGAATAGTCACTCCTGCATTGCTGGTGAGACTGCAAGCTGGTACAGCCCCTTTGGATGTCTGTATGGAAATTTCTCAGAAAATTAGGAAACAACCTTCCTCAAGACCCAGCACTTTTGGGTGTATATCCAAAGGATGCTCAATCGTACCACAAGGACATGTGCTCAACTATGTTCATAGCAGCATTGTTTGTCATAGCCAGAACCTGAAAAACCTAAATGCCCTTTGACCTAAGAATGGATAAGGAAAATGTGGTACATTTACACAATGGAATACTACACTGCAGATAAAAAAAAAACCTGACATCTTGAATTTTGCAGGCAAATCAATGCAGCTAGAAGACATCATTTTGAGTGAAGTAACCCAGACCCAGAAAGACAATTATTACATGTACTCACTCATAGGTGGCTTTTAAACATAAAGCAAAAAAAAAAAAAAACCAGCCCACAAATCACATTCCCAGAGAACCTAGACAACAATGAGGACACTAAGAGAGACATACATAGATCTAATCTAAACGGGTAGTAGAAAAAGACAAGATCTCCTGAGTAAATTGGGAGCATGGGGTCCTTGGGAGAGGGTTGAAGGGGAGGAGAAAAGCAGGGAGAGGAGCAAAGAAAAATGTAAAGCTCAATAAAAATCAATAAAGAAGAATACAGTTCCCACGTTTTCATTTGCATTTTCAAAGAAAGTGGTCAAGTTAACTCTAGTCTACATCTAGATTTCAAGATAGACCAGATATTTTGAGTAAGAATCATTCTTGTTTTAGTAAAACTAATTAGCAAAAAAAATCTTTAAGCCTTATGTAACATTATATTTTCCACACTGATGAAATAATTAGTGTCACTTTTATTAAAGTACACTCTTTGGCTTTTGTATAATCAGGCTGGAAAACAGGTATACCCTTCTTAGCGAAACAGCGAAGTCCTTCACCGGCAGAGATGGTTCTCAAGCATCTTTAGAAGGAATTACAATTTTTATTCCTTTAGATTCCTAATAGCAATGGTGAATTAAATTTTGCTACAGGCATGGTGTGGGAGGTCCTTCTGTCTATGTGTTGCTTTCATTGGTTAATGAATAAAGAAACTGTCTTGGCCTGTTGATAGGGCAGAACTTAGTAGGCAGGGAAGACAGAACTAAATGCTGGAGAAAGGAGGGCAGAGAGAAACGTCATGGGTCTGCTGCTGGAGACATAATGGTAGATTTTGCTGGTAGGCCACGACCTCGTAGTGATACACAGATTAATAGAAATGGGTTAAATTCATATAAGAGTTAGCCAATAAGAAGCTTGAGCTAATGGGCTAAGCAGTGATTTAATTAATACAGTTTCTGTGTGGTTATTTGGGGGCTGAGCTAGTGGGGTGGCCAGGATGAACAAGCAGGCCCTCCTCCTACACAGGCAGGACACAAATATAAGGAAGGAAAAGGCTTTACTTTGTGAAATTGCCCCAGATAGACAGTGATTTACTTTCCATGAACACTTAGTGAAATGGCCCTAAGCATGATGCTATTGGGAGGTAGCAGGTTAAGAAGTAGGGGCCAATAACATGTCTTATGTCTCTGAGACATGTCCTTAAGGAGGATTTTAAGACCCTCTTCTCTCTCTCTCTTGCCTGCCCTAGAGGTAGGTTTACTGTGCCACACCCTGCCTGTAATAATGTGGTATCATATCACATGTCCAAAGAAAGCAACAGGGGCAACTACTTACAGGCAAAATATTCCACACCAGCCAAACTAAAACTTTTCTCTTCATAAGTTGATCATCCTAGTTATTCATAATGATGACAGTAAGCTGTTTAACAGAAAGTTGGCACTGAGAGCAAGTTCTTGATGTTTCTTTGTATCCGCCAATCTGGGAAGCTTTCAAAATTTGTTTGTATCTCGTTTTCAGGGGTGAGCCAGAGAAACCTGAATGCTGAAAGCAAATATTAAGCAGGTGTCATGGTGAGGTCTCAGAAGAGGAGAAGATGGATGGAAATGTGAATAGTAAAGGCTATGCTGCTGAAGTTTGTGATAAGAAAAAATTCTATTTGGAACTGGAGTAAAAGTCAACCTTTCCTCACCATGGTAAAATATCTAGGTGTATCTTCTATGTTCTGATATTTTGAAGTTAAATTTAAAGGTAATGTAAATAGCTTATTTGGCAAATGACATTTCAAGGCAGACTGTCATACATTGTCATGGATATTAATAGATAAATTCAACCTAGTTTATAGTTATAATTGGAAGCAACAGAAACAACAAAATAATTATACCTGTCTAGAAAGGAAACTCTTGAAAAGATGCAGCCTCAAATAAAAAAAAAAACCTAGGTTTGTCAGGAAAGTCAGGTTCATTTCTTATATTGATATCAACTTGCTTCCATTTTCCAGAAAATGAGATAATTCCACTCTTCTCCATGGATGAATAACATTATATTTTAGAGCCTACATATAATTTATTTGTGCATCTGTTGATGAGCACAGTCTCTGATTCTGCAATATAGCCACTGTGGGTAGCTCTGAGATGGCAGTAACTGTGTAAGTATCCCTGAGGAATGCCAACTTAGAGTCGTTAGGTACACACCCAAAAGTGGTCTAATCAATTCAGAGTATATCAAAGACCTTCACATTAGACCTGAAACTCTGAAATAAATGTAAACATAGAGGAAACTCTTCAAGGCCTAAGAAGAGGCATGGACTTCCTGAAAATGACTCTCATGTCTCAGGAAATCACACCAAGAATTGACAAGTGAAATTGAAAAGCTTCTGCACAGCGTAGGAAATAACTGAATGAAAACACAGCTTACAGGAGAGAAGAAATATTCTCTAAGAGTATATCTGACAGAAAATAAATACACATGATACATAAAACTCAGAAATCTCAACTAAAAATAAAGACAGATATAACACTGTTTAATAGTTCTATTAAACTATTATCTTTTTTCATCATCATATACTCTCATTGGTAGAATGAAAAAAGATGAAACAGTAACAAATATCTGTGCTTCTTTTATATTTACCTACTTTATCTCCTGCTGGGTTTTGTGGCTTTGAATTACTGCCCACTGTTCCTTCACTGCAGACTAAATTTGAACAAAACCATGTGATGGGCTGAATTGGGTACTCTGAAGTGCACAGATTGAAGTTATAAGTCCAAATTTTGCCAATGGTAACTGCATTTGGAAGTAGTCTTTAAGGAGGTAATACAGTTTAAGTGAGCCCTTTGAAGTAAGCTCTGAGGCAATGTAGCTGCTTTTCTTAGATGATATTTGGACATAGACTTGTGTACACACATAGGAAAGGCAATGTGAAGACAGAGGGTACAGGAGGCTCACTCAGAATTCTAGAACACAGAACTGGGAATCCTAGAGTATAGAACTGTCTACTGTTCAGACTACCCCACTGGTGGTGTCTGTGCTATGCAACTGTAGCAAATTCATGTAAATAGAGATGGGGAGGACTATTGGTGGTTACAAAAGAAATACACATGAGTGACACTTGAAGGTCTGCTTTCTGATGACAATACAAGAAAAGAAATAAGAGCTTATTTGACTCACATTTAGTAGTAGAGCATGAAGAGTCAAATACTGTACATAGCTGGAATGAGTAGATAGAGCATGTGGGAACAGGTACAGTTGGGCTTTGAACATACTGCTTGATGAAGAGTTAGGAAAAGATACTGGGTTTATTTATTGTTGGTGCTAGAAAGCTAAGACTATAGTGAAGGTTGTAACTAAATATTTCATTGTTAAAATGAGATGCATATTAGAGTACTTATTGCCAAAAAAAGGAAACAATTGAAAGTAAGAATCTTGCCACTGTGTATCTATTTTCTAGTTTTTCTTTTGGGGGTTCATTGCGGCCTTGGAAATCTAGACTCAGGGTTTTCATCAAAAGTAGGGATGCTTTGGCACTGATATTCAAATATTTTTTCTGCCTCTTTGTCTCTCCAGAGATTCTGTGTACATATGTATATATGCTACCAGTTCAGTTATGTCAGGATTTGGTGCGTCTGATAGTGTTCTGTGGGTCTCAGAAGCTCCTGGTCAGCTTTATCCATCCTTTTCTGTCTTGTTAGGTAGAACAGCCACAGTGGAGAAAGCTTTGTTTACTGGTCCTTGCTTCTGCTACTTCTCTCTTGCAAGCTGCTCTCATCTCACAGACTTTCATTTCACTTATTTATTTTTCAACTCCAGTGTTTATATTGGAGTAACTTTATATTTTTCTCTGGTATTAGGTGGAGCATAGATCTATATGCCAGTTCTTCAGACAGGATCATCCTTTACCTGATTGAACACATTCATAACAGCTCATTAAAAACATTTCTACCAGGTCCAAATTAAGTTTCTTCATTTATATTTCCTAATTAACTGCCATTTTTTCCAATGTGTGGTTCATTCCTTATTTCCTGAAGGTCTTCTAAATTTTATTGAAAAGGAGGTATTTTAAATTGCTAACTCTGGAAATCAGAAAAATTTCCTTTTCACCAACCAGGGCTTACTGTTTCTTTTTTAGTAAATTTTCTGGACTAATTCTATGAAGTGTGCACTAGATGTTATTTTTTTTTAAGACAGGGTTTCTCTGTGTAGCTTTAGAGCCTGTCCTGGCACTTGCCCTGTAGACCAGGCTGGCCTTGAGCTCACCGAAATCCACTTGCCTCTGCCTCCCAAGTGTTGGGATTAAAGGCGGGAGCCACCACCACCAGGCTACTTGTATTTGCTAACATCCACTCAGCTAGTAATGACAAGTGAGTGGAATCCAGTCACTTTTTCTTGAACAAACACTTCTTGGGTTATTTAACTTTTATAGTTGAAATTGACTATTGTGTTCTAATTTGATGGCGAGAAAGGCATAAAATCTCTCTCCCTCTGTCTCTGTCTGTGTTTTTCTTAGTGGATTAATTTTTCTTTAAAATAAAACCACAACTCTTAAAACAACTAAATTCATGTATACATATTATATTATTTATTTTCCATGAGTAAACACTGCTCTTTCTAGCATATTTCCAAGAACTAGGCAGAAACACGATGATTCTGGCCACATGAGTAAATTCTTCTCAGCACATGGCTCCACCTGAGGATCTGTATCTGCTTTGTTTTGGGTGCTGTGCATCCTCCAAATTTTATCATTTGTGTAATCAACTAAGTAAAATATATTTTATTTAGCTTCACAGTTTGTTAATTGAGCATCGTTCAAACTTCATCATGTAACAGTTACTACAAATAAAAGTCAGATTTTTGTTTTTAATGACCAATTTGCTCCAATATCTAATATCTTACTTTATCTCTAAGAAGGTAATGAACTTGAAAATGAAAGACTTTGGATTAATTTTAAGTGTGTTTTTTAATTCTTGTTTATGGGTCCATGTTTTGCATATATACATATATATATAGTATTATTTTATCATGTCTTATTTTATCGTTTAATGCAGGTTTTAAATTTAAATATTTTGATCATATTCTTTCCCTCCCCAAAGTCCTTCCAGATCCCCTCCAGCTTCCTATCCAGCCAACTCTAGGTCTTTCTCAAATAACAAACAAAACCTAACTCAACAACACCCCCTAAACTGATAATAAGGGTGTGTGAAAAATTAATACAAGAAAAACTTCCTAAATACACACATATATGAAGGTGATCTAAATGAAATTACCAAATGATGAGGGTGACAAGATTCCAATTGGCCATCTCTTGACAATCAATGAAGCTTCAGTACCAAGATTGAATTATATCTGATTATATTTGGGTGTTTAACTTACCCAATGGGATAAAATTTATCAAAAACATCTTGTCACATTTTCTTCTTAATAAAGTTATGTTTATGTCTAATCAATCATGAAAAGTGACCCTCTAAGTCAGATATGACCTGATAACCCTGAATAAGGTACAGGGATTGTCCCTACTGATTAATTACAGCAGGTTAACTAGGGAAACCTAATCTACCATCCATAATTAATGATCATGTTACAACTTACTGTAGTAAAGTTTAGAATTCTAAGCAGTAATCACCAAGTCTATAAAGGTGTCAAAATTCAAACTATCTAATTAAGTCAGGCATTCTTTTATAATATGTGGGTCCCTCTGGGTTTAATTATTAAGTGACTATCTGATGCATCCCAGTTCTTTTACTACTAATTGAATGTTATCAGAGCTTTTTTTTACTGTTTTGGAATTATAATATGATTACAGTATTACTCCCCACTTCCTTTTCCTCCCTCCAAGCCCTTCCATATACCTCGTCTTTCTCTCTTTTGATCCATGGCCTCTTTTTTTTCACTAAGTGTTATTGTATGCGTATATGCATGCCACTAAATATAACTGGCTCAGTTAGATAACAATACTTGCATGTATATTTTCAGGGATGATCATTTGGTATTAGGTAACTATTTGGCATGCTCTCCCCCCACCGGGGGGGGGTATTTTTCCTGTTTATGGCATTTCTTAGTTGTCAGTAGTTCTTTGTATGTGGTTGACAACTTGTGGGCCCTCCCCTTCCCAAACCCATCCATATAGCGTGTCTATTTTTGTGGCTCTTGTTCAGTTTACATTTGGGAAGTCATGTTGGTGAGACTTTATAGGTATTGCCTCTGACATTCCTAGGAGACACAGTATCACAGAAAATTCCAGATTCTCTGTCACAATCTTTCTATTCCCTCTTCCACAATGCCTCCTGAACCTTAGGTATGGGAGCATTTTCCAGATGTATTGATGGGGACTGGCCTCCACAATTCTGCATTTTGGTTGGTTGTAGTTTTCTGTAACAGTGTCTGTATATTGCTAAGAGGCTTCTTTGTTGAGAAGTGAAGACTCCAATTTCCTGTGGATTATAAGGACAAATATTTCAATTGTTGTTAGAAATTATACTGACTTAGTAAAGTAGTGGATATATGCTATTCCCTGACTTTGAATCCTGAACCTTATAGAATAGAGGAAGTGAGTCAGGCAGCAGGAATGTATATATCCATTCCCTCCCTTTTCTTAGATGTGATGTTGTTGACCAGTTTTGCTTTTTTTTCTCTTTTCAAATCTTTGCCTTGAATTTCCTGTAAGCATGGACCATAGCCTGAAACTAACATAAATCCTTTCCCCCTTAATTTGTTCTTACCAGGAGTTTTCATCACAGTATGAGGAACGAAAGTATGGCAACCCTTCATAAATGTGGGGGAAACCTCTGTGATCATTTCACAAGTTTACCCTAACAAGAACTGCTCCATGGAAATCAAATGCCTCATTATGTTGATAGGTGTGCTTAAAAGGAGCACTTCTGAGAGCTTAATTGCTAATCCTCTCATAGGTAATTAAAAATTGTTCTCATTTTTGGCTCATGAATTATTTTTACCATGTAGCTTTGCTTGATCAATGTAAAATAAAGATGCTACATATGAGGCTTCGTCCGTTTTTCACACTCTAAGTTAAGCTGTCTCTCTCCACTTGGTGGCTGTTTCCATGTGTTTTATTAAGGTCAAACATTTACCCTTGCATTAACATATCCAGTGGTTGATGTCAGGGGCAGACAATGTTCTCTGACACAGTATGATGACTAATGTGTCCCTTGCTTTTACATTCTAATAAATAATAAAATAAATTAGATAATTAAAACACAGGAAGGTGTCAAAGTAAATGAATCTGCCTCAGGTGAGGGGATGAGATAGTGTGGTGAAGATGCAGACAGAGGGTGATGGAGTGAGTGCTCAATCACAGGGCTTTGATAGAGAAGCGTGAACTTGGCTGGAAAGAACCAGATGGATGGAAACAGGCTGTGCCAGCATGGTGATCTCTCTGTAAAGTCCTTTAATAAATTGTACTGTGTTCCAAAGTTGCAGGGTAGAGAGCGTGAAGCCTGACTCAGATTTAACCGTGTTAGGAGGCATTTTGTTCTGCTCTGTCAGTGTGAATGGGAAATTTGAACTTATCAGTTGTGAGAGGAGGGATGGGATAGGAAAGTCCTGCGCAGACCTGGTCCATTAACACATGGTTGATCCAGGCACCATCTCTGACTCAAGTAAGGTAGTTCTTTATATGACGGTGTGCTCTGGAACAGAGGTGATGTGACCCTATATCTCTGCATTCCAAGGACCCAGCTCAGATAAAGTTGTGAGTATTATTCTATACTGCACATGGTTAAGGCAATGCTGGCAAATGTACAAAGTGATAGGAGAACAAACAGGAAACCAGGGAGGAAGTGAAAGCAAACTCTCATTCTAAGAATTGTTCAGAGTTAAAGGGGCAGACATATCAGTGAAATAAAAGGCAAGAGGGAGGCAGAATGATCAGGAGAGGCAGAATGATCAGGAGTTCTAGGTTGTTCTGGTTACATAATGAGTTCAAAGTTGGCCTGAGCTATAGGAAACCCTGGTTCAAAAAAAAAAGTGAAACAGGCAAGCAATATGTCTTATTTTTAAATGTCAACTTGACACAGCCTAAAGTCATCTGAGGAGAGAGTCTCAATTCAATAATTGTCTAGATCAGATTGGCCTCTGGGCAGGTATGTGGAGGATTGTCTTAAGTAAGGTTGATGTAGGAACACCTCCCCTACTGTCAGCCTATTCCTTGTGTAGGTGGTCCTTAGCTGAATAAGAAAGCTAGCTAAGTATGAGCCTGCAAGAGAGTCAGGAAGCAGCATCTTCCACAGGTTCTTCTGTACTTTCTGGCTGAGTGTGGTTTCCTTGGTTGAACCTATTGCTGCTTGGAATAGCAAGTGGGCCTGGCTTCCTGTTCCTACTTGGGTTCCTTCTCTGAGTTCCCTCAGTGATGAACTGTAACCCACATACTGAACCAAATCCTTTCCTCCCTGAGGTTGCTTTTGGTGATAGTGTCTGTCACAAGAGCAGAATGGAAGTGAATCACAGTGTCTGGCACTCAGCAGAACGAAGGGCTGGCAAGATGGCCTAGTGGGTAAAGACACACTGTGTAGGTCAGCAAATGGGGTGGATTGCAAAAGGTAAGAAGTTTAAGTAACATCCCTAGAAGTTTCACGGGCTTGTATGCTTCTATTTTTCACAATACAATGTGTGGGGCTTCACTTAGCTGGAGGACCAGGCAATCAGGGAGAGGTTGATGTTTATTAGGATGGCCCAACCAATGACAGGAAACCAAGACATAACTGGAGTTGTGTGGACACTTGACTGGAACACAAAAGCATAATTCTGTAGGCATTAAGTAGAAGGAAGAGATTAGCTGTATGATCATGACATATGGCCTGAGTCAGGGGGAGGTAGTGGGAAACCCACTGTTGTGCCCAGATTACGACCCCCAGAGAGAGACCACCAGAGAGGCCCAGACTGTAATAAGCAAGGTTTAATCAGCATAACACAAACATGTTTGGTACTCATCTCCATCCACGTTGTAGTGAGGTAGAGAGAGGAGTTGTATCTCCTCTATGGGGTAAGCTTTTAAAGGCATAACCACAAAGAGAATCTTTGAAGCTGCTTTGGCATGGGTACAAGGACTTCTGCTCCCTCCCATTCTGCGAAGTCAGCTTTTTCCTTGTTCTTAGAGCAAGGCCACTGTTCTTGAGCTAGGCCATCTTTATCAGCCTGTACTAAATGTCTGGCTGGGCTGAGCTAAGTGATCTTGTGCTGGGAATCTCCTTGGTGGGAGAGGGGAAGGCCACTATCTTCCTGGGAAAACACTCTGCTAGGAAATTTCTTCTCACCCCTTTGAGAATAAGGGGTGAGGGTTCCACACCCACGATCTGTGAGATTCTGGATGAGAAACAGGAGAGGAGGAAGAATTAACTTTCATCCACATATATCAGGCCTGGTGAGTCAACTGTCAATCTTTCCGTGACCACTGGTCTGTTTTAGTAATACCTCACAAAGTAAATGTTTCTCGTCTTTATCAGACTTAACCTGAGGTCACACATTGCCATTGATCATGATGTTTAAGCTTGTGCAGAATGGTTGATGTGTATCAGCTCATGCAGTTCTCTCTGCAGGCTCTGGAGCTAGACACTGCCAGTCAGCAGCTGTTTAATGAGGGGGAAATAGAAACAGGGCAGCTTCATAATTTCCCAGGCTTTCAGGACATGATGGTAGTCATGCGACATACTCAGACAACATAGCTTCCATCTGAGCTTCTCCCAACCACAAGACACTGTCCTGCTTACACAGGACACACCAAAGTGGCCAACATCAGAGGGGCAAAGGGAGATCCAGGGTGTGGTCCAGCCTGAAGACCAAGTGAAGACTGTCTCTAGCCTGAGGCTTTTTCTTACAGTCTATGTCTCAAATGCACTTATCAGAGTAGAGAAGTGTTTTTACAAATGTGAATGATTACACACTGACTAATAACTTATCTGCCCTCTAAAGCGAGTACAGCAGGTACTATCTGGGACCCCTGAGTGGCAGCCTCAGTGTCCCCTTAGGGTCCAGAAGAGGACTCACAGCAAGCGCTAGACTTAGTAGGTGAAATCTGAGTATGAAAATGAACACTCCATATACTTATCTGCATCAGTTTTTTTATTCTTTTCCTGCTATTATCCTTCTGTTCTATAAAGTTTCCAGTTTAGCCGGGCGGTGGTGGCGCACGCCTTTAATCCCAGCACTCGGGAGGCAGAGGCAGGCGGATCTCTGTGAGTTCGAGACCAGCCTGGTCTACAAGAGCTAGTTCCAGGACAGGCTCCAAAACCACAGAGAAACCCTGTCTCAAAAAACCAAAAAAAAAAAAAAGTTTCCAGTTTATATAAACACGCAAAACAAAGGCAATTCTCTGAGCTTGGACGTCCCTTTATCTTTGAAGGTCCCAAATGTGATCTATATGAAAGACTCCTTTCCTGAATGCATGGAAGATAATTGCTGGGTGGGAGAGGGGGCAACCCAATATACCAGTACATGGGAAAGAATTGTGCCCAATAATAATTGTGCCCAAATCCATGCTCTGCTTCACAAGAGATCTACAGTAGGAATTAGCCAAAATAAAAAAAGGTGGTAGACCCAGCGCCTTGTGGACTGGGTTTAACTCCACCAGAACGAGTTCATTCTGGTGGGTCAGCCTTCTGCTCTATCAGCGGAAATCTCACTGCATGATTCTTGTGGACTGCAGCAAGGTACTTCAAAGAGAAGAATGTGGCCAGAAAGAAAATCTGTTTCTATTTCCATAATCTCATTCATCTTGGCTGGCTCTGAGTCCTGAACTGGAAGGCAGCTTTGCTGTTTAATTCACCTGCTACTGATAAAAGGGCCAAGAGAGATGGGTCCAGCTCAAGTGCTCAGAATGTCTTTGGAGTAGCAAATCAACACATATTATCTGCACTCGGTTTTAGAGAATTATTCTTTAAAGATTCCACGGCAGTATTTCATCTGAAGACAGAGTCTTCCAGTACTTTTTCTACTTGCATCTTAATAGGAATTGTTAAGTTTTAAAGGGCAGATAACCCAGGAACGCCAAATGAAACCTGTCACTGTCAGTGAACTGGCTGAGTGGCTGACTCATAGACCGACTTGGGATTTAGAGGGGGAGGCATTGAGTTTTTTCTCTTTTTCTTTTTATTAGTATCTAACTTGTTGGAGAGTGCTTCCACCTGGACCAAGGATTCTGTTGCATTGATTATCATGTCATAGAAACTCTAAGAAAGTAGAATGTAGGGTTATACTCCAAACTATAATATTTCCCTCATCTAGTAACCTTGGATCTCTCTTTACTACCTGCATCTCTCTTTATTTAAATCTGTACAGAAAGAAGAGTTAGTGGTGACACTGTATTGGAGCACAAATTCTAATTGGTATTAATAATAAAAACCCAGAGTGATATAGGGGTGAATACTGAAGATCAGAGAAGCAGAGAGACCAGCCAATAGGGAATTCTTTTACCTCACCAATGCTCAGACGGAAGGGGCAATCCTGTCCTTCGACCACATCTCCTGATTGCATCTATCTCCACCAAACCTCAGACTGTAACTGTCTCCTCCAAACCTCAGACTGTACTGAGCTCCTGTCTCCTCCTGCCTTATAGTCCTCTCTCCACCCACCCATGTCATTCTTGTCTCCACCTCCCTAGTACCTGGTTTAAAGATGTCTGATCCTAAGTGCTGGGATTACCTTTGTGTGAGCTCTGTTTCTCTTTTAGACAGATTCAATCTTGTGTAGCTAAGGGTGGCCTTGAACTAACAGAAATCCCTCCCTGGGATTAAAGGTGTGTGCTAGCAATCCTTGGCCTCCAGCAGCTTAGCTCTACACTCTGATCTTCAGGCAAGCTTTATTTATTAAAACATAATTTCACTCATTATATTGATAAAAATTTTGCTTAGTCAATATAAGCCCCATGATTAGAGGAAGTTCACATTTGTGTTGACTAACTTCTTTGTCTTTTGTTTCTTGTATACTTTCTTTTGATTTTATCACCTTCCTATGAATACCTCTTCTATTCAAAAGAATATATCTGTATGTTATGGAAACATAAATAAGGAATTTATGTATGGTTTGAAATAAATGATAACAATAAAACAATCGTAAATGTTATCTTATAATGTTTTATTTAATAATTTGTTTTTTATACAAACATATATAGTAACAAACTTTTTGGATATTTTATGAACCCATTTTTATGAATTTATAAATTATAGCACCTCCTATATAATTTTATAAATTTATAAATCTTATTTTTATATATGCTTAAATATATTTTATCTACTTTGAGGCAGGTTGACACAGCCATCCTCCCTCCTCTTGAGTGTTGAGATAACAATGTGCCCTCTATGCCTGTCTGCCATGGCATTGTTTCATAGGTAGCAGTAAATTGAGGAGGTCAGTTAGTTCAAGGTACAAAGTATAAAAAGAATTTAACAACAAGTGTAACTGACCTGAGATGCTAAGTTGGCAGGGGCACAGGTACAGTGGTGCATGGTAATGCCAATCACTATGAAACTGTGGTCTGTTTCTCACTATCCCTTGAGGTCTCCTGAAAAGTCAGCTTTTAGGACAAGGCCTCCTCTCACAAACTGTGGACCAGCCTGTGACCTTGGCAAATGAAATCACTACTCCAGGTAACACTCTCCATTATTAAAGTTTGTAATTCCAGCACTTGGGAGGCAGAGACAGGTGGATCTCTGTGAGTTCAAGGCCAGCTTGGTCTACAAGAGCTAGTTCCAGGATAGGGCCCAAAGCTACAGAGAAATCCTGTCTCGAAAAACCAAAAAAACAAACCAAAACAAAAGAGTTCCAATTGCCAAAGGGAATGGTCCTAAATGCTCACAACCCAGTATCAAAAATACAGAGCATCTTATACAGAAATAAGGGAGGGTAAGTTATATGTGCACATCTCTCCAGCCTGCGCCATAAACTGTTCTTTGTAAAGCATATGAAGTGTGCCCAGTTTCATGTGCACACTGTGGCAGAAAGCTAGGAACCAGCTCTTCTGTATGAAGGGATGGCAAATCCAGCCCAGCGTTACAAGTGAGGACACACACACACACACACACACACACATACACACACACACTTATCATTTTTATTGTCAGCAGATGCATTTCTATAGATTTTAGCATTTTCATTTCCCTCTGGTTACATTTTGCAGTTAAAACATTGAGAGATACTTTCCTCCAAGCAAAGATTCATGAACAACCCACATATTATATCTCAGATATCTTTATGAACTCTGAAATTGAATTTCAGCTTTGGGGACATTCAGATTTTCCATTCTCTTTGAGTCTGAATGAGTGGAATGCATAAGAGAGAAAGGTATTGTAAGGATTTGCCTAGATTAAAGTTTTAAAAATCAGAGTTTTCTTTTGAATGTGGATGAATAAGATAAAACCTCACATTTCAAGTGTCCTGTTAAGCCCTCTAATATAAGTGTTCAAATCTGAACTCTTTCCTAAGATGCTGCGGCTTCTTCTGCCTGTGTGGGTGTGAGCACCTTCTCTGAGCACTGTCTGGGTGAACGATATTTTCATCGTCTCTCAGTCTTTGTCATCTTGAAGCCACTGATATTTGGTGGAAAATGTATGTATCTGTGCCATCTCATTGTATTTTAAATAGAGTGTAGAAGGGAACCCTGTCAAACTGATGCTTTTATCTTCCATAGTGTCTGTCATGCATCAGAAGCATGGCGAACATCTAGTAAATATAAATTTAATGCATGGATAAGCAAATAAATGAATGCCAGGGATGGACATGTTAAACAAAGGTAATTGGCAAGTGCATGGAGGGTGTTTAGTTTTCATGAGTGAAATAATTTATTACAAAGATTAACTTGGATATTTTGTTTGAGAAAACCCTGAAAACATTAACAATCCAGGAAAAAGAGGCTCCCCATTTGAGAGCTGGGGGAGGACATGGGACAGGTCATGACGAAAGGAAATAAGAAGGGCCGGAGGGAGGAAAGAAAGGGAGGGAATGCTGTCATTATATTTTAATTAAAACATTAAAAGAATATTAAAGATTAAGTTTTGAAGAACTTAGAGAAAGTACTTTTCAAGGCTAGGTTTAGACACAGCAGTCGGTGTCAAAGGTGTCACTACTGTATGCATCTGTGTATCTAGGTAGGCCAAAAGGAGCTCAGAAGCATGAGTAATCAGTGTTTCAGATGCTGACCACCACATATATGTTCACAAATATGATGCAGTCTCAGAAATGCAGCATTAAATGACTTCTCCATGGTGCTGATGTTCCAGAATGGCAGTACACAAACCTAGAGGGGCTAGCTTTCCACATACTTAATTTAAATGTTTTGCTATTTGTAACTTTATTTATTATTATTATTATTACTATTATTATTGCTACTGTTATCTTGTTTGGGCCTAGGAAGAACCAAGATTTCAGCATCGTTGTCCATTTTCATGTCCTGTCCCACTGTGAGATCTCCACAGGCAAGAACTGTGAAGGATTGTCCTTCAACTATTTCCTTTGGGATTATCCCTTCAGGGCCTGCATGAGACTTTTGCACAGTTAACTATAAAGAAATGTAAGTGTGAGGTGTACAGTCTAAGACAGTGATGGAACTCACTGTCTACTAAGTGTGTAAGCTGGTAACATAATGGATTGTCATTATCGACAGTGTGCCCTGTCTGGCAGATAGGGGTTCAGCCTCAGCACAGACAGAGTCACGTGCAGCCCTTAGATGACAGGATGTCTTCTGTGTCACTAAGTGAGAAGAATCTCTCATCTTCATTATATTCTTAAAGCCTCCATTAGGAAAAAATAAAATAACAGGAAGCAGCTAAGCTCCGTTACATTGATGAGATTTTGCTGGGCAGAAGCTGTGAAGCCTCTATCAAGAATGGGAAGCCTCTTGACTCCAGGCTCTCTCTGCACCCTCAGAAAGGAACTTGTGTCTGTCTTCTGAAGCAGCTGACTCCACTCTCTTGGAGTTCTATTCTGGAATATTATATTCTCATAGTGTAATATAACTGGAGCTCAAGCCCTTCGTTTCCTTTGGAATTTTATTGCTTTTATAAAATCATTTTCTTGGTTATTAATTTGGAAGATACTGAAAGTTGCTTTAAGCTAGGACAATAAAAATATTTTCATTTCAAGGTCAAGAGTGTTTTCTGGTGTGATATAATATCTTTAAAATCAATGTTCCAGGTCAGCCTGGTCTACCTTGGGAAACTCATCTGAAAACAAACAAACAAAAAGCAAAACAAAAGACTATCATGACCACCACCAACAATAACAAAAACTAAACAACAGCAAATCCGGTGTTGCTTCCATCTGTTGTTCCTGGAAGTCCTGCATTCTCCATTAAACATCTCTGAAGTTCTTCCAAGGTGTGCTTCTCTAATCTCAGATGGTTTGGGTTTTTCTAATTCCCATGCATTTTCCCATTATGGATTCTTTGGTGGCCATATTGAAGGCACTTTTGATGGTAGGTGAGATTTTCTTGTTTTGTGGCTGTCACTTGTTTCACTGAGAAACCTTGTAAATCTTTGAGTCACATTTGTGATTTGGGCTACAGACCCAGTACCCAGTTGGTTTTCCAGACTTGGGAATCATGGTGTATGATCCCCGAATACTTTGTATTCTGTACCAGTGTTGCTTGCAAATCTTTTTGCTTAAGCTTGGAGATGTGTTTGCTTTGTAATGCGCTGCAAATGACAACTAAGCATGTCCAGCAAAACAACCCCTTTCTGTTCCTGGCACACATGAGAAGTGCTTATCCAAGAACCTGCACACACCTATGCGACGATAGGTACTGGTGCTGTGTATGCTCTTCAGGTTTATGACCTGTGCGTGGTGCATTATGGGGAAAGATGCTTGTCCCCTCCAGTCTTCAGATGGCAGACCCTTAACTAGAAAACTTTGGCCATACGCATATTGACATTTCCATTTTGAGTAATTGAATTTTGCAGTGTGAGAACTTCTTGTATTTTCAGTAATTATCTACCTTAAGAACTAGCACTTTTATAAGTTGATGGGGCATTACTAAGCTTTTATTTACACTTACTTCTTCAGAATCTTTTGCTTCAACTCTAACATAAAGAGGCTGCTGAGTCATCTTCCAGATGATGTGTTCTGAATTTCTAACAATCCGCTCTTATTCTCTCATCAGACAGCTTACACACAGACCAGAATTCATCAGTGTGAAGCAAACAGTGACTCTGCATATGTCTCTCTTTCTCTCCCTTATTTCCTTTCTTTGCTCTGTTACTTTCCTGTGGTCAAGTGTGCAAAGAACTTGCAAAGAGGATAACTAATGCCTCACTCATCCCTTCTTGGACTCATCCAAGTTATGAATGTAGTCTTATTACTAAATATATATATATGTATATATATATTATATTGGATTATAGCTTAACAGTGATTTGTGCCAAGCGCCATGTAGGGAGTTCAGCTTTTTAATGAAGATCAAGTATAGAACCAAGCTGAAAGTGAAACTCTGAGTTGCATTTTAGAAAATAAATGGGATTCTCTTAGAGTAGGAACATGGAGAAGGTCATTTGGAGTAAGAAAACAAGGTATGGGAAGAATTTGGAGTTACAGAAGTGCTCACTTGTTATCTATCCAGGGTAGGGAAGGTACTGTTTCTATGTAAGATAAAATAAAGGAGATAACATACAATTAGTTTCCCTTCCTGTTTGAGAGAAAGCATTTCTGACTTTGAAATTACTTTCCTGTTGAAAGGCTTTATTGACCTGCTTTTAGTCAATTATCCCTCTATTTTCTTCTTTTAACTTTAATGTCAACTATGATATAGTTCATTAATTCCTATAGGCATTTACTAACTTTTATGCAATTTTGTCATGGCCTTTGATTTAATTTCTTTTCCTATAAGGCTTAGAAAGATTCCGAGATAAACAACTATGATACTAATGATGTACAGGAGCTGGGGAATGGCTCAGTCAAGAGAGTGCCTGCCACATAACCATGAGAACCTGGGTCCTGATGGCAACCACGCCTTGTAATCCCAGCACTGGGGCAGTAGAGACATGAAACTCACTAGCCATCCAGCCTAGTCAAGTTGTTTTTTTTTTCCTTATTTGTGCCTTTTTATTTTGCCATTTTTTATAATAAACAATACTTTCTAGTCGGAAAAGGATATGCATAACAAGAAAAGCAGTGCCAAAATGAGAGAAGGTTATTATACCCCAAGATTAATTTAGGAGAGACAGGTTTCATTTCTTTACCTCTGAAACAGATTGTTCCTGTACATACTCACCCTGGCCCTACTTGCTAATGCCATAGCAAACAAGGAAAAGTCAAAGCTGTGGCTTTCAAAATTCGGGTTTAACTTCTTATTTTAGTTTAGTTTTAGAGTTTCACTACTGGGGTCTAAAATGCTGCCTTTTAGAAGAATTTTAAAGACATGAAAGTTACAGGTCAGACTTGCTGATGAGATTTTTTTTTATCAATTGTTATTCTGCCTTCCTCACCAAAAAAAAAAAAGAAAAGAAAAAGAAGGAAGCAGATGATACATAAGAAGGATTAGAAAAATAATGCGAATGGAAGGATGAGAATACGTCAGACTTATATTCAAAAGATGACTCTATTCATGCACAATTAATAAAAAACAGTCAGTGCCCGTGAGAGAGTCAGGGAAGAGTCACAGAAAAAAGAGATGCAAGGTGCAGATAGGTACCAGGCTAAATTTACCTCACAAAAATATAATGTAACTTATTTGAATAAATTACAAAAGAGGTTATTTTTCTAAAACAGTACTATAATAATATAATAGGCCCCTATGCTCCACAGAGTCTGGAAATCAGAGTCTAGGTAACACAGAACTCAAGAAATTGATGAGGAAGGCAGAATAACAATTGATTAAAAAAAAAATCTCATCAGCCTAGTCAACTTGTATTAAGAGATCCTGCCTAAATTATTAAGTGGAGCATGATTGAGGATGACAAGCAGCATTTATCTATGGACTCTACAAACACATGCACCCCCTGTAACACACATAAGTATGTGCGTGTGCACACACATACACATACACACAATCACACATTCATGCAGACAAACTAATGCACAGTATTGCAATGTCTCCAGCTTTGTGTGTGCATATGCATAGGCACACAACCATGCAAAAACCAGAGATCAAATACTAATGTTGTTCCTCAGGTACTATTACTGCTTACCTTGTTTCTGAGACAAACGTCTGTAAGTTGGGCCCTGAGGCTCACTGGTTAGGCTAGGAGGGCTGGCTAGCAAGTATCTGAATCTGCTTTTCTCCACTGCCCCAGGAGAGCAATATTTGAATGCGTGCTTTGGGGGATCAACTCAGTTCTTTGTGCTTGTGTGGCAAACACTGCACTAACTGGATTGCTGCTTCGGAAGCTCAACTTCCATGCTTTCTTCTTCTTCCTAAATAATTTACTACTCTTCAGCTAGAGAAGAAGGAATAGACAAAAAAAAATTCACAATTCTGAAGAACCAAGGAAGAATCTGGCTTCATGGAACCTCACTGAAGAAGAGCGTGAGCCCCAGAGATTGTTCTAGAGTGAGGACAGGATTGACTTGTGGAAACTGATGTTCAGAGTCAGTGATCAAGCATTTGCTAAAGGGGAAGCCAGGTTATCAGACTGGATGAAAATGACCATAATTGGAAGACTTATAAGTGTTCTCCATACTACTGGTGAATCCTTTGCAAGTCCCTTGGCCTATTTCACTTGCAGGGTGTTGCAGTGGTCTTCTCTTTAGACTTGTTTCCTATGTCTAATTGCAGAATCAGTCTCCAGAGTCGAATTAGTGTTAAGTACTAGAAGGCATTTGGCTGTCTCAACACCTAAACACTTAGGGGAAAAGTCTGGGCTGTGTCTGTGCTGCTGGTAAGATCCAGATGGAGAGTCCACTGACTCCAAGCCTTGTCGAGATACATGGCATCCCATTTTCAGAGGCAGAAGCAAAGAAGCTAAATGTCTTCGATTTTTGTCTTGCTTTAGTGTTTGTCTTACAACTTTGAGCAAGTTATGCTGAGTATAGGACATTATGTAAAACACCGGAGTTTTCAAACTTTATTGTATTTTCTTATTTTATGTATATGGGTACTTTGCTTGGTATTCAGGGAGGGCAGAAGAAGGCATTAGGTCACCTGAAATTCGAGTTATGGGTGGATGCAAGTCACCAAGTGGGTGCTAGGAATCAAACTTGAGTCTTCTGAAAAAACAAACAGTGCTCTTAACTGTTGAACCATCTCTCCATACCCCCAAAAGTTGGAATTTGTAAAAATCAAAAAAGCAAAGAACAACATCTATGCTTGATTTGATTTTTTTTCTGTCTCGGGGGAATCAGTGTTCAGACATCCTCCAATACTAATCTTCACTTTGTCCAGTGCAGTTTTCTCACCAGCTGACATTTAAGGGCTCTGAGAATGGTTGTTAATACACATCTGCTCAACATCATATCTTGCTTCTCCTTCACTCTTCTCCCTCCCCTCTTCTTCCCTGTCCTCCCCTCCCCTGCCCTTTCCCCTCCTCTTCTCTCTCATCTCTTCCCTTCTCCTCTCACCCCTCTCATAAATTACAGCTCTGACAATGTTCAAGTCTTTCCTGCCTCCAGTGATTTGCGACTGGTTGGTGACAAACACGTGTGGCTGACTTCTGACGTCCTAGTATGTGAGGGCAGGTCCTATCTCCACCTTTTACATTCAGTTTCTCGTGTTTGAGACAATTTCAGTGGCCCAGCACAATTCATTTCTTTAATCAAAAACACCTAAACCTACAGTATTGAGAAACCACCACTTACCTCTCTCTTTAGTAACATTCAGCTTTGTAGGGAAGGGAACACTAACTGAATAGAGTTTCTGATGAGCTTTTAGCAAGCTTGCTATTTTTGCATTGACTGCCTGCTTGGTGTCTTATTTATTCCTATGCGTGTTTACATACATACCAATATGAAATATGAAAGCAGTGGTAAAATAAAAATACATACATAATATAGGTACATGTAGACATACACATAATCTCTTATAAAACATGTAGAATATATAATGTAATTTAAAAGTATATTGGTGCACATTCATTGTACTCTGTAATGGATTTCACAAAGACATACTACAAGTACTTCAGCCAGATTCTGCCCCTATACTTTTCTATTTTTCTCCCCTCAGTCTTGCTTTATGATACATCTATACATATATGAATCATACAGACATACATGTAACATATATGTGTTTTGTACATTTATGAAATATTGAATTTATAATTGGAAAACCCAATGCAACATGCAATATTTATATTTTCTGAGTCTGGTATGATATCCAAAGACATCTTTTTTCTTGAAAACAATGTAACTTTATTCTTATAATTGAAAAACCACTATATATACATATGTACATGTATATACGTACACACACATATAATCACATCACATTTTGTCCATTTCTCATTGTGAGCACACGGGCTGATTCCTCAGTTCAGTTGCTGTGCATACTGCTGCAATAATGATAGATGTTCGAGTATGTTTGTAATATACTGACCTGTGTTCTTTGGGCACATATTTAGGAATGGAGTAGCTGGTTCACATGATAATTCTGCTTTTTGATCTGAGGAACCTCCATACCAATTTGTATGACAGCTAAATGTCACCAGCAGTCTATTAGTCTATTAGGGTCTCCTTGCCAGTGTTTGTTGTCATTTGTTTTTTGCTTTTCTTTTTTTCTTTCTTTCTTTCTTTCTTTCTTTCTTTCTTTCTTTCTTTCTTTCTTTCTTTCTTTCTTTCTTTCTTTCTTT
>JABTXL010001959.1:2928908-2960625 GCA_025134845.1 Neodon shergylaensis | reverse complement strand
TTTCTTTCTTTCTTTCTTTCTTTCTTTCTTTCTTTCTTTCTTTCTTTTTGATAGCTAGAGTGACTGGGGTAACATGAACACTCCAGTGTAATTTTAACTTGCATTTCGCTGAGGACAAAAGACACTTTTCAATATCTGTAGAGCTAGGGGAGATCATCTTTCTCCCCCTCTGTAGGTTACCTCTTTGCTTGTAAATTTCCTGCGATCTCATTTATCAATTGTTGTTTGTATTCTGTCTAGTCCATGAGTTATCCACAGGCTAACTTGTAGCTAATTGCTTATTAGTCTAATCAGTGCCCTGAAACATTTGAATACAATGAATTCACCTTTCAGTTACTCTTCATGGTCTAAATTTATCAGTCAAATAGACAAGCTGGTATCTATTTCTGACTCAATAGCAAGTACCTAATTTGTTAACATGTTACAACATGTTCTTTAGAAGTAATATTTTAAGTATAGCTCATTTGTGATAATACTTAAAGACAGAGACAAGGAAATTTAAACCATTTTCTAATATGAAGGAAAAAAGAAACATAAATTTAAGATTAAATTATTCAAGAGGTGAAGAAAACACAAAATTGCTTCAGTTGAGAAGAACAAGAAAAATGGGAATTCAATCACAAAAGTTTTACAGTTAGATTGCAAGGATGAATTTAGAAAGACTGATACTCATACTGACACAAATTATAATGGGAAAGAAAAATGTATGCAATTTGCCAAGAGAAAAAGAAAAATGAAGAGAGAACAAAAGGATGGTTTTGTGATCTATGTTTAATAGAAATTGAGAAAATGATAGGGTACTTCAAAACTGCACTCATTCTGACTTCATAAACACACTGTGCATAATTTAATTTTATCGTTAAGTTTTTAATTTGAATATGCTTACTATAGGCAATAATAAGGTTATGGATATGTTAATTCTTTTGTCGTCAGTGTAAGATCAAAAGGCAAGGGAATACCAAAAGTTTTTAGAAGTGCATTATGGGAATTCAACCCATTTTGACCAATGACATTTAGGGTGACTAGCCCTATGGACATGGTATTCTCTGGGTGATTGATAGGATAAAACTGAAGGGCCCACACGCTCTCTCTCTTGGGTGGCCAGAAAAGGAGCAAGTCTTGTGGTTGGTCCTCATCACCCTTGGGCAGCATGGCAGGAAAACAGCAGCATCAGCAGTGCCGTCTACTTTTTTCTGTATTCGTGAGTCCGTTTTTTTCTTATAAATAAATTTCCTTACAAATAAAAAATTAATAAATTGTTTATCAGACTTTGTGGTTCTCCTTTTATAGGTGGTTTGTTGATATTTCCATTTACCCTAGAATGCCCAAATCTCTATCCACATGTGTCCTCATCCAGAACTTTCCCAAAGGATTGTTTATACAAGAAGTCAAGCGAGAAATGAGACAGTGTCTTATTGCTAGCTCAGCAAGTTCCACACACCTCCCAGCAACTCTATCTGGCTCAGCTAGTACAGGAAACAGTATTTCAGTGATCCATTCTGTTCCAACACAAAGCTCAATCACCTGGCTCAGCCACTTGATTGTAAGAGATTAATACCCAGCCACAAGCTTACAAGTTGTGTACAAGGAGGCTGTGTGGGGCTTCCATACCTGGGGAGATGACATCTATCTTATTACCTACTCGTAGGCATAGGATAAAAAAAGGTTTTTGTCTGTTTGTTTGTCTGTTTTTTTCCAGACACTGTCTTTTGAAGGTCAATCATCTCCAAACCACTTTTGAAATGCAGGTTTCACAAGCACAGGTGCTTTGTCTTTATGGGCTAATGATTACTAGAAGGGGGGAGTCAGCGTTCTTCTATCAAAATGTTGACAGAGGTTTCTGTCCCACCCAGTCCCACAGCCTTTCAGTCCCAAAGAAACACACAGAGGCCACATTAATTATAAATTGGTTGCTCTACTAGTTCAGGCTTTCTTATTAATAATTCTTACATCTTACATTAACTCATAATTCTTGTTTGTGTTAGCTACATGGCTTGGTACCTTTATCAGCGAGGCCTTGTCATTGTGCTTCCTCTGCATGTGCAACTGCAGACTGAGCCTTTCCTCTTCCCAGAATTTTTCTGCTCTGGTGGCCCTGCTGACACTTCCTGACTGGCTATTACCCAATCAGCATTTTATTAAACCAATACAAGTGACAGATCTTTACAGGGTACAAGACCATTGTCCCACAACACTCCTCCCCCTCTTTTCTTTCAAAACAAGAACTCTGAATTTAATCTCCTTTGTTTAGCTTTTTTGCCAGACCATTATCTATAACAACTTGTAACCAACAGTCTAAACAAAGAACAACATCCATAATCCATTTTTGGGGAATGTGGGTGCAGTTTTCTAGGCTACTTCCTGCTGATTGGGGGCATGTATAATCTTATGCGACCTAAAGGAAATTTAGGATTATGGTCAATATTCTTTGAGGCTTGATCATCTCAGCCAGCAATCTTGAGACTGTTCTGGATGTTGAACTCAGAGGAAACTCCAACAGAGGTCCTTTGAAATGTTGGTTCATCTGCTCCTATTGGAGATTTCTCAGGGGGCCTTCCTTAATCAAACCTGATTTTTCTTAACCCAGAATGAATCCACAGCTTTTCATTTCCTGTAGAAACCAAAGCAAAACCACTTCTTCAAAGTAGCATATTTTTTGACTTAAACTTTGAAATCAAGGCATTTTCAAAATATATATGTTGGATTAAAACCACCAGCATTTATAATCAAATATGTTTTAGTAGCTGTTGCTCCTTCCTCAGCCATAAAAGAATTCAAAGATAGCGCAATAATATACAGCATCCAGATTATCTGTGTATTTTCCATGTTTATGTGGCTTTATTTTAATCTCTATTTCTTTTATTTTTAAATTTTGCTTTTTGAGACAGGGTTTCTCTGTGTATCTTTGGCTGTCCTGGAACTCACTTCTGTAAATCAGGCTGTCCTTGAACTCACAGAGATCCGCCTGCCTCTTCCTCTCAAGCACTGGGATTAAAGGTGTTTACCACCATTTGCAACTACTATCTTTTTTTTAAGGGCTTTGTCTTTTTTCTTTTCGCTCCCAAGCCTACATATATTTTTAAACATACTGTAAACTATTTAGAGGTTTTTTCTATCTGGATCTATCTTTACAGTATATCTCTCTTTTTCTGACAACATGAGTCTTAATTTGCTAAACCATATGGCTAGTATTAAAGCTGTGGCTTTGATGGTTGGATCCTGCCCATTCCTTAGGTTTCTGAGAGTCTAGCTTCATGGTAGAGGTACTGGTGGATGCCATGTTTATTGCCACAACTTTATGGAGTTTCAGGGTTCTTGCCACCAACAAAAAGCATGCTGTCAGCTGATCATAACACCATTTAAGTGCTTTGAGGTGGAGCTTCTTAAAAGAACCGCAAGTTTTTTCTGTTAAAGCTGAGTCAGGAAGTCTTTCTTAAATGAGATATGTGTTTGCTTCTAGCTAACAGAGCCCACCCAAGAAAATGCTGCTAACAAGAAGCCATGCTTAACTCTCATTTTTTGTGTGTCTATAATTACTTTCCAAACTCTCTCAGGTTTTATGTGGATGTAGTTGTCCACATTGGTGCCAATATTTGACAGAGATTTCTGTCCCACTGTGGGACAATGTTGTGTACCCTGTTGTACCCTGTAAAGATTTGTCACTTGTATTGGTGTAATAAAATTCTGATTGGCCAGTAGCCATAGCCAGGCAGGAAGTATAGGCAAGGCCACCAAAACAGGAAAAATCTGAGAAGAGGAAAGGCTCAGTCTGCAGTGGGTACTCAGACACAGAGGAAGCAAGATGAGAATGCCTTGCTGATAAAGGTACCAAGCCATGTGGCCAACACAGGCAAGAATTATGGGTTAATGTAAGATGTAAGAATTAGTTAGTAAGAAAGCCTGAGCTAATAGAGAAACCAGTTTATAATTAATGTAGGTCTCTGTGTATTTCTTTGGGACTGAATGGCTGTGGGACTGGGTGGGACAGAAATCTCTGTCAACATCAAACGGAAACTAGCAAATTGTGTTTCAGCATTTGAAGCAGAGAGAAGTTGCATGAACTAAGACATGGGAATAAAAATGATGTATCTAGGGGATGATTAGTAGTAGGTCAGATTTCCTTAAGGTCCATCACTGATGATGATCAGCCTATGTTGGGGACCAGCCTCAACAAAATTACCACTTGCTAGGGTAGGGGCATGGGGATTAGAAATGTAAGAGTACAAAGATGCAAAAATAATAAAGCAGAAAACATAGAATAGTACCAGGAGGGAGTTCCAATGATATAGAAAATCACCCATGTTTAATTTACAGTTGCTTTAAATACTCCAACCCAAAGAGGTAGGAGTAAGAGAAAAACTAAATTAACATGGTACAAGGAAATGAACATACAAGTTGAATGTCACCGGCTGCATCCATAGTTAAACATTCTGTTGCTAGAACAAAACAAGTCACGCTCACACCCTAGACCAAAACATTCTGTAGCCAAACCACTCCCTGGGT
The DNA here is from genome assembly GCA_025134845.1 of Neodon shergylaensis. Lineage (NCBI taxonomy): Eukaryota > Metazoa > Chordata > Mammalia > Rodentia > Cricetidae > Neodon > Neodon shergylaensis. The sequence continues at coordinate 2,956,122 of JABTXL010001959.1, read as the reverse complement.
GGAATCCAATGTTATTTCCTTAAGGGAAACGGAACCTTAGTTGGATCCTTAGGCTTTTGTTTGAGGTAGAACAAATTCTTGAAATACAAGGTGGATATCAGCCACACCTGTTGATGATAACCTTGAGAGAGCAGAACTCTCCCCTCTCCGACCTCAATCTAGGTGAGACCTTTGTTTGACTTAGAAACACAATAACCTTGAAGGAATAGAGGTAAGTTCCTACTCTCTGACCTTCAGTCAAGGTGGAAATAGAATCACATTTTTGGACCTTCACAACCTGGCAGGAAACAGATGTAGAGGACCCATAAAGGGCCAAGATCTCCTTAAGTACTCTTCCTGCTCAGCTGATCTTGATACACCCTGCAGTGTATCACATTTTCAGTTGAAAATAAAACCACAACTTCCCTTGCACATACCAACAGATGCCATGCTCAGATAGATGGAGATCGGAGTTGCATTTCCAAAGCCATTAGTTCTAAAGGAGTGAAAGATTTGTCATTTGGGCCTGAGGGAGAATTCAGTGGTTCAGCATACTTGTGACTCTCGCAGAAGTTCCAACGTGGATTCTTAGTATCCACATCATGTAGTTCAACTCTAGGGGTCCAATGTTCTCTCTATCCTCCATAGGCACCTGAATGCATATACACAGACATTAACAGACATATAGACATCTTCATAAATAAATATCAAAATAGAACTTATACAGCAATATGAAGTTGAGGGGAACTGACATGAATTTACTTACCTTTTCCTTTTGCAAGAACATTAAGCAAAGTTTTACTTAGAGTAATAATATTATCATTATTTTTCTATGGAGATAATTGATGCATAAATTAATACTTAGACTAACTGTGGAAATTTTCCTGAGTTAGCTGGATTTTGCATTTTGTTGGGCATAGATAGTATAAATGCCTATGTTTCTTCAATCTTAAAAAAAAAGAAAGTTTAATAGACAGACAATTTTCAATTGAAATAAATATCAATGAGAGCAAAAGTGTTTAGACTCTTCAAGGACTTTTTTTTTTTTAACAGAGATTTTAGTCATGTCATTCTCAGTGCATTTAGGAAATGAAATAACAAAACATTTGAGACAGTTGTCACACTTAAACACCAATGATAGATCACTCCACGGTATCATGATGCTAACGGCAGGAATTCTGCCTGAGTCTCTTTGAATTAATCCTAAAGGAGACAGGGCTTGCAAAGCCATTTGGTCACCTTTCAGGCTTTTGGAAAACAATCGTTTTAATAAAAAATCAATTTGAAGCACCTGGAGCAGAGAATGTTTAGCAGCAATGAGTGCAGATTGTCAGAGGCAATTCTTCTCAAGCAGCTGTAATTTTTGTCTCTGTCTAAGTAATTTACCTTGGAAATGGAGATGAATTGGATAAAGAAAAAAAGCATCCATTTATGCTTGATGGAACAGAATCAAGCTACATCAAAATATTTATAAAAATGTAGTCAAATTGACATAATGATGCTTTTGTGCACAAATATTTATATTGTATTTTTACTGGATATAAATCTTCAAAAAATACAAAAAAATTATATCAGTGTGTTTTAACAATGCATACTATCAAATATGGTTATAGATATCTTTATACTTCATTTATCCCAATTGATAGAAGAGTTGAGTTTTTAAAGAAAATTTAAACAACATTCTATTTCATTTCATTCTACTACAAGGGAATTTAAGCCATACTGTAAATGGTTTAAATGATTTATTTTCTACATCTTTGTTACTTTAGTGTCAGTTTCTGAAGGATACCAACAGTATGAGTTGCAAAAATATGGCTTCTATTATAGATACAGAACTCTGGGAATCATGGATGAAATCACAAACTATGGTTTCCTATAAAATTTCCATTTCTATTTAGTGTTTTCTTTAAATTTACAGTCTTCAAAGTTCTCATATCTATTTTCCATATCCCTGTATGAATTAATGTTGAATCCAATGTTCTTTGCTCTCATAGAATCATGTCTCTGTTTGGTAAAGGCTTGCATGTGTATAGTATTTAGTGCTTTAAACAAGTTAACTGTCGCTCTATGCAAAGGGACTAATAAGAAATGAAATAGGAAGTTTGATTGGTGTGACCCATTTCTCCAGCCCCATACCTCTTATTTTAACATTATAATAGCGTAAATTCTATAAGGAACAGAGTAAATATCCTACATGTGTCTTTTGTGACTTGATCAGGATTAGGTGCACCAAGTCACCAACATTCAGCTTTCCATAAGAGTCAGTAGTGATCTTTTAAACCTAGACAAAAGAAATAGTTAAGTTTTGAAGAATTATCAAATAATCTTCAGCAAATATAACATGCCCAAAAATCCAGAGTTATTCACAAAAGACTTTTAGAACAGTATTCAATGGCAGTTTGTGTGCTTGCTGAGTATGGGAGAAGCTATGGGCTAGTTCTCTAGCACTGGAAAAATGTTGATGAAATATATATATATATATATAATTAGATAGAAATATGCATGCTACACAATGAAAGCTGTGCACTGCACTGATCTCAAATGTAGTATCTGATAGGTTTCTCTATCTACTCATCTGTTGACAACCCATAATGAAAAGTCCACCTCCTCCATCACCCCATAAAATTCCTGTGTCTCTTCAGCTCCCTGTTCTCCACCAGGAACTGCCAGGTTGATTTGTATGGCTGTAGATTACTCCCGTCTGTTAGTGAACTTCACAAAATTAGATTCCATTTGTGTATCCTAATGGATCTGGAATCTTTGGCCCAGCAGTTATGCTTGAGACTCACATTCATGGAGCTGCACTCACATAACATCATGAAGTAGATTTAGATATCAAAAGTCACAACTCAACATTGCACTCATTTTAACCCCAAACCTAATAAAGTTATATAGGCAATTGTTTCTGAAAATTATGATAATTAGACCTGCAAGTTAATAAACATACTTGATGTAAGTTTTTAAACAACTTTTCTATGTCCTATATGCTGATGTTTAAAACAAAATTTTATTTATTTTACCAAAATGTTTTCTGCTTTATTTTCTCTTCTATAGGAAAGAACTGCTATTAAATTTTTGTGGGAGCCCTTTGAAAGAAATTGTTTTTTCCCCTGAGTTCTATTTAAGATCATTTGCTATTAAAGTGGCTGAAATCTTTTATTTATATCACGCTTCTGCTAATCTGTGCCTAAAATGATAAGGATTTAAAGAAATAAAAGATGAAGAAGCTAATCATACCTATTTTCCTGCTGCTAACTAGATTCTGAAAATCCATTATGTAAAGTAGTTTTTGATAATAAAAGAAGCATCAATATTTATGATCATCTACTACAAAATAATGAACAGAAATGATAACTAGTAGAAATATATTGTTAAAGTTAATGATTACAATGAACTCAGGCAAATTTAGGCTTGATCAAAGAGAAGGCTATAAAAGAGCTTGTGCCTGCAACTGTGTTTAGTTTAAAATTTAAATTAGGGACTACATGGGAAATTTCCCATAAAAGATAAATCAAAATGGAAAAGGGTGTGTTCAGCTAAGCCATATGCCATTACATAACCAATAAATGGTTCATGAAAAAGCACATTTGGAAAGTGTCGTACACGGAAGAAATTCACTTTATAATAAGTGCCTGAATTTAGCAACGGATGTCAGATTTTAATCAGAAACCACTTCCATAACAAACATCAGACACTTGCTCAAAATCAACCAAACTGATAGACATTTAGTTTTTCAGGGGACACAACCCCAAGGTTGAGGAGTCTGCAGAGCATAACACCTAGCAAACCACTGGGCCCATTTGACAGTCATGTCCAGGACACCTGGTCGCCTGTGCTTTTGCCTTTTGTTTTGTTTTAGTGGAAGACAGACAGATAGACACAGCTCCTGTAACACCTGCATTTTTTTTTTGAGACAGGGTTTCTCTGTCTAACAGCCCTAGCTTCCTGGAATTTACTCTGTAGACCAGGCTGGCCTCAAACTTACAGAGATCTGCCTGCCTCTGCCTCCCAAGTGCTGAAATTAAAGGCCTGTGCTGCCACCACCACCAGGCTACCTCCTGCATTTTCAAGGAAGGAAAAAAACAGAGAAGACAAAAGGCCCAGAAGAGAAACCAAATGGCAATCTAACTAACCTACACTCTCCTGCAATACTGTGTCCCAGATCTGCATTGCTGGGCCATTCCTCACCGTATGGCTATCTGTGCCACTGTGCCACTGAACACTAGTTTGTTACCTAGAGGGTACAAATATGGATGTGAGGAAAGGAGTTTGTTTAATGGTTTGGAACAACCATTGTCTCAAGATATATATTGATATATATATGTCCTGTCCAGTCCCACAGCCGTTCAGTCCCAAATAAACACTGTTTGGCCTATTGCTCATGCTTATTACTTACTAGTTCTTACAACTTAAATTAATCCGCAATTCCTATGTATTTTTAGACATGTGGCTTGTTACCTTTTCTCAGTAAAGCAGTCTCATCTTGCTTCCTTTTTGTCTGACTTGCAACTGCCTTTCCTCTTCCCAGAATTCCCAGAATACTTCTGCCTAGCTACTGGACAATCAGTGTTTTATTAAGTCAATACAAGTAATATATTTTTACAGTATACAAACATTATCCCACAACATATATACATATGTATATACTATATATAAATGTTGCTTTTATCCAATTATTCCTTATCAATAAAAACTCAGGGGTCAGATTTGGGATAAGAACCTGTCAAATAAGTGACAGAGAAGCAAACAGTGACCTTCCATCTCTTCTGCTCCTCCACAGAAAAGGCCTGAGATCCTCTCTAAGCCCCGCCTTACTACATCCTGTCTTTCTATCTGTTCTCAGTCCTCCATAATCTCTATGATTAATTTTGGTCAGCTAGTAACTAGCTCCTCCCTCTGATTCAAAGTAAACTTTATTGTCAGAATATAGCTAAAATATCATACAGCATATGTACATATGTATGTCTCTATATATTCTTTTACATTTATGAATATATATTCTTTTTGAAAGCTGGAATTCAGCTAATAAGTGCAATTTCTTTACATGAATAATTTATATTAAACCTTGCATATTTAACTTAAAAATCTTTGTTTCATAAACAGAATAAAAGATGGTTCACATTGCAAAACTCACAGAGCAGACATTTCCACTGTTCCAAGTGATGAGAACAGAGTGGATGTAACTTTTTGATCGTATTTTGGCCACTAACAAACCAATGACATGTGAAGAATGTGTGAAGTTGAGCTAAATCAGTAGCACTTATAATTTTAGAATCCTTGAAATGCTCACCACACTAAGAAATGCTTCAAGCCATGGAACATTGTCACACCTATGTTGCCTCAAGTCTGAGTATCCAAGGCGAGTAGTTACTACAGATTATCAATTAAGTCTTAACTTTTTAGTTGTCCAGTGCTCTGTATTTTGAAGTTGGTAAAAATGACCCTTGCTAAAATACTGTGTTTGAAAGTCTTGGGTTTATAAGGATACACTTTCTAAGATATGATGTTGGGTAAATTCAGCTCAGATTTGTGTTCATTTGTCCTGTTATCTGAGTCAACATACACAGTGCTTCTCATTTTCTTTCTGTCCTATGTCTTGCTAAAAACGTGAATAAAGTATTAAGTTTATTTCTAGTTGTTACAGTTGTACTTAACCTGTTCTTATTGATCTCTCCGTTTCTCTTTGCTAGAGACAGGGTGTTCTGTTCAAATTTATTTCTAGACATGGTTTATTTTAAGGTCTCTGGGGATTGGCTTTGGCTGCCAGCTCTGGAGGGTGAAACAGGACTTTTCTTAAGTTTGTTTCATAACAAATTCATTAGCTTCTTTCTCAGTGGTCTTGAAAGACGTGCTATTTCCTGTACTCATATGCATAGATGTGCTCTGTTGATACTGAACTTAATAAGGCTTGAAGACACACAGGAGGAAATATGTATTTCATAAACTTTAGTGACAGCCAATGTGAGTGTAATGGCAATGTCATTAAATATTATTGGAAAGGATTATTGAGCTTGTTGGGTCAAACAGATTTTATAAAGTCTTTCTCAGTATGGATAGATTCTTTTACCATAAGCAATGGGGACCTTCATTGTATATAAAAGTTTCCCAAAACTTTCATAAAATAGTCATTCTATATTACGTAATGTCATTCTTATAGCAAAGATTTCATTTGAAGATCTATAAAAATAGGATTTTGTACATGGAGACTTGTAATGTTTCTTTCAAAGGTCAATGAATCGAGGACATGGAGAGGGTAAACTCATTTCCTGGCCCTTATCAAAGAATCTTGAGCATTGCTGAATCCTAGCTTAAGATCTAGAGGTCCTGATGACTTGAATCAGTGAGGTAGCAAGACTTTGCAGTAAGTGGCTGCATTGCAAATTTGGTGAATACATATCCTTGAGCTGCAGCAGGACTTTGGGGCAGGGGGTAGTAGGATTTTGTCATTTGGAAAAATGAGCTGAGTCAAAATCAGAGTTTTGCTTTGGGGCATGTTGTGTTTGAAATAACTATGACATTTAAATGGTGGTAATAATTTTCATACTAATTATCAGTTTGTTATGTGAACACACAATTTAAAGAGAAAATATGAAGACATTCTTTGGAAATATTCACCTGGATTCTGTCAAATACATAAATACATTTCATTCAAAGTATTGAGGTGGAATAAATCGGGAAACCAACCAAGCGTGAAAGTGAAATTTTTCAGTGGTGAATTACATTCAATATTTATTCTTCAGAGTATCTTGAGTTTCAGATTAGAGAGAAATATATACGGAATAATTCATCAAAGGATTTCCAACCTATAATGTATAACATGTTGTTAATGCAATGAGGAGCACAGAACTAGCAGCAATTTATCATTATTGTCACTCTTAAATGTTTACAGTTCAGTAATTTAAAGCAAACATATGGCTGTTTTGTGTTGACAGCATAAAATGATATGTAGAGGAATGCAGGTGTCACAGCGTAAGCAGAGATGGTCACTGTCGCTGTTTGGGAAGTAGATTTCCCTGTCACACTTCTGTAGGGAGGGAAAGGAGAGACCACACTGTCTCTGGGAACAACATGATGAATACAGCATTGGATAGGAACAGTGTTCTCAGTGTCGTAAGTTGTCAGGGTGACAACATTGCAAACACGTGCTGAATTCAAGCCAGGAGGAATTTCCCCTGAAATACTGTAGTTCTAATTTATTAAAACTATGACCTGATGTACTGTTTGTACTGGTTGCTGCTAGTGACAGCACAGTCATCAGAGCCAGCTGGTAAGAGAAAGGAAAATAAAAAAAAAAAACAACCAATAACAATAATAGCACCAAGGACAAAACATCCAAATAGCATTCTTAGGTACTGGATTTCTCCCTGTTACAAGGTTTTTCTCATGCCCCAGTTGCAGAAAGGGAAGGTGGAAAAGTCCTGGGGATGCAGGACAAAGGGCAACTGCGGAGTAGCGGTTTCTGTTCTCACAAATTCATCAGTGGTTGATGTTCAGTATTTCACACAGCAGCACTCGGTTCTCAGCTGTTGACTCTAGCTCCCGCTCCAACAGAAACAAGTACTCTAAAGAATGCTGCAAGAAAGCATTTAAATCCAGGATTAAAGAAACCACCAGATTTATGTTGTGTCCAAATGAAATGGACTGTTTTGCAGAAAGAAGTCTTCTCTAAGAAAATGAAATTTTAGAAGATAAACGTGAGATATGAATATCAAATTTCAGGATGATTGCTCTGGAGTTCTTTTTAAAAAAGAATGGATCTAAATAGCAAAAGAAAAAATGGGTACTAGTCTTCTGTAATAGGACTCAATCAAAAATGCACAAAAAAGATAGTAAGCTGTTCTGAAGTACTGCTCCATCAATGACAGTGATTTCAGTTTGCAGTTTTTCCTCTCTTTTTCATTTTTTTATTTTTGAGATTATAATATAATTGTCATTTCCCTTCCCTTTCCTCCCTACAGATCTTCTCATACAGTCCTCCTTTTTCTCTTTCAAATGCTCCATAACTCTCTTTTCATTAATTGTAATGTGAATGTGTGTGTTAATATACATACAAACATATATATGCTATGCTTATAAATTATATATGTATAGGTTATACTTCGAAATTATATATAATTATAATTTATAAATGTGTTATAAATTATATTTATATAAAAATACAATATTATGTAACTTATATATAATTTCTAAGTATTAAATATATTTATACACACACACACACATATATATATATATATAATGTCTAAGTATAACCTTCTCAGTGTTACTTGTATGTATGTTTTCAGTGCTGACGTTTTGATATTGAACAATTACTTGTGCTCTTTCCTAGGGAACATTTTGACCATGCTCCCAGCATCCCTTAGTTGCTTACAATTCTTTTATTTTCATCAGTCTTCCAAGGTTAGGTGTGTGTAAGTGATTCTCTTCATTGAAGGGAAGCATTTTCCTAGCACTTTGCTGTGAACTTGGAGAATCAGTGCTCATATGACGGCCTGTAGACAGTGGTGTAGAAACAGAAACAACCCTCCCCCGATTGCCTAGTCATGAAAGTGCCAATTAACATTGCCTTTTAGAATATTTTCCTTTGGCAGTTTTCATTAAAGACTTGTCACCTTTAACCTGTATCAAGAGAGCCTACGACAAACTTTTCTTTTAAAAATAAACACTGTGCACTCTGGTCAGGGCAACAGTCACTGCCTTCTTCAGTCACCATCAGAGCAGCTTCTCCCTGCAGCAGAAGGGAACAAATACAGAGACCCACTGCCAGACATGATGAGGACAGTGGGAGACCCTGGAATACTCATCCCTCGATGGTTGTCTCCATCAAATCCCTCCCTTCAGTAGTCAGGAAGAGGGTAAAAGCCAGAGGGGATGGGAAACAACAAGGAAGCAAGTCCCACTAGATTATCACGATTGATGCACATATGAACTGTGGCAGCATGCACAGGACCTGCACGGGGATGCACCAGATGGGTCCTAGAGCTAACAGGAGAAATGGACACATGCCCCCACCCCAATCCAGAAAGTAATCTCCGATTAGTAACTGCTTGAAGATGAAAATTTAGTTTCCCCCAAGGGAGTCTCACTGAGGAAATTTCAAGCCACTTTTAAGGTCAGGCTGCAAGCCCAACAGTAGATGGTCATAGAAAATGAACTCTACAGCATCTTTGGAGGTCCTTTGCCTCATAATGTCATGCCGGGGCTTCTCTTAAAAAATTATCTTTGTACTTTCATTTTGTTATATATGTATTCTTTCTTCTTAACCCTACAGATCCTTTGTGTATATATTATGGCTTCCAGTTTAGCAGGTTTTATGGGATTCTTGAGTGTGCAAATGAGTGTGAGTCTCTTTCTTGTGCCTGGAAATAATTAGAGGAATATTTTAAAAACCTGCCAAGTTTGACGCATGAGGTCTCTGTTTTTACCCACATTTGCCTTCCCTGACCAAGAGTCAAGCAGTTCAGGCTATTTCTGCCTGGGACCCTTCCCTTAGAGCAAATTGCATAGATGGATTTTTTTTTTAGGTGTGAAATGCTGACATAAACAAAGTTTAAAAAATGTGTCTTTACAATATGACTTTCAGAATATTTCTTTAATAAGACGACTTGATAAATCTCTAGGAGAAAAGAGTTGTAGTGTTCTCAGAATGCATATGACCATGAACATTTCTTATTCCCAAGAAACTCTCATGGGAACGGTTTCTCATTTATGTTCTTACTGCTTGCAGGTAACCTGCACAAGCTCACTGCAGAGCTGGCACTAGGAGAAATTCTAAGATATGTTTCTTCAAAGTAAAAGATAATTAGAATTTACTCTCTAATTCCTTCTCCTTATTTGATACATAAATATCATTATATCGTGTACACAAATATACATACATATTTATGCATGTAATACATATGCATATTCATACAATATATACTAAATCTTTATCTCTTGGAGATATATATATATATATCATACACAAGTAGAGAAAAATATATACACAAATCAAGCCATTATCTTGAATTATATATATGCTATAAATGTAATTGTAAATTTATATTCATTCTTTCAAATATGTAGCCCATATTAAATTCAAATATATTGACTTTAAATGTTATAGCTGATATTTAAGAGGGTTCCTGACTAGCATTTAAACTAAAGATTACAGACAGTTTAGCTCATTATTTATAATGCTGCCAATTGAAGTACAATCAATACAGTATCCACAGCGGGGGAACATTTAAAAATGAAATTTTAAACTGAACTACAGAGCTACTAGAGTGAACACAGTAGCTCCCATCTCTGAGTAATCCAGATACTAAAATAATGGAAAGTATCCAATTCTATACATATTCAAATAAAATAAATAATTTATTTGCTTCTTAGAAATTTGTAGACAAACATCTTTGTACAAATTTAATCAACCGTACTCCTAACTCAAGCTGTGGAACCAACATACAGTGAGTATTTATTTTATTATGGATTAGAGGTATCAAAAGTCTCAGCCTCTTAGAAAAGAAGGCAGTTCTATTGCACCCATGTGACAATGCTAAATAATCATTAAAAATGAAATTTTTGAGGAAAGATATGCATGTAAAAAATAAGTTTCCAACATAAAATCTTTTGAAAGACTTAGATCTACTTTATAGCTCACTAATGTCTTTCTGAATTACCTGGAATCTAGGTCTTTGAATACAGTCATGAAGGGTTATTGCCCTGTGTCCCATCTCTGAGAATTCTGGATATTAAAAGTAATGGGAACTGTCAAATTATCTACTCATATAGAATAATTAATTTTGAATTTCTAAAGTTAAAAGTTAAGGAAGATGCAAAAATAAGCTACATTTGTACATATTTTGATAAATCTCTAAAACAGTAGAAGAAGCAATGATGCATATTTGAGAATCATTTTAAAGCTATGGTTATTCATATTACATTAAAATATATAAAAAATTATATTGTTTGTGCATAATTATAATAATAATGCAAAGTATTCAGGAGATTAATAGACTGGTGTTTATTATACCAGTCACTTATTTTTAGTGTATTCATTTGTTCATGTGTGTGTGTGTGTATGTGTGTTTGTGTGTGATTGTGTGTCTGTGCCGTTGAGTGGGAATGGATGTCAGAGGACAAAGTTCATGCTATTGATCAACATTGAGAGTGCTTGTCTCAAAAATTAGGTGGAGAGGAATTGAAGTCATATGCACATATATGCATATTCACCTGCACACATATGTGCATGCACACAGACACAGAGCACATAAGCACCCACAAAATGAAGAAAAGAATTAAAGCATTTTTTTTTTTGCAGATTTATCACTGGGCAGCTACATAGGTTTCTACAAGCAAGGTATGAGGGGCACACCTCCATTTCCTAAAAGAGACCCTCTGATGAGGAGGTTTTAGGAACTAGTGAAAAGTAGCCCAATGTCAGCGTCCTTGAAAACACAAATTTAACTATTAGATACTGTATCTTCTCCATTAAAGGTCTTAATTGTGTATGGATTCTTTAACATTTAGCCCTGCATGGGCAGATCTGAAAGTACCACAAGGTCTAACTAACTCATCTAAGTTTTCCTTCCTCAAGCTCACTCTCTGTGAGAGTTTCCCACAGTTCTTGGGTCCCTGCAAGGACAGGGATTCGATTTAACCTTTGAAGTGCATAAATTAAATATCACTTTGTATTACTAGATAGGAAAGTCTTCCTTCAGTTGTATGCTTTTTAAAGTAAACATGTAAGGACAATGGGAAAATATCAAACTAGGCCTATCCCTAGATTAATTTGATAATACACTCACTTTGTCATTCATTCTCAATAATAAATCAGCAATTCATATAAGTGGTCCATATATATAAGTGTATATGTATATATTTGTTTCCATTTATAAGTAAATGTTTTGCTTCTTGTCAAACTCATTTGTCCTTCATTTGTGCTTCCAACAGCCAAAATACTACCATGTTTATTTGTTTATCTTCAGATACATTCTAAGCCATACAAATATGCACAATGCATATTACCTGATTACTATAAACATAAAATTTGCATAAAATGGGTAATGAACTCATATCACTCTATATAATCCTAATATAGCTTTTTCAAATATTATACTATTTTATTATATAGATTCTTAAAAGTTTATTGGTTCATGCTTTTTCTGAGTACATTTAGTTTTTTAATTGTTGTAGTTCTATCAACTTGAAATCTTACACATTTTCCTTCAGTTCATATGCTATTTTGAAGCAACATACACTAATCTGAAACTGGATATATACAATCTGTTTTATATACAAGATCAAGGGATGAGACTAAATAATTTCTATATTTAACAAATATAAGTCCCTGTTTTTAATATAGTCTACTTTCAAACTTGAGAAATGATAAACATGAGATATTTGTCTTGCCTCAATATAAGTTCTGAATGAAATGTCAGCTTTCACTATCTGACATTAAAACAGAAATTGCATATAATACATAATTAGAAACTTATTTCTTGGAGATAATTAAAGATATTTCTATTTCTTTTTGAAAACTTTAGGAGGCTTCCTCAGAGCAGACTCTAAGATGTGCATTTATGTCCTAACAAATCATTACAGATTTATTATCAGAAGAAACCAGTGAAAATCCAAGGACTAAGGAAGGAGAAGCAGCCTAAAAAGGCCATAGATGTTAGAGGACTGTAAACATCATAGTAGCTGGGGCTATCCTGTTGACTGTAGAGTACCTTCTGTTGGTCCCAGACTTTGCCTCCATTTCTGTCACCATGGTTACTACCCTATTCATGAACATTCAACAAAGTGGCCAACAATGTACTAGCCACGATTTGCTGAAAGTGTCATCTTGCCTTCCTAATCTTTTTGCTGTGTCCCCCTGCAGGAAATATGACCTGAGGGAAGATATTCAAAGCAAGCAGACTCACTATTGCTTTTTATTTTTGCTCATTCTCATAGGTCCATGCATAAGCTTTTCTCAAAGGACATTTTTATTGGAGACTTAATATGTAAAGTGGCAGCCCATATTATTAACATGGTTAATTTCATTCTCCAATGAAATGCAGATGATCAGAGTCACCAACTAACACCAAGTGTGTTGGGAGGATTTTTCTTTAATTCATTGTTTTGAATTTACCTTAGAGTGGACTTGGGTGTTGTATCTCTATAAAGATACCACATGAGGCCTGTACTACCATAGACAAGTTGAAAGCCAAGAAATCTGCCGTTTAATGCAACAATTGCAAAGCATATCTAGTAGCTGGAAGTGGTCACAAGTTTTGCTTTTTCTCTACAGTATACAAACTGGTTGTCTCTAAATTATTCAATAAAGGAATCAGAATATAACTCTCAGTATACCACACAAGGCCAACAAAACCAAAAGAGAGCTACAAAATCTATGCCATTAAGAATTTTGAAATCGTAAACACCATTCTTGAAGAGTCATTCCCTTGACTTCTTAGTCACCTAAGAAGTCACCCAATTGATGTGTCACTTTTTACCCCTCAAGTTTGACTAATTTGATATCAGTGGCCAAGGGGTTACTATATTATTTATAGAATGCTGAATGAAAGCATTGCCTCCAGCATATATTTCTATAGAGAATGAGAAAATAATGAAGTCCTATGGAAATGTTATCGAAATGCAATCTTCAACCCTTGGGAAAACAACTTTATTTTGGCTTTCTTTCTGATAGCTATTGGAAAAAACACAAACACAGTTTGTGGAGAAATAGCTGTATTGTAAGCAAAAATATTTTCACAGATTCTCTAAATTTATTGCAGTTACTACTTCTGCAGCACAAGTTGAATCTGGGGATACTATTGATGAACTTTATAGTTCTCATATTTATGTTTTGCAATACTGTTATTTTTACATATATTTGGGTGTACATGTTCTATGCATAAGTGTGTGGGTGCATGCCTGTGAGATCCTGAGGTCTATCCTCGGGTGTCTTCCTCTGTTTCTCTTCTCATTTTTGGAGACAGGATTTCTCACTTGGAGAACCTTAGGTAGTAAATTTCTCACTTATGACTTCAGCTTGACTGATTAGCCAGTGAACTAACTTTAATAACACTGTAAACGTTAGGTCCAAAATTTCATATCTTCTGTTTCAGTTCAAAATAGGCATTAAACACTAGCACATATAGCATACATAGAGCATCTAACGATCCAACAGCATGACAACTGTCTCTTAGGTGATAAAAGCTACTGCAGACAGCTACTTTGACCCTTCTGTTGATGAATGAAATTCCCACTCTAAGAAAGATATTCTTTCTTCAGGAAGTTGAGATCAGTGATGAATAGTATTCTTGGAGACCTGAAGTAGGATCTTTTCTGAGAAGCAGCAACTAATCAAGTATTATAAATATTTTAAGACGTTCAGACACCTAGAATGGCCATACATATTTATGTAATCAAATCTTTGCTATGAAGAAAAACAGAGCCCATTCATCATTATTAATTATAAAAGTAGTAGGTAATTCACTCTTGATAAGTTTTAGTTTCATAGATATACGTAAAAGGCAAGGAAAATTTTCTGTCACGAACATAGAAAACCAGAATTATGGACACTTTAGAAGACTTTATCTAGATTCATCCTTATTGCTTGACTTTTGGGTATTATAGAGTGTTGTAGGGAGCAGGGCCTTTTGTTCCATCCCTGTTGCCTGGCTTATATATGAAATAACCACACAGAAACTATATTCATTTAAACACTGCCTGACCCATTAGTTCTAGCCTCTTATTTGCTAACTCTCACATCTTGATTTAACCCATTTCTAATAATCTGTATGTCACCACAGGGTCGTGGCTTACCGGGAGAGATTCAGCATTTCTGACCTGGTATTTACATGGTGGCTCTCTGTCTTCCCTTCTTTCTTCCTCTCAGAATTTAGTTGTGTCTACTCTGCCTATCTAAGTTCTGCCCTATCAAAAGGCCAAGGCAGTTTCTTTATTCAACCAATGAAAGCAACACATAGACAGAAGGACCTCTTAAAGGACATTTTACACCAGTAGAGGTTTTCTGGTCTTTCTATTATATACAAATTAAGCATTAATGAGGCTCAGTGTGATATTTCCAAACAAGCATACAGAATGATTTGCTCGAATTTGCTCTTTTTTCCTATGTACACACACACACACAATCACACACACACATAAGCGCATTCATGCATATATACATACATTCACACACACTCACATGCATGTATACACATGTATATATGCACATGCACACATATTACCACTCTCTAACAGTCACTATTCTGTCTTCAGGTTGGCTTAAATTGTCATGTGTAAGAGAAAAGAAATAGTTATTTTGTCTTTCTGTATCTGATTCAATTCATTTAACACAATGTCCAAAGTTCCATCTGGTTTGGCACAAAAGTGGCAGGGTTTTACTCTAGATCTAACACTCCACTGTGTATATGTACCACAGGATCTTGATGCCATCCTCGTTTGATGAATAGTTAGTCCACACATTTATGAACAGTGCTGCAGCGAGCTTGAGTGTGCTGGTGTATCTTTGTTGTGCTGGTTTCTTCTTATTTTATGTACATGTGCACCAAGAGGCTAAATAGCATGGTCATGTGATAGGCTTTTTTTTAGTTTTCCAACGTGTTCGCTACTGAGTTGTGGGTGGGGCCGCTTGTTCTTCCCAGCTAGCTTAGAAATGAAATAATCACACAGAAACTGCATTAATTAAATCACTGCTTGGTCCATTAGCTCTAGCTTCTTATTGGCTAATTCTTTCATATTAATTTAACCCATTTCTTTTAATCTTTGTATTGCCACGTGACAGTGGCTTACTGGCTAAAGTTCCTAGGGTCTGTCTCCAGTGGCTCTATTGCTTCTTCTCTGACTCCATCCTTTTTTCTCCCAGCATTCAGTTTCATCTTCCTTGCTTATCTAAGTTCTGCCCTGCTATAGGTCCAATACTGCTACCTGTAGTAACTATATGAATCTATTTTCTTACCAACACCCTGAAAGAATCAATTTTCCTTTTATTTCAGAAACATTGTTCTGGTGAAGTCTTCCAAGCACCTTTAGTTTGATAACAGAAGAATTAAGCTTGAGATCTTTAAAATCTTACATACTTATATATTCTTGACCACAAATATAATTATTATTATGGCCATGAAGAGAGAGTGCTGTCCTGGGATAAGACTGTAAGTAGAAGACAGGACCAGACTGGGTGGCTAAGTCATGGACCCTCAGCTACTCCAGAGGTTAAGGTAGAACTACAACAGGTGCAAGATCCACAAAAGCTACAGAGAGAGTTCAAGACTGGTCTGTGCAGTTAGTGTGACCCTGTCACAAAATAAAAATGGTGAAACCTAAAATAAACAGGAATGGTAATGTCAGTGAGTTAGGAATGAAGTTTGGTTTTAGGGTAGCCATCTAATATAAAAGAGGCCCTATGCTTAATTCTCAACACACACACACAGAAAGAGAGAGAGACAAAGAGAGACAGAGAGAGAGAGAGAGAGAGAGAGAGAGAGAATTTTGTTAAAGTTTTTTAAAAAAATCCTCTGTAAAATATTTGCTTTAGATTGTCAGCTATTATTTATATAAACAGGCAGGTTAGTTAATGTAATCTGAGGCTAGTGGATCTCAAAAATTATGATTTCCTAAGTAATTGCTAGATTGGATCTCACAGATACCAGTGAAATGAAAGGTGAAATATTAGCAGTTAGCATGAAATATGAAATTTCTTATACTTGTCGTTGAGTATTTTCTCAAAGAAAGCATATAGTTTCTTCCTTTAATGTAGAATTTCACTAATGACATTTGGCAAGGAACATTGTCGTCTATTCAGTAGAAATCATTAGTGAGTCATCATGAACCCTTTTTCTATACTGTATTTATCTTTATTTGAAGTGATGACAATATTACCCTGAAGCTGAAATTTGATACCCAATTAAGATGCTGTGGTTTCAAAACATGGTCATTGTATCCCATTGTAGGCCAAGGAAAGCCAACTCATGAGACTTTTATTCTTTTGTTTGCCCCTTCTACTCAGTGGCAAATGATGAGAACAAAAGACTTCTCAGTAATGTTATAATTTAAATGTAATTCAATGAGTGTGACTGGTCCTTAACAAATGGCATTTAGTGATCCAGGCGCCGATTGGATACATCATCTACTCTGTAACCATAATATTGTGTTATTCACTGGAAATGGTTTTAGAGGTCAGAGAGGCCTCTTTCTTTAGACACGCAGGGAAACATCAGAGTATAATGTGCTTTCATGATAGCTTTTCCTCTCATTAACTTGCTTGGTTCTCATTTTTCTTTATTTGAAAATACTTATTATTTAAAAATATAGTCTGAACTTGCTAAGACTGAAGTGGGGGATTGTTTATGGATGTGGATTGGGTGTACCATATTGCATTGGAATATTTATGGCATATGTCAAAATGGGTTATATATTTTATTATATAGAAAATTACCTGTTGTCATTTCCCTTCTAAAACAAGACCAGATTCAAACAAAGAACCAAGGATTATTTCTACTACAAAGCTAAAATAGAGAGATTGAAACTTAGTATCACCTACTAATTATTTTGTCTCCAGATATTCTCATTAATTCATAACCTAAAGACCAAATGGTTTGTATTGAACAAATTACTGAAGAGGTAGAGTCAGCATATGCAAAGGTAAACTGTGAGCAGGATAACACAGAATAATAGTTCTCTACAGAGAATCAGCTTTGGAGTACATGAGCATATGTTTAGATATAGAAAGTAGATAATTATGGCTTGGAGAGAAAATGCAAATTAGATTTGGTTGAATAAATTTGGTATTAATGCTGTCGTGAAGGGTGAAGTACTACAGGTGACAAAAGGTTAGGAGCTGCAGCTCAGAGAGCTCACTCAGCTCCAGGGATCCCACACCTTTTCAGACTTCCACAAGTACTTATGCACACCTTCTACACACACACACACACACACACACATACACACACACACACACAAATAATAAAATAAATCTTAAAAAAGAAAAGAGTTCCTGATTTTAGTACTACATAAAATAATTTATTTAAAAAATGACCAAATTTATTCATTTACTTGTGTGTGCCTACATGTTTGCATGAATATGCATGGTCACACATATAGCACAGTTGTGTGTGTGTGTGTGTGTAGGTCAAAGGACAATCTGTATCAATTGGTTCTCTCCTTCCACCATGAGGCTACTGGGTGGGGATGGAAGTGAAATCAATCAACAATTAACAGGCCTAACAGCAAGCTCCTTTTCCCACTGAGTCTCTTTCACTGGCCACAGAAAACAATTGTTAATCTTTACATAGAACTGGTGCGCTAAAACGTGTTAGCCTCTGATTCGTACCTGCTTCTTTGCTCAACAGCAAACATCCTAAACGCTCCACTGTGTGGTTCAGCCATTAAACTGGAGGACACCTAGATTAACAGCACACTGCTATCCTTTCTGACTCAGAAACATTACCTTCAGTTTTTACCCATTATTATTTTTATATGTTTATTGGGTGTTGTTTAAAAATCTGTAACAAAAGTTATCTTTAAAGCTTGTAACAAAAAGAGTTGTTACTTTTTTTTAAAAAAAATCTATACATAGGTAACCTTAATTTAGTACAGCAGACTTGTATGTAAGATATAGTCAACTCTTATTTAGAAAAATAGATCTAGCATAGCATACTTTATATGTAACTTGGATTCAACTTTTGTTTCTGGAAAATAGAACTTACTAACAACTAATGTTTGATTCAGTTTAAAAATTCCTAAAATTATAAAGATCTATTCAGGCTAACAGAAACTGATTTAGAGATGTATAACCACTTATGTCTTTGCTGTGTTCAACACCAGGCTTCTAAAAGTTTTTAGACAAGGAATAGTGCATATTTGATGATTAAGATTTATAAATCCCTAAGGTTGTAAAGGTCTAGCAAAAATGAACTTGAAGATGTATGTCCAGCCTCTCTTTCTTTGCTAACTTTGTTAAGCTTTTAACTATTCGGATTAATTGAATCATTCATAAACCTGTGATATTCTGTAAAGGTACACTATGAAAGGATCCCAAAAAATAAGATTTCCAATCTCTCTGTGGACTGTATTCATGGTATAAAGTTTTATTTTGATGCTAAAGGGCCTTCAATTAAATCATCAATTCAAATTTTTATGACTCAAACTTAGTATAAGTGTAAACTTGGTATAAAGTGTAAAATCCTAGTCTTATAAAATCTGCTAACTTGTAAACTGTTAATGATGATTAAGACTTGCAAGTTAATGGTCAGCAATTTATAAATAATCAAAATTGTTAATGTGCCAAAACAATGCTGGTAGCTATGCCAAGCACAAATGTAATTTATTTATAGGGATATGCTTTAGCCTTCTGTATATGTTGTCAAAGTTAGTTCTGAAGCAAAAAAGTAAAGTTTGTTTAAAATAAATAAATAAAGCTTGTTTAAAATCTGGTATTTACTTGATAATTGGTTAGATGATGGTGCTCAAATCTTTCAGAGAGATTAGCTGAATACAGCATTTACTGAATCTAATGTAAAAGTTTCCCCTGGTAGACAAAATACCAACTTCAGGGAGTGGTAGCGGAGGCTGTCTCCAAAAATGATGACCAGCCGTGGACTCCACCTAGAACTTGCATCATGTGCGATAACACTGACCAATAGAAAAGAACCGCCCTATGACTCACCTGCCACCAGGGCCCTGCCCAAACTGTAGGCACTGCTGGGTTCACTGATCCACTCTTTCTCCACAAGATAGGCCAGCTTCCCCAAGTTCTTTCTCCGTAGCAAAACCCAGACCTTCTATGTCTGGTGGCCAAGGGTTGGTGCTGCCTTGTGTGAAAGTCAAAGACTTAGTGCTGTTCTGTGTGGCAGCCAAAGACTGATGACCTCTACCTCCAGCTAGGTCATTATGATCACCAAGGAGGATCCAGGCTGGCTGTCCAAGTAGGAGGTAAGTGTCTGTCATTTTAATTGATACAGAGGCCTTTCATAGTTCCTTCTTAGATCTCTGTGATGTCATTGATAGCAAGCCCCAGCTTTATCAGACAGTTCAGTAGCAGCAGCACCAACCCAATTTCAGTCAGCCCTTCGCACCTAAGGATGCAACTTCCCTGTCTGTTTATCTGATAAATAAAAACCAGGCCTTGCTTTTACTGATGCTACTAGGTCTCCTGCTGAGAAAGATTGTTATACTCACAGGCTCAACAAATTAATATGTTTTTTTTTTTGTTTTCTAAATATACACTTAAAATGCTTCTCAATGTGCTAAAACCACCTCTGGCCAATCAATCTGTGAACATCTAGATATGTTTCCATCATGATAACTTTTCAGACTTTGTTTTATTTAGATCAAGGGTATGAGTCTATTCCAGCTGCTTACAGACACTTGTGATCTGCTTTTTCCACAATGACAATTTCCGTGCAGATTCTGGTGGTTTGAATAACAATGCCCCCATATAGGGTCTTATATTTGAATGTTTAGTCACCAGGGCATGGCACTACTTGGGAGGGATTAGAGGGTGCTGAGTTTTACCTGTTTCTACTTTAACACTCAAATTTTAGCCTCAGTTGATCTTGTTAACTCAATAGAGAGGTAGATCATTAGAATCAGGAATTATGTCACTTAATCTTGTGACAGTAATTGTCCAATAAATGTTGGGTTTTGGTCACTGAAAGAAGGAACAAATTGTGAATGAATAAATGAATGCCTGGACATTGGAGTCTCAGAAAACTTCTTATATATCAAATTATAGACCTCTTGTATTTACACTAAATTATGCCAGTTAAACCTCCAACTCCATTTAGAATCAAGTAAACAATGAATCCAAAGAGCATCATGAAAACCAGAAGTAAAAGTCAGTGTTTCTGTCCCATACGAGTGGCATCCCACTTAAAAGTGTTTGCAGACAGGGATGATACAACAGACAAGCAAAAACAAAGAAATGAGAGAAGCCTAATGAGGGACATCCTTCTTCTGTTTAGATTATAATATTTCACAGTCCACTGGGAAAACAATCTTACATAATGACTTCCTTGAGGAGTCACATTTCCTCCAGTCACTACTAACTACATTTTTAACAAATGGAACTCCTTACCAATGAATTAATGCTTTCTTGAGAACAATTATGTCCTTGCTCAATTGTATCCAGTAATTGCAGCCTCTCAATTCAATTAATATAGATTTCCTATGAATCAGATGAGCAATCTGATTCCACTATGTGTCTACACAACCTTCACACTAGGGACAATCTTTTATGCAAAGAACTTTTAGAATGCCTATTCTAACTGTATAGGAGAAGTTCATTAACAGGTATTGCCTTTGGGTGTGGTTAATTTCAGTGTAAGATGTTTTTTATTTGTAAATTCTTTGCAATAAACTTTGGATTAAGAAAATAGAACTAATTTTAAGAAGTTAAAGATTATTTGACTAGTCAAAGTTACGGAAATCTTAGAATTATCCATTGTTCTATCTTTTTTCAGAAAACCCAAACCAAACTCTTTAAGGTGGTATAAATTGTTAATATAGTTATAAAGTTGCAGGATTTTGATCTCATATAATTAACTATCCCTCCTATGGGAAAATTCTGATAGTTTCCATCATCAGTATGGAAGATCATTGTGTGTGATTGTAGAAATAGTATTCTTAAAGGACTAGTGTACTTTATTGGTTAATTGATTGATTGATTCTTTGGGAGTTTGATACAATGAGTTTTGGTCATAATCATTCTCCTCCTCCAACTTTTTCCAAGTCCAACTTCCCTTCCTTTTCAACCTCCATTTCCTACTCACCCAAGTTTGTGTCTTTAAAAAAAATCCTAGATTTATTTATGTTGTTGAAATGCTCTTGGATGTGTGGCTTCTACTGGAAAGTGGTCAGTGTACTGAAGACTACATTCTCAGGGAAAAATATCTGCCAGAAGCTAAAAATTGCCAATAATTTCTTGATTGGGAGTAGGATTATGTGTAGAGCAACCCTCTTCCTGGTGGGATTTGGTATGGTCATGTGTGTGTGTGTTGTCACATGCACTGTGGGGTTATTTGTGTCCAGAAGATAACATTTCTTTGTAGCTGTTCACTGCCTCTGGCTTTTATATAATGATCACTGAGTCTTGCGAGGAGGTGGTGTAATATTTATGTTGCCTTTCCAGTTGAGCATTGTGTGATATCTTATTCTCTGCACCATGAGCAGTTGTGGGTTTCTATGTCATGTCAACCACCATCTATTGAGAATAGAAGTTTTCCTGAGACGTGTTGAAAGATGTATTTCTCTATAGGTATGATGATAAATCATTAGAACTTGATTTAACACTAGGTTCATGTAGCAAAATAATTTAGTAGCAGGTTCTCCACCAGGACCTATAATGACATACTAAGCCATAGGTGCTTAGCCTAACAATGGTGCCAGGAATGGATTTCATCTTGTGGAGCAGGAATAACTAATCAGAAAGTGGTTCTTTAATCTGATGATGTTTGTGCTGTTATTGTACCAGTGGGAATGTCTTGACAATCCAGCCATTACTATAGCTTAAATGACTTATACCTGGGCTTGATTGATGAAAACCGTTCTCCTCTGTTAGCATACACAGAATTCTTTAGCAGCATGGAAGCTAGCCAGTATGGGTGATGCTCCCAGGGAAGTGCCAGTTTGATTCCTCCATGTTCTATGATTCATGGATATGGTGTCTTCCAATCAAGTTCTGGAGGGTAACCAAGAGATTAGCAGTAGCATGTGATGTTTAATGTATTTATGGGACTTCGCTAGCCAACTACTTTAAAAGAAATAACCCACGGCTAGCATGCTTTAAACTAACACTGTATTAAAGGTGTTAATATATTAGTCCTAGGACAGTAGCTCTTAACTAGCAAATATATTAACCTAAGTTTATATTTATAACCTTATTCCTGTCTTCAGTTACCTCCTTTTATAAAAAGCCATTTTCTGAATTTATCTCTAGTCTCTAGTTTTTCTTCACTTCTTTACTGGTGTCCGTGTTAGATTTAATTTTCTTCACAGTTGTATAGAACTCACAAACATAGAACATGAAGACACAAGTTATGGATTAAAACTCATGTCTCTGATATGCACTAGCAATGGAAAATTAGGGAATTAAAACATTCAAATTTCAAAAGCTCACTTTCCATTTGAAAATAAAATGCATCTAGCATCAGTATCTACCTCACAGGGTGTTTCATAGTAAAATATAAATTATTCTATTTATAACAAGTAGAAGATTACATAAAATTTTATAACCCTTTAACAATTGCTGTTAGAAGCACCATTCCCTAAACTCTATGAATATGGAAAAAAGATAGTTGTGATTTGTCTCTAAAATCACACAGCAGTGACTATAAGCAAGGATACAGAACAACTGCCTAACTGACCAACACATGGGCAGGAAAAAAAGTTTATATTATAGATATGAAAGAGAGAATAGCCAGAGGTCTTTGGAAAGTCCAAAGCAGCCATAACTACCTCCCTGGAAAGGGAGGAGAGAGGCAGATTGGCAAGTGTCAGGGCTATTGCCCTTGAGAGCAGAGAGAAGAATGAGAGTAGGGGATACCTCCTGTGTTATAGAGAAAGGACAGCTGGAGGGTGTGAGGAAGGAGTCCCATGGACTGAAACAGCTTGGAGGTTTAGGGTTGCAGGGGAGGGGTTTGGCAGCCAGAAGAGCCCAATGGCCTTCATATACCCAGTAGGTACATTTCAGTGAGTACTAGAGAAGCCTGTGGGTTAGCATGGGTTTTGGTAAGTGTCAGTCGGGAGGTGCTCTCCCTGCCTACAGATGCTTTCACTGATTCCTGAGGAATGATGAGTGGGTGTTGATCTATTCTTCAGCAACCCTTCTGTCATGTGCGCTGCCTGGCAGAGTTTGAGACCTAACAGGGACAATATGATACAAGGGTTTTTCTAAAATTCCTTTGGTGAATATCCATCAAAAATGAATAACATTGAAATACAATCTTAAAACGATAAACCCTGTGAAATATTCCTTATTTGAAAAGATTATGGTAAATACCATGAAGGTAAAAATTATTTCTTCCTAAATTGTATTAAAATAAAAACGTAATGATTGATCATATTCATAAAGATAACAAATGGTTTTGTTTTAATGAAAAAAATTTGACATATCATTTATTCCTTAGTAATACAGTCAGATTATTTTTCTCAGCCAGGGAAACACATAGGCCAGAGGAGTGATGAATGAACGACTTCATGATGGGAGCACTCCAGGAAGTGGCATGGTCAGGGCCGAGACTCATTCAGAATAATAACCCAGAAGAACCTGGAAATGATTTTCATATTTGCTACCAAGTAAAATACTTTGCCTTCCGCAAGAGCCTCTACTCGTGCATTTTAACAGCAACTTGAATGCATAAGCAGATAAATTATCCCCCGCTTGCTAAATACAGGATTCTTTGTTGTTGTTTCAAAGAACTAAGAAAAATATTTATTCATAAAAAAGGAAGAAGAAATAAAGTTCTGATTAAGGCCTCACAAAATGAAAGAGTCTCAGGGTTGTGCTCCTGTGTGGCTGTGGGTGACAGACTCTAAGAGGGATGTTTCTGCTTTGAGGTCAGAGCTGTGTCTGGACCTTATTAGCTCTGGATGTCTGAATATGCCTCATGTTTTCCTTTTTCTTTCCTTTGTTTTTCCTTTATCTTTATTTATTCAATCTGCCTTTCACATCATGCATCTGGATCCCATTCTTTCCCCATTTTTTGCATCCACCCTCTGCACCTGCAACCCCTTTCTCCCCCTCAAAAAAAATAAAACAAAATTTAACAGAAAAAAAAGAAGGAAAAAATTAAGAATCTTGACATGGAAGTTGCACTGTGATGCAGTGAATCAAGCAAAACCTCTTTGTCCATATAGCTTTACTTGCAAGTGTTCAATGCAAAGAGTCATTGGTTCTTATTTGTGTATTTTAATGGAATTCTTACAGCACACAGAGTGGGGAGGGTAAGAGGTTTCTGTATCCCTACATCAACTCTCTCTGCAGATGCAGTGAGCTAACTCAAGCTGAATTAAAATAAAAGACCACGTGTATTGGGTAAAACATTCCCAGGTGACATCTCCAGCCCCCAGTCATCAGACAGGGAGACCTGAAAAAACAAGAGACTGCTCTCAGCAAGGTAGTTTAAATACCCTGTAGGCTTGGTCTTGAACAGCTCCAGAGAAGGAACTACCACTTGCCTGGCTTTCTGAGGGGCAGGGTTTGGAATGGTGGGGAGTGGGGCCAAGGCAGAGCTTCCAACTGAACAGAGGGGCTCTGAGCTGAGGTCTATGGTGAGGAATCTCTGAGCAGTCATTGTATTCTGCAGCTCCCAGTGTTTTGGAAATGGAGTCCTGTAAAAAGCTCCTGGTGTTCCTTCCCCAGCTTCTAATGACAGTGCCTGAGAAGAACTGCCTCTTCTGCTCCCTCTTCCCTGAGAACAGTTGGCTGGATCTTCTCTTTGCTCTCCTCTCCATCATCATTTTCCCTATAAAAACTGAGGAAAATGATGTCCGAGAAGTATGTGGCTCTGCTCTCCTTTCTCTGGGTCGGCACATATGTTTCTTCTTGTCTTAGATTCTCTGAAGGTTAGAGCCAAAGGAACTTAGGGTAGAAGATGAGCTTTCAATTTCAAATTTGCAATTAAAGATGTTCATTTTTCTAATGTGGAGATGCTTCATTTTTTTATGTGTATCACTTGACTCTTTGCTTAGAGTGGCTTATGGTATGGTCAATTTAATTATCAATGTTCGATATGGCAGAATAGCCTGAGGTTCATACACAAATGTGTACGCAAAGAGGTTGCAGTAAAGAAACTGTTGACATGGATGCTCCATAGTGTGGTTAAAGGGAAAGGTTTTATTGTAGATATTGATAAACCAGCCCACCTCCATCTCATGCTTGGAAGCCATCTTATAGCAAAGACAAACTAGGTTCATTCATGTTTATGATTAAAACTGTTTCCCAAGGGTTTGGCTATGCCATACCTGTACCTTACCTGCAAATGACTCTACTGTCTGTTCCAGGAAATGGCAGCTGTGCCTTCCCTTGAAAAGGTTATTATAGCTGCCTGTTGTTACGACCACCTTGTTATGATCACCTTGTTACTACTTTGTCATGACCACTTTGCAACCATTTCTTTGTGTCATGAGACATTGTGGTGAACAACTTGTTATACTTATGTTCTGTTTCTGTAACCCCAGATACTTGACTGCCAATTTTCCTATTTAGAACCCCCCTACTCCTCACCTATATAAACCTGTATCTCACCCATGTTCAATGCTGATCTCTTGAACCTTGCTTTAGGGAGAGACAGCCCATTGGTGTTTTTTCTTCTTGCATCTATGGCATTAACAATATGAGAGAGAGAAAGAAAGAGAGAGAGAGAGAGCACTATGGGTATTTGGATGAAACCAGACTGGACAGGCCAGGGCTATCAGAGAGAAAGGAGAGAATAGCAGCACATAGAGAACAAACAAAGTGTATTGAGAGCAGCAGGAGTCAAGAATAATGAGAACGACTGGGTTATAAGAAGGATGAGTAGATAGGGGTCGGCAAACGTGAGCTGGGGGAAGTTTGGGGTAAAGGGGACTTGAGAAGGGCTAGGATGCAAGCAGGATGTTGAAATGTGTAACAGGTACTTGAAATTCTGAGGAGACCCTGAGGCCAGCATGCAGTTTGATCTGCTGATGGCCTACTGTCCCTTCTGCCCAGGGTAAAAGAACTGACTCTTTCTGGCAGACGGGAACCAGTTTAGCAAGTTCCTGAGGAATGTTGGCTTTTATCTAATGCCCTGGCCTGGTCCTCCTAGAATCCAGGTGGAGCTCATTTCTGAATCTTTAGACTGCCTTTGGAGCTTGGGGAATTGGAGTTTCCTTTCAAGCTGACAAAATATTTTTAGATGATATCTTATAGGTACAAATCAGGAAAATTGTGATCACAACTTTATACTTTATAGAGGATATATTTGCTAAATTTCAGTATAGACTATTAAGTCCATTACTTCAGTGCTCTTTTGTCCTCCAGTCAAGTAACAGTGACACTTGGGTGACACTGTTCACCTTTATATTCTGTTCAGGTCATATAGTTATGAAACCAAGAAAAAATAGCTTCATTTTGATGATTAATAGTTAATCTTTTTCTGGTTTCATTTTCTTGATAGATGTGGCATAGTTGGCCCAACTGATATTGGGGTCTCTCTCTCTGGTCTCCCCTT
Source organism: Neodon shergylaensis (assembly GCA_025134845.1). NCBI lineage: Eukaryota > Metazoa > Chordata > Mammalia > Rodentia > Cricetidae > Neodon > Neodon shergylaensis. The sequence continues at coordinate 2,928,961 of JABTXL010001959.1, read as the reverse complement.
ACTTACCCAGCTCATAATTCTCTGTCAAAGATTTCTTATGAAGCACAGTGCCC